>JANAVB010033984.1:0-59154 GCA_029216955.1 Iris pallida | reverse complement strand
ATCTATATATAATATATATATATATATATATTGACACTCACACACACACTCCTACCTATATATAATAAATACAACACACACACACACACACACACATATAATATATATAAATACATATACACACATGTAAATATATATATATATATATATATAGACACACACACACACACTAAAACACACACTCTCTCCTGACACCACCACCACCACTCTCCTCTACACACACACACAATACATATATATATATATATATATATATATATATATATATATATATATATATATATATATATATATATATATATATATATATATATATATATATATATATATATTCCTCTTTAAAAAGGAAAATCTCTAATAAATCATTAAACTAGGTTTTTAGGAAAACCTATAAAAGCTATGGTCATAATGTGGAGAATGATCTCCTCCACATTTATTGTGAAGGAATAAATAAAATAGAGAAATTAATGAGGGTTAAATGAGCATACCTAGAATTGGTTTCCTTGAGGAAGAAGAAGCTTCAAAAGAAAAGAGTGAAATGAAGAGAGAGAGATTACTTTGTGGTGAAGGAAAGAGCAGGGAGGGGGGGTTGCCTATACATGGCCGGCCAAGGGGGATTTAATGGGTTTGGGTGGAGACCCATTAGGCCTCCACACCCAATAGACTTAGTTTGGTTCGGTTTGAATTTGGTTTGGTTCGGTTTGACTCCAAATTGACTAATTAAGCCTCTTAATGACTAGTTAAGCCATGGGAGTGTGGTTTATTAGTTTCTAGCCTAGTTAGGATGGCATGTGGACCAAGTCCAGCTAGTATGTGGGTCCCACTAGGGTCCAGACTACCCGGGTCTCCAACTTAAGTCTGAATTGGATAAAATTCAAACTAAGTCAAACAAATCCCTAAAAATCCTATAAAATCAAATAAAATTTCCAAAAATTATAAAACTTGGAAAATGACGAAAATACCCCTAATTCAAAAATTGGGGGTGATAAATCTACCCTCCTTAAAAGAATTTCGTCCTCGAAATTGAATGAGAACTAACACAGCAACATGAATTGAACAAGGATGGAAAAGAAAGAATTTTACCTCAAGGCTCGAAGAGATATGGAAATCGCTCCCGCATGTCGTCCTCTCTCTCCCAGGTAGACTCACCTGGAGAGTGGTGCCTCCATACGACGCGAACCAAGGGAATAACCTGGTTTCGGAGCACCTTCTCTCTTCGGTCCAAGATCTCAACCGGCTTCTCTGGATAGCTGAGTGTCGGTCCCACTTCGATCTCGGAGTAGTCCAAGATGTGACTGGGATCTGCCACGTACCGTCTCAGCTGCGACACATGGAACACGCTGTGCACTCCTTCTAGTGCGGGCGGTAACTCCAGTCGGTAAGCCACTGCACCGACCTTGCCCAAGATACGGAAGGGTCTGATGTATCGTGGACTAAGCTTCCCGCTGCCACCAAAATGAATCGTGCCACGCGTCGGAGAAATCCGCAGGAACACAAGATCACCAACCTAGAACAAAACACAAGGCTTAAAGCTTGATCTAAAACAATCACAATCAGACTCAAATACTAGAAAAATCTAAACTATACCTCAAACTCCAACGGCCTCCGGTGGCTATCGGCCTAATGCCGCTGCCTATCCTGTGCCACCCGAAGTCTATCTCTGTTAACCCTGACCTTCTCTGCAGCATCCACTACCATCTCAGGGCCAAGCAAAACCCTCTCGCCGACATCATCCCAAGACAAGGGAGTACGGCACCTCCGTCCGTATAGAGCCTCGAAAGGTAATATCTCTATACTGGCTTGGTAGCTGTTGTTGTAAGCAAACTCTACCAAGTGAAGGTGGTCCTCCCAAGATCCCCCGAAGTCCAAGACACGGGTACGAAGCATATCCTCGAGGGTCTAAATCGTCCTCTCCGACTGCCCGTCTGTCTAGGGGTGGTATGCGGTACTGAACTTGAGCGATGTGCCCAAGCTAAGCTGCAAACTCCTCCAGAAGTGGGAAGTGAATCGGCTGTCCCGATCCGAGACTATACTCACTAGAATCCCGTGCAATCGGATTATCTGCCGCACGTACATCTCGGCCAGCCTCTCCGTAGACAAACCCACCTTGAAAGACAAAAAGTGGGCCGATTTGGTCAATCGATCAACAATGACACAAATCGCATCCTTCTCTCCTGGAGAGCACGGAAGCCCAGATACAAAGTCCATAGTGATATGCTCCCACTTCCACTCAAGAATGGGTAGTGGCTGGAGCAATCCACCGGGTCTCTGCCTCCCAGCTTTCACCTGCTGGCACACCAAGCATCTAGAAACGAACTGAGCCACCTCGCATTTCATGCCATACCACTAAACATGCTGCCTCAAGTCTCTATACATCTTGTTGGCTCCAGGATGCATAGAGTACTGAGAACGATGTGCCTCCTGAAGAACCTCCTTCCGAAGTCCTCCGTTCGGCACGTACAATCTGGTACCATGCCTCAACGACCCATCTCCCGCTATAGAGAACTCATCCAACAGTCCTGCCCGGACCTGCTCCCTGATGACCCTCAGAGCCTCATCCTCAAACTGAGCTGCCCTGACTCTGTCTATCAGCTCTGACTGCACCTGGAGACCCCATATCTGCTCCTCAAACCCTAGAACTATCACCTCTATGCCCAAGCTCTCCAGATCTGCCAGAAGGTGACGATCCATCGTCAAACACATGGCTACGGGATACCTGCTCAAAGCATCCGCGACCACGTTGGCCTTCCCCCGGATGGTACTGTAAGGATATATCAAAATCCTTCATCAGCTCTAACCATCACCTCTGCCTCATATTCAGCTCCTTCTGGGTAAATACGTACTGAAAGCTCTTGTGATTTGTATAGATCTCAACTCGCTCTCCGTACAGATAGTGTTTCCACAGCTTCAAAGCAAAGATGATCGCTGCTAGCTCCAGATCGTGGATAGGGTAGTTCCTCTCATGAGAACGTAACTGCCTAGATGCATAGACAATCACCTTCCCGTGCTGCTGAAGTACACAACCCAAACCCCATCTTGAAGCGTCACTGTAGATCGTATAACCACCAGATCCAGATGGCAGCGTCAAGATAGGAGCTGTAGTCAACCTTGCCTTCAGCTCTTCAAAGGCGGCCTGGCACTCCTCGGACCAAACAAACTCCTCGTCCTTTCTGGTAAGTCGGGTCATCGGCTGGGCAATCCTGGAAAAGTTCTGCATGAACCTCCGGTAATAACATGCCAAACCCAAAAAACTTCGAACCTCTGTAACTGAGCTCGGCGTAGACCAGGACTCTACTGCAGAAATCTTCTTCGGATCCACTAAAATCCCCTTGCCAGAGACAACATGGCCTAGGAACTCCAGGCGATCCAAGAAGAACTCGCACTTCGACAGCTTCCCATACAGCTGCTCCCTCCTGAGAGTGTCCAACACAATCCTCAGGTGCTCCTCGTGCTCCTCTGGCGTCTTCGAATAGATGAGAATGTCATCGATGAAGACCACCACGAACTTGTCAAGGTACTGATGGAATACCTTGTTCATCAAGTTCATGAATACCGTCGGGGCGTTGGTCAACCCAAACGGCATGACGGTATACTCATACTGGCCATAACGGGTCCGAAATGCAGTCTTCGGAATGTCATCCTGCTTTACCTTCAGCTGATGGTACCCGGTACGCAAGTCGATCTTCGAGAACACCCTCGTCCCGCTCAACTGGTCGAACAAGTCATCAATCCTTGGCAAAGGATACTTGTTCTTGATGGTAAGGTTGTTGAGCGCCCTGTAATCAATGCACATACGTACCGTACCATCCTTCTTTGGGACGAAAAGAACTGGTGCGCCCTAAGGTGAAGAACTAGATCGGATAAAGCCCTTGTCCTCCAGCTTATCGACCTGTTTCTTCAGCTTCGCTAACTCACTGTTGTTGATTCTATAGACGTGCTGTGAGATAGGCTCAGCGCCCGACACTAGGTCTATAGAAAACTCAACATCACGATCTGGCGGCATCCCGGGCAACTCCTCGGGATAGTCATCCAAGAACTCAGCAATAAGTGGATGTGGCAACACCGGCCCCGCCAACAATGCTCCGCAGAATCCATCTCCTGGCTCCGCTGCACCCCTAGTGAACTCAAACTCCGGCTCCCCGACAGCCTAAACAGAATCCTGCCTCTCCTACAATCTATGCTAGCATGGTGCATGCTCAACCAGTCCATACCGAGTACCACATCGTAACTCGGAAGTGGCATTACGAGCAAACACGTACTCAGCTCCCGGTCTCTCAAAGAAACTCTTCGCCCCTTACAAACATTATTAACCAGGATGATGCCATTCCCAGTCATAATCTTGCAAGTCCTACCAGGATACTCAGTAATGATATTGTGCCTAAGAGCAAAAAAAATAGACACAAAACTGTGCGTAGCACCAGAATCAAACAAGGCTAAAGCTGGAAAAGAATCGAGCAGAACATAACCTGTGACAACATCCGCTATAGGCTCCATCTCCTCGGCTGCAAGAGCAAAGGCTCTACCCTGAATACCCTTCTGCTGGCGGTGCTGGACAAACTGCTGTTGCTGGGTCGGAAGTGGACCCCGCTGCTGAACTACATGCACACTAGCTGGTGCCCTCTGAACATGTGCCCTCTGAGCTGCTCCAGCAACACGGGAGTTCTTAGGACACTCTCGTATCTGATGCCCAACGGCACCGCAAAAGAGGCACATCCCCAGCCTCTTCCTGCAGAACTCAAAGAGGTGATCAGGCTTCTTGCAGTAGTGGCACGGAGGATCATCCTGCCCCTGACGCTGCTGAACCCTCTGGACAGGTGCCCTGGCCTGCACCTGCTGCTGAAGATGCTGTGTCACGCCCCAGAACCAGAATACTGGAGAGCGGGGGCAGACATAGCCAGCTACGTATATTGAAATGGAAACCACCTCGATATACGGTCACGGCTGTCTAGATATGTGAGGGTTTTCTACAAGCCAACAATCTCTTATGGTCATGAACAAGCCTAGTGTCTCAATCACCACAAGTAAGTAAAGTCGCAACATGTATGATCATTAAATATACAATAATAAGGCGTCTCAAATATTACATATTCAGCTGATCATGAAGCTAGTCGTTACAAAATGTTAGGACTAGCAAGAGTTTAGTCATACATGATCAACCCTAGGATTTGTCAATCATGTTTACAGCCCGTAGACAGACAGTAAGTAAAGTGCATCGAGCTAACAGGTGCTCGTCGGCTAAACGCCTCAAAAGAATAACTTTACAATAGAGTGAGCGAAACAAAATAGAAAACCCACTCTTGGCCCGGATTCCGTCTAGTGTTCACCATTGGGCTGGAAGCTTGGTAGATCCTCGGGAGCTGCTCCGAAATCTGGCCACACAAAACCAGCTGGGTCAACCCCAGAAAGAGCAAGTGCCACAAGGGGGCCACGAAATAAGAACAAAAGCCAGCAATCAGCACAGAAAAAAATCTAATATTAAAACTAAAATTACGAAAACATGTCAGGATGATATACGACGAGATAACCATGGAACTATTCCGATAGTCAGGTTACAACCCGTAAACCAAACAAGGACCGGGGTTGTAACCCTTCATCTGAACAGAGCTTGGTTTCCCACCATTTATCGACAAGATAAGTAATGTAAGTAATCAAGACAGGAAGAAATCTTGCATGGGAACAAGACATGACTAGACTGGTTATACCTCATTCAATCAATCACGGCCAAGCAGATCCTACGGCTTACTACTTTAACTAACTGGGGTTATCACAGGCCTAATTACTAATAAGATGCAGTGAGATTGTTCCACAGCCACAAGCCCTGCAGACCATCCAGGTTACCCAGGACGAAAGATTAGGGTTGAATTCAGGTGGGTACATCGCCCGGGGGACAAATGTACCCTTAGGTGACTTAGAGGGTGCAACACGCGACGGTGTGCTGGAAATGTGCCCTACTCGACGGCAGGCTACAGATCCCAAGAGCGCCCAGGTAACGGGATTGCCCGTAGCTGTGTCATCTCTTCATGACTACTGTGTAATTCTAGTTATTAACCTTAATCCATTTTAGTAGGTACTCCTGACCGTGGTACTCAGGAGTCCCATTCTAGACATGATGCAAGACATGACAAGTAGATTTAACAGGCAAGCAAGAAAGAACTACCCACGGTGTTAAGGCAGGTCAAGTTAAATTATCAAGATAAATCATGTCAGGGTACTTGTCAGGAGTGTGCCACGACGGGCCACTATCATGTCAGGTTGGTCATGTCAGGAGTGCACCACTACGGGTCACTGTCGTGTTATGCTAGTTCCTTGTCATACCATGCCATGTAAAATAGTCATTTCAAACATATTAAGTAAAATCAAGTTCATGACAAAAGGCGTAAGAATATAAAATAGGCGTAAAATATCTAATAAAATATCAATATACCGGACAATAGAAGAGTCAAGCTTAAAGAAATAAGACCACAACTCCAAGAGCCAATGGGTTAAGCAAGGGGTCAGGGGAGCAGCGTAAGTGAAAAGTCACGCACGCTGAGAGAGCAGCGTAGGTGAAAAGTCACGCACGCTGAGAGAGCAGCGTAGGTGAAAAGTCACGCACGCTGAGAGAGCAGCGTAGGTGAAAAGTCATGCACGCTAAGAGAGCAGCGTAGGTGAAAAGTCATGCACACCGAGAGAGCAGCGTAGGTGAAAAGTCACGCACGCTACAGAGAGCAGCGTAGGTGAAAAGTCACGCACGCTGAGAGAGCAGCGTAGGTGAAAAGTCACGCACGCTGAAGGGAGCAGTGTACGTGAAAAGTCACGTGTGCTACAGAGAGCAGCGTAGGTAAAAAGTCACGCACGCTACAGAGAGCAGCGTACGTGAAAAGTCACGCACACTCAAGGGAGCAGTGTACGTGAAAAGTCACGCACACTCAAGGAGACACGCTTCCAAAAGGAAGCGTACTCAAGCCTGCGTACGCAGCGCTAAAGAGCACGCGTAGCTTAGGGTGCGTAAGCTAAACAACTCTGCACACTGCTCACTGTCTTCTCCAAACAGCAAGAACACCATAGATGAACCCAAGGCTTCAAAGCATCATAACTTGGCCATCCGAACTCCAAATCCAGATTTTCAAAGTTCCAACTTGGGTAGAATTGAATGCTCTTCCACTTGGAAACACCAAAACCCATGAAAATCCAACTTAAAGAGATTAAACCATACAAAATCCGAAAATAGAAATAACTTAGATCTAGAGCAAAGGAGACTTCAAATCACAAAACACCAAGTTCTAATGTTGATCACCATGTCCTAATCTAGCAAATGAACCAAGAAAATAGGGCTCTCATGAAGTGGTAAGGTGCACTTGCCTAGGGTTAGGAGAGTTGTAGAGGAAGGAGAAGAAGAAAAAGAAGGAAATTAATGGTGGAAGTTATGAGGAGAGAGAGTGGTAGGTGGGGGTTATAAAGAGGGTGAGTTGTGGTGGATTGAGGGGTAGCATAGGGCTAGGGTGATCCAACTCACATAAAACCGAACCAATCCAAATAAAACCGAGCCATGCCAAAACCCAAAATATGGGAAATACCGAAATCCCACAAGTTTGAAAAAAATAAAAATACATGCCAAAAATCCAGATACGAGTATAAATACGAAATACGAAAAATACGGGAAATGAGGGTGACAACTCTACCCACCTTAAAAGAATTCCGTCCTCGGAATTTAATCAAGGAGCTAGAGATTGTCACGACAAGCTACACTAAGCATAGGCAAGTTACACTAAGCAGTTCAATCATACAATCATACAATGCAAGCAAGGAAGGGAAAACGTAAGGCATAAGAAAGACATTATACCTCATGAGTCAAACAGGTAGGGATATCGCGATCGGATGTCGTCCTCACGCTCCCACGTTGACTCACCTAGAGAGTGATGACCCCAAGCAACATGGACTAATTTAATAGTCTTGTTCTTGAGTGTCTTCTCCCTCCGGTCCAATATAGACACGGGCCTCTCCTCGTACGAATGGTTGGTACCAACAACCAATTCCGAATGGTCTAGGATGTGGCTCGGGTCCGAAATATACCATCATAATTGGGACACATGGAATACATTATGCACCTCACTTAGCGACGGCGGAAGAGCAAGACGATAGGATACATCTCCTACTCGCTCTAGAATATCGAACGGCCCTATATACCTAGGACTAAGCTTTTCCCTCACGCCAAAGCGAATGACGCCGCGGTTAGGCGAGATCCTAAGGAATACATGGTCGCCGATAGCAAATTCTAAGGGACGCCGATGAGCATCGGCCCAATGGCGCTGGCGGTCCTGGGCAACTCGGAGGTGATCTCTGACCTTCCTGACCACTTCAACCGTCTGGGAAATCAATTCGGGCCCGAGCATCTGCCTCTCCCCGACATCGTCCCATGCTAGCGGGGATCTGCACTTTCTGTCATAAAGAGCCTCGAAAGGTGCCATCTGGATACTGGCCTGATAACTGTTGTTGTACGAGAATTCCACCAGGTGCAGATGATTCTCCCATAAACCACCGAAGTCAAGGGTACAGGATCTCAACATATCTTCAAGGGTCTGGATTGTGCGCTCTGATTGACCATCCGTCTGCGGGTGATAAGCCAAGCTGAATTGAAGGCGAGTCCCCAAACTCTTCTGCAAGCTGCGCCAAAAGTGTGATGTGAATCTTGAATCCCTATCCGAGGTGATGCTGACTGGCATACCATGAAGCCTGACGATCTGCCTGAGGTACATCTCTGCTAACTGTGCCGTCGACTGTCCAACTCTGAATGGAAGAAAGTGTGCCACCTTGGTAAGCCTGTCCATAATTACCCAAATAGCATCTCTGTCGGCCGGAGATTTGGGCAATCTGGTCACGAAATCCATGGTTATATGTTCCCATTTCCATTCTGGGATCGGTAAGGGTTGAAGAAGTCCAGCGGGCCTCTGATGTTCAGATTAACCTGTTGGCAAACCAAACATCGAGAGACAAACCGGGCTATCTCCCTCTTCATGCCATTCCACCAAAAATGCTGACGAATATCACGGTACATCTTCGTACCACCCGGATGAATAGAATACTGTGAACTGTGGGCTTCTGCCATGACTTTCTGTTTGATATCTCCACTAGGTACACAAAGACGAGTGCCGTGCCGAAGGGTACCGTCTTCATGGATACATAACTCTGGCCTTCTTCCTGCTTCACACTCTGCTCTGAGTCGCTGAAGCTTAGAATCTGCTGACTGCGCCATCCGGATCCTCTCAACTATGCTG
This sequence comes from Iris pallida, assembly GCA_029216955.1. Classification (NCBI taxonomy): domain Eukaryota; kingdom Viridiplantae; phylum Streptophyta; class Magnoliopsida; order Asparagales; family Iridaceae; genus Iris; species Iris pallida. The sequence goes on along the minus strand of JANAVB010033984.1, from coordinate 49,900 downwards.
GATTGAACCTGTAGACTGGCCATCAATGCCACACTGGTAGGAAGAAACACTTCAATTCCCATCTTCTGAAGATCTGCCAATAATTCTGGTTGCGCCGTCAGGAAATAAACTCCGGCTCTCCTGCTCAATGCATCTGCTACAACGTTGGTCTTCCCGGGATGATACTGCAAATCCATATCATAATCCACCAATAGCTCGAGCCATCTTCTCTGCCGCATATTAAGGTCATTCTGGGTGAAAACATACTTCAGGCTCTTATGATCAGTAAAGATCTCCATTCTATCTCCGTACAAGTAGTGTCTCCACAACTTCAAAGCAAACACTACCGCCGCCAATTCCAAGTCGTGGGTCGGGTAATTCTTCTCATGATCACGTAGTTGACGTGACGCATAAGATATTACCTTCCCATGCTGCATCAAGACACACCCCAATCCTCTGTCTGAAGCGTCGCAATAAACTGTGAATCCTCCGGTCCCATCTGGAAGGGTGAGAATGGGAGCCGTTATCAAACCTCGCTTCAACTTCTCAAATGATTCCTGACACTCTGCTGTCCAAACAAACGGCACATCCTTGCGGGTCAACTGGGTCATCGGCGCTGAAATCCTTGCAAAATTTGAAACGAACCGCCGGTAGTAGCCGACCAGTCCAAGAAAGCTGCGAACCTCTGCCACTGAGCTGGGTACCGGCCATGACTCGATAGCCACAATCTTCTGGGGATCCACTTCCACTCCTCCTCGGGTAATGATGTGACCCAAGTATGATAGGCGATCGAGCCAGAACTCGCATTTACTGAACTTGGCGTACAACTGATGCTCCCTAAGCGTCTGAAGGACGACTCTGAGATGCTGCTCATGCTCTGCTTCACTCTTGCTGTAGACCAGGATGTCATCTAGGAACACGATCACAAATTGGTCCAAGTAAGGCATGAAAATGCGATTCATGAGGTCCATGAATACGGCCGGCGCATTGGTCGCTCCAAAGGGCATAACAAGGAACTCCCAATGTCCATACCTCGATCTGAATGCTGTCTTCGGGATGTCCTGCTCTCTGACTCTGATCTGGTGGTATTCCGACCGCAAGTCGATCTTCGAGAACACTGAAGCCCCTCTGAGCTGATCAAACAAGTCATCTATCCTCGGAAGAGGGTATCTGTTCTTGATTGTCACCGAATTCAAGGTACGATAATCAACACATAGCCTGGACGTACCATCCTTCTTTTTTACAAGAAGCATCGGGGCTCCCCAAGGCGATCCACTTGTACGGATGAATCCCTTGGTCCTCAGTTCTTCAATCATCTTGTACAAAATCTCTAAATCTGAAGGCGCCATCCTGTAGACTCGCTCTGATACTGGTGCTGTTCCGGGAATCAAGTCTATAGTGAACTCAATCTCCCGCTCCGGCGGCATCCCTGGAAGCTCCTCTGGAAAGACATCTGGAAACTCTTCAACTATCCGGGGTAACTGCACTGCTGCTACTGCCATCCGCAATGCTGGGGAATATGGCTCTACTGCGCCTCTGGAAAACGAAACTAAAGACAACTCTGCCAATATGGCAGTCTATCCTAGCATACTGGTTCCTCAACCAATCCATGCCTAGGACTACATCATAGTCTGCCATAGGAAACTCTATGAATCTAGCGGGGAACTCCCTACCGCTAACTACAATCCGACACGAGGAAAACACTCGATCTACTCCCACAAGGCCATTACCAGTAAGTATATTGAGCCTTACTGATAATGACTCGGGCTCCAATCCTATCCGTGTCGCGAATCGTGCAGACATAAATGAATGCGATGCACCAGAATCAAATAATACAGACGCTGGAGAGGAGTTGACGAGAATAGTACCTGCCACAACCTCACCTGGTGCAATTTCTTCTTCCATAGCCATCATCATGGCCTGACCTTGTCCTCTGGCTGCTGGTCCCCTCTGCTGGAAATCTCTCTGCCTATTCTGGGTCTGAGCTTGGGCTTGTGCATACTGCTGGGGGTGCTGCTGCTGGAATGCCTGAGACTGAGGCGGCAAGGACCTCGAAGACTGATACTGCTGCTGCTGAACTGGTGCTGGGGCCGGTCCTCTCACCGAAGAGCTAGAAGGGTTGGATGCTGATGAACCACCCCTATTCGGGCAAGCCCCTATCCTATGATCTGCTGCTCCATAAGCCAGGCACAATCCCTGTGCCCTGCGGCAGTCTGCCACCACATGCCATGGCTTTCCGCAATGAGAACATCCCATCGCGAAAGTCTGCTTCTGCTTCTGCTGCTGCGGGTACGTCGGGGTCGAATGTTGAACCGACGTTACTGAGGCTGCCTGCCTCGGAGTCCCAATGGTCAAACTTCTAGCTGCCGGGGCTGGAGCTGATGATTGGTGCATCTGACTGTGGGACCGCTTCCTACTTCCGATCCTATCCACGATCCTCTGGGAGGTGTACTCATGCCTCCTAGCTGCCCTCAAGACTGTATCGAACGTCTGGTGCTCGAACTGCTCAACTGCCAACAAGATCTCCAAATGCAGCCCCTGCTGGAACCGCTGGGCCCTATCAAACTCGGTCGCCACTAAGGTGGGGGCAAACCTACTGAGCCTAGAAAACTCCGATGCATAACTGTCGACTGTTCTGTCTCCTTGCTTCAAGTTGGTAAATCTGGTCTGCAGGTCGTACCGAGCCACAGCGTCGAAATACTTCGTCTGGAATCTCTCTCTAAACACTGCCCAAGCAATGGGTGCCACTAATCCCATGGCTTGCGCCGCCCACCAACTGCGAGCCAAGTCCAACAACTGCAGGCGTACCACCGCCACCTTCTCATTCTCGGGTGTCCTAGCTGCTTCCAAAATTACCTCGGTATCCTGAAGCCATGCATCCGCGGCAATCGCATCCTCGGTGCCGTCGAAGAAAGGAGGGTTCAATCGCTTGAAGCTGTTGGCCGCCTGGTTTCCTGGATGTCCGCCTCGGGTCAAAGCATCTTGAACTGTCTGGTGCAGGGCGTCGCTTCGACGATCCTGGGAAGCTATCAAGGTTCTGATGAGGCCTACTAAGGTACCATCATCTGGCTCAGCGGGCTGGACGGGCCGAACTGGTGACTCTCCTCCAGTAGGTACAACTCTGGAGGCTACCCCGGAATGCTGGGCTTGATCTCCGGGTTGCTGCTGATCTGCGAAAAGTGCTCCACCTCGTCGATCGGTAGGACCAGGTACAGTGCCGCTGAAGAAGACGACACAGGGAACAATAAGGAAAGGACCAGGACAGATCAACGATATAAGCACAGGATCAGGGCAAGAATCCAGGGATTCAGAGGATACGAACAGAGATCAAGGATGAGTACTGATTGAGACATCTATCTGGTAAACCCCCACACATCTTGATACAAGACCTGCATGGGCCACCACTTAAACCGTGTCACGCCCCAGAACCAGAATACTGGAGAGCGGGGGCAGACATAGCCAGCTACGTATATTGAAATGGAAACTACCTTGATATACGGTCACGGCTGTCTAGATATGTGAGGGTTTTCTACAAGCCAACAGTCTCTTATGGTCATGAACAAGCCTAGTATCTCAATCACCACAAGTAAGTAAAGTCGCAAGATGTATGATCATTAAATATACAATAATAAGGCGTCCCAAATATTACATATTCAGCTGATCATGAAGCTAGTCGTTACAAAATGTTAGGACTAGCAAGAGTTTAGTCATACATGATCAACCCTAGGATTTGTCAATCATGTTTACAGCCCGTAGACAGACAGTAAGTAAAATGCATCGAGCTAACAGGTGCTCGTCGACTAAACGCCTCAAAAGAATAACTTTACAATAGAGTGAGCGAAACAAAATAGAAAACCCACTCTTGGCCCGGATTCCGTCTAGTGTTCACCATTGGGCTGGAAGCTTGGTAGATCCTCGGGAGCTGCTCCGAAATCTGGCCACACAAAACCAGCTGGGTCAACCCCAAAAAGAGCAAGTGCCACAAGGGGGCCACGAAATAAGAACAAAAGCCAGCAATCAGCACAGAAAAATCTAATATTAAAACTAAAATTACGAAAACATGTCAGGATGATACGACGAGATAACCATGGAACTATTTCGATAGTCAGGTTACAACCCGTAAACCAAACAAGGACCGGGGTTGTAACCCTTCATCTGAACAGAGCTTAGTTTCCCACCATTTATCGACAAGATAAGTAATATAAGTAATCAAGACAGGAAGCAATCTTACATGGGATCAAGACATGACTAGACTGGTTATACCTCATTCAATCAATCATGGCCAAGCAGATCCTACGGCTTACTACTTTAACTAACTAGGGTTATCACAGGCCTAATTACTAACAAGATGCAGTGAGATTGTTCCACAGCCACAAGCCCTGCAGACCATCCAGGTTACCCAGGACGAAAGATTAGGGTTGAATTCAGGTGGGTACATCGCCCGGGGGACAAATGTACCCTTAGGTGACTTAGAGGGTGCAACACGCGACGGTGTGCTGGAAATGTGCCCTACTCGACGGCATGCTACAGATCCCAAGAGCGCCCAGGTAACGGGATTGCCCGTAGCTGTGTCATCTCTTCATGACTACTGTGTTATTCTAGTTATTAACCATAATCCATTTTAGTAGGTACTCCTGACCGTGGTACTCAGGAGTCCCATCCTAGACATGATGCAAGATAGGACAAGTGGATTTAACAGGCAAGCAAGAAAGAACTACCCACGGTGTCAAGGCAGGTCAAGTTAAATTATCAAGATAAATCATGTCAGGGTACTTGTCAGGAGTGTGCCACGACGAGCCACTATCATGTCAGGTTGGTCATGTCAGGAGTGCACCACTACGGGTCACTGTCGTGTTATGCTAGTTTCTTGTCATACCATGCCATGTACAATAGTCATTTCAAACATATTAAGTAAAATCAAGTTCATGACAAAAGGCGTAAGGATATAAAATAGGCGTAAAATATCTAATAAAATATCAATATACAGGACAAAAGAAGAGTCAAGCTTAAAGAAATAAGACCACAACTCCAAGAGCCAATGGGTTAAGCAAGGGGTCAGGGGAGCAGCGTAAGTGAAAAGTCACGCACGCTGAGAGAGCAGCGTAGGTGAAAAGTCACGCACGCTGAGAGAGCAGCGTAGGTGAAAAGTCACGCACGCTGAGAGAGCAGCGTAGGTGAAAAGTCACGCACGCTAAGAGAGCAGCATAGGTGAAAAGTCACGCACGCTGAGAGAGCAGCATAGGTGAAAAGTCACGCACGCTACAGAGAGCAGCGTAGGTGAAAAGTCACGCACGCTGAGAGAGCAGCGTAGGTGAAAAGTCACGCACGCTGAGAGAGCAGCGTAGGTGAAAAGTCACGCACGCTGAAGGGAGCAGTGTACGTAAAAAGTCACGTATGCTACAGAGAGCAGCGTAGGTGAAAAGTTACGCATGCTACAGAGAGCAGCGTACGTGAAAAGTCACGCACACTCAAGGGAGCAGTGTACGTAAAAAGTCACACACACTCAAGGAGACACGCTTCCAAAGGAAGCGTACTCAAGCCTGCGTACGCAGCGCTAAAGAGCACGCGTAGCTCAGGGTGCGTAAGCTAAACAGCTCTGCACACTGCTCACTGTCTCCTCCAAACAGCAAGAACACCATGGATGAACCCAAGGCTTCAAAGCATCATAACTTGGCCATCCGAACTCCAAATCCAGATTTCCAAAGTTCCAACTTGGGTAGAATTGAATGCTCTTCCACTTGGAAACACCAAAACCCATGAAAATCCAACTTAAAGAGATCAAACCATGCAAAATTCGAAAATAGAAATAACTTAGATCTAGAACAAAGGAGACTTCAAATCACAAAACACCAAGTTCTAATGTTGATCACCATGTCCTAATCTAGCAAACGAACCAAGAAAATAGGGCTCTCATGAAGTGGCAAGGTGCACTTGCCTAGGGTTAGGAGAGTTGTGGAGGAAGGAGAAGAAGAAGAAGAAGGAAATTAATGGTGGAAGTTATGAGGAGAAAGAGTGGTAGGTGGGGGTTATAAAGAGGGTGAGTTGTGGTGGGTTGAGGGGTAGCATAGGGCTAGGGTGATCCAACTCACATAAAACCGAACCAATCCAAATAAAACCGAGCCATGCCAAAACCCAAAATATGGGAAATACCGAAATCCCACAAGTTTGAGAAAAATAAAAATACATGCCAAAAATCCAGATACGAGTATAAATACGAAATACGGAAAATACGGGAAATGAGGGTGACAACTCTACCCACCTTAAAAGAATTCCGTCCTCGGAATTTAATCAAGGAGCTAGAGATTGTCACGATAAGCTACACTAAGCACAGGCAAGTTACACTAAGCAGTTCAATCATACAATCATACAATGCAAGCAAGAAAGGGAAAACGTAAGGCATAAGAAAGACATTATACCTCACGAGTCAAACAGGTAGGGATATCGCGATCGGATGTCATCCTCACGCTTCCACGTTGACTCACCTAGAGAGTGATGACCCCAAGCAACACAGACTAATTTAATAGTCTTGTTCTTGAGTGTCTTCTCCCTCCGATCCAACAACAGTTTATATAATATCAAAAACCTGTCGAGATTATGGTCAACTCCGAACGGAGGACAAGCAATGATAATATATGAGTGCTCAATCACAACTCTAAGATGATAGAGTAAATACTGAAAGATAAAGACAACACGACAATAAAATATAACCTGTCAAGTCCAAACACAAAGAATATACAAGACTAAGTCCAAAGTCTCTAATACAAGCCAAAATAATAACAGTCTCAAGAGTGACTGGAGACAAGGTCCAGTATAAAAACCTACTCTATCTACAGGATAGGCGGTATCTCGTCCTGCGGTACTGCACCCTGCGGATCTAGGGTATCTGTCTCTAAACCTACTACGTCCGGTGGGCCGTAGTAAGTGCAATAATAGTCCTCCTATGCATCTGTAAACATTTTTAACATATCCGGTCAGGATGGAGCGAGTACATATATCTTATAACAGATCTCAAAATAGAATAAAAGCCAAAAGACTGTAAATAGAGCATATATAATAAAATCATAGAGTGTACATATATGTATCATGGCATGGTAAGCTGTAGAGCTAGAGCTAGAACAGAAAAGTAGAACTGATCATGGTATGTACACAAATCAGGGTAAGCCATCTATCCAATGTGTGTGAGTAGTAGTTTCAGCTTGTGACCGGCTTGGAAACCTGTAAAGAACTGGCCTGGCTAGTCATAAGTGCGGTATATGACTAATACTACTCAAGAATTCAAGATGGATTTGATCACAGGCATACGCTACTACTCCTCCACCCCCAACTGGTAGAATGGATCCAAACAGGACACGTCACTGCACGGAATTCTATGAGAAGGGAGCAAGTCTTCTCTAGAATCAGTGACCACATATTGCACAAGAGCTACAAGGGAGCTTGCACAATACATCCCAAGCTAACAAGGAGTAACATCTTTCGTCGAGATCCAGTAATACCAATCCGTGAGAACCATGTGTCAGGAATAAGTATATCTACACTAAGTACATGAATCATAACAGTTATCATAAATTGGGAAAAAGTTATCAGAGAATGTACTCGCCTGTGATATGATATAATATGTCAACTGGATCCAATGCAGCACCTCGAGGACCTATAGATAACAAGATGTATCAATACTATGTTTCGGAAGTAAAGTCAAATCAAATTAAATCCTATTCTGTTATTCTAGGTCAAGACAAGTCTAGTTAGGTCAACCTTGGTCATAGGAGAACATTGGAAGTCAACCCATATCCGAGTCCATCTTGAACTCCGAAACCCATATCTTGGCCGTAGGCCAATATCTTAATTTACCCTTTCACTAAATTCGACTCACTCACAAACCCTCTCTAATTTGATTTCCTACATTCCCTTCTCCTTCTCCTTCTCTTATTTTCTTCCCTTCTCCTTATTCTTATTCTCCGTCTTATTCTTCTTCTTATTCTCCTTCTCATTCTTCTTCTTATTATTCTTCTTATCCTTATTTTCCTTCTCCTTCTCCTTATTCTCCATCTCCTTCTCCTTATTCTCCGTCTTATTCTTCTTCTTATTCTTCTTCTCCTTATTCTTCGTCTCCTTCTCCTTATTCTCCATCTTATTCTTCTTTTTATTCTTCTTCTCCTTATTCTCCGTCTTATTCTTCTTCTTATTCTTCTTCTCCTTATTCTTATTCTCCGTCTCCTTGTCCTTATTCTCTATCTCATTCTTCTTCTTATTCTTCTTCTCCTTATTCTCCTTCTCCTTCTTCTTATTCTCCGTCTCCTTCTCCTTATTCTCCGTCTTATTCTTCTTCTCCTTCTCATTCTCCTTATTCTCCGTCTCCTTCTCCTTATTCTCCGTCTTATTCTTCTTCTTATTCTTCTTTTCCTTATTCTCCTTCTCCTTATTCTCCGTCTTATTCTTCGTCTCCTTCTCCTTATTCTCCGTATACTGCTGCTCCTACTGCTATTCCTGCTAACTGCTGCTGCTGCCAATGCTATGGCTAATGCTGCTGCTGCTACTATTGCAGTAGCTGCTACTGCTGCTCCTGCTTCCTACTGCTATTGCTACTACTTCTTATTCTCTTCATTCCCTCCCTATATATATATATATATATATATATATATCTATCTATATATTTATCTAAACATCTAGCTATCTATCTATATATATATATAGACTCTCAAACACACAACACATCTACATATATATATATATATATATATATATATATATATATATATATATATATATATATATATATATATATATATATATATATATATATAGACACTCACACACACACTCCTACCTATATATATATAAATACATACACACACACACATGTAAATATATATAGACACACACACACACTAAAACACAAACTCTCTCCTGGCACCACCACCACCACTCTCCTCTACACACACACACACACAATACATATATACACACACACACACACACATATATATATATATATATATATATATATATATATATATATATATATATATATATATATATATATATATATATATATATATGTTCCTCTCTAAAAAAGAAAACCCCTAAAAAATCCTTAAACTAGGTTTTTAGGAAAACCTATAAAAGCTATGGTCATAAAATGGAGAATGATCTCCTCCACATTTATTGTGAAGGAGTAAATGAAATAGAGGAATTAATGAGGGTTAAATGAGCATACCTAGAATTGGTTCCTTGAGGAAGAAGAAGCTTCAAAAGAAAAGAGTGAAATGAAGAGAGAGAGAGAGATTACTTTGTGGTGAAGAAAAGAGAGGGGGGTTGCCTATACATGGCCGGCCAAGGGGGGTTTAATGGGTTTGGGTGGAGACCCATTAGGCCTCCACACCCAATAGACTTAGTTTGGTTCGGTTTGATTTTGGTTTGGTTCGGTTTGACTCCAAATTGACTAATTAAGCCTCTTAATGACTAGTTAAGCCATGAGAGTGTGGTTTATTGGTTTCTAGCCTTGTTAGGATGGCATGTGGACCAAGCCCAGCTAGTATGTGGGTCCCACTAGGGTCCAGACTACCCGGATCTCCAACTTAAGTCCGAATTGAATAAAATTCAAACTAAGTCAAACAAATCCCTAAAAATCCTATAAAATCAAATAAAATTTCCAAAAATTATAAAACTTGGAAAATGATGAAAATACCCCTAATTCAAAAACTGGGGATGACAGTAGTGCCCCTAGAAGAAGTTGCAGAAGATCTGTTCGATCGAATCAAGAACCTTCTTAGACGGGGAGCACGCCACCAGAGTATGGATCGGGATGGAAGTGAGCACATGATTGACTAGGATCATCTTGCCGCCCGGGGACAATGTGGCATTATGCCACCCTTCGAGTTTCTTCCTGATTCTAGCAGTCAGGTTCTCAAAGATGCGAGTATTAGATTTCTCATACACCAAGGGGCAACCGAGATAGTTGAACGGGGGTTGGGTAATAGAGAATGATGTTAATTGGGAGAGGTTGATTGCATACTCTCTTTTGATGTTGTGGTGATCGTAGATGATGCTCTTGGACGGATTTATTTTCTGATCCGAACATTTGGAGTACCTCTGTAGGGTGTTGTGGACCACTTCCACCGCACCAACGTCCCCCGAAGAGAAGATTAGTAAATCGTCCGCGAAGGCCAGGTGAGTGATGGTAGGACAGCCACTTGAGGTGTGATAGTGTTGGAAGTTCGGAGTTCTGATCTTATTGTTAAGGTTTCTACTCAGGGCGTCCGCGGCAATGATAAAAACAATGGAGGATAGGGGGTCGCCCTGTCTGACGCCCCTACTGGATTTGAAGAATCCCTCGGCCTGGCCGTTGATAACCGTAGAGAACCATGAGTTGCTGATGGATCTCCACACGGTATTGGTCCAAGCTTCCGAGAATGCGAACGCTCTGAATACCCAGATCATAAATTGCCACTCCAGTCTGTCGTAGGCTTTTTCCATGTTGATCTTAACGGCAATGTTGCCCCCTCTGGCAGGGAACTTCATGCAGGTGATAAGCTCTTGAGCCAGCATAATATTGTCCTGGATGTTTCTCCCTTGCACAAAGCTGCTTTGCTCCTCTGAAATGATCTTAGGTAAAATTCCCGCCATCCTGGAAGCGATTATTTTGGATATGATTTTGTTGGTGAAGGTGCAGAGACTGATGGGGCGATAGTCCCGAAAGGACTCCGGGTTATCTTTTCTCAGGATGAGGATGAGGTTGGTGCTAGAAATAGCTTTGGGGTATGTGGCACCCTCGAAGAAAGCAATTACCGCATTGGTAATGTCTTGCTTGATGATGTCCCAGCATTTGTGAAAGAAGACACCGGTGAACCTGTCCGGACCTGGAGCACGGTGCTCGTTCATGGCCCACACCGCGTCTTTAACTTCTTGGACCATCGGTGGATGCTCCAGTTAGGTGTTATCGTTGTCATTTATGAGTCTGAAGATTTGGTCTAAGAAGGGTCTGTCGATATGAACAGTCTCCTTGGTGAATAATTTGGAGTAGAAATCTGCTGCGGCTTCTTGGATGCTTTTGTGATCAGTAATGATGTTCCCGTTGTCGTCAGCCGTACGGTGAATGGATAACTTCTGTCTGCGTCCATTGACGCAGGCATGGAAGAATTTCGAGTTTCTATCCCTGTCGTTGTCCCATTTCAATCTCGCCTTCTGCTTCCAGAAGTCGGTTTTCACTTTAAGTCAGAATTTGAGCATGGACTTGGTAAGGTTCAGGGGTGACCTGGCCGTCGTGGTACGTTTCGACGCAAAATATGTTTCGGCGCGGGTGACATCGTCCTCCGCAACTCGCACAGCTTGGAAAATGTCCCCGTAGGCAAGTTTTCTCCAGTTGGAAAGAGCTTTCCTCGTTGCTCGGAGCTTGTTGCTAACCCGCGAAAGGGGGTTGGGGGAGTCTTCCCGATTCCAAGCATCCGAAACAATACCCAAAAATTGGGGGTGGTCTGTCCAGAGGTCTAGAAATTGGAAGTTCTTCTTGAGAGGGTTGGTGTTGTTTTTGATTTCAACCAGCAGAGGGGCATGGTCGAATTCGGTGGAGTTGAGGTGGGAAAGGTTGGTGCTGAACCCCAAGCCGTGCCAGCGAACGTTCGTGAGGGCTCTGTCCAAGCGAGAGTATTGTCTTCGGTCGCCTTCCTGTATGTTGCACCAGGTGAAAGCGTTACCAGTGAACTAGAGGGTGGTGAGATAAGCATTGAAGATAAAATTGTTGAAGTCTTGCATGGCCGATGTGGGAGGAGGTCGCCCTCCGATTTTCTCTTTTCTGCAGGTGATCGCGTTAAAGTCCCCGATGCACAGCCAAGGAGAATTGATGTGGTGGTGATGGATGTTTATGAGGTCATTCCAAAGATGTTTTCGCTCGGTAATGTCACAACTACCGTGAACTGCGGAAAGGATCGAGCTATCCGGGATCGAGGGGTGTTCCCACCAGCAAGTGAGAGCCTGCTGGGAGTCCTGGATAACCCCGATTTTCACATTCGTCGAGCTGAGGATCCAAATATCGTTTCTGCCCGCTACAGCCATAGGGAAGCCAAGCTGTAACTGGATAGATTTTAATCTGGAGGGAATTTTGGGTTCAATGATGATCAGGATGTCGATCTTGTGGATTTTTCGCAATCCAAAAATTCTCCTTAATGTGGGTTTGTTCGCCAGGCCGCGAACATTCCACGATAGGATGTTAATCATTAATGAACTTGGGGAGAGGGTTTCTTGTTCCGCCTGGTGGCGGATCTGGTTTGGATGGTTTTCTTTTTGTCAGTTGCTTTGTTGACCTTGTCTCCGCCTGAGGTAGATGCTTCTGCCCTAGACGAGGTACCGAGGTCTCCGAGCGGTAGGGATGCCTCCGCCATAGACGAGGTTGGAGAGTCGCTCGAGGGTTGCTCTGGTAGTTCTGTGGGGATGCTAACCAATTCTCCGGCGGAGTCCAAGATGCGATCATCGGAAGGGATGACCAGAGAGTCAATGGCGCTCCGGATTAGAAGAATAGTTTACTGGAGGGGGTAACCCGCGGCTTGAACCTGAAGTCCTTTCTGCACTTGGTCTGGCCCGAGTATAGCAAGGGCTTCTTCAACAGAGTCAACGTTGGGGCGTTGATGGTCAACGCAGATGGTATCGGAGGTCTCTTTATCAATCTCCGTGTTCGGGAGGGCTGGGCGCCATCTCGATTAGATCCAGTTCGGCAAGGGGGTGGCAGGTCTCACTTGATTCTGCCCCTTCCGAATCTAAGACATCAAATTGGTTGGATGCGGTAAGGTCAAGGATGTTGCTAGGGGACTGGACTGTGATCAGAGTTTTGCAAGGATGCTCGCTTCGGTCAGTCTTGCCGTCACTGGATCCGAACCGAGTGTACAAGTTTGGGCACGGCAAGAGAGGTGACTTGCGTATCCTGCCTCCTGCTGGCTCATTGTCTATCCGGATTGCTTTCTTCTTGAGTTCTGGGTGTAGGCGGTGGCAGTGCTTCGTGAGATGGCCTCTTAAATGGCAGTGATTACAGAACATGATGTGGTTGTCGTAGAGTACTTGTTAGGTATGGGTCTGGTTGTCCAGCTCTATGGTTATGAAGTTGGGTGGTTCGGTGGTGAGGTCGAGTTCCATACAAATTTTAGCATAGTGAGCCTTGGTTAGGTTGCTGGTTTCGAGGGTCGTGGCAACATACGTGCATGTAGAAGCATGGAATTTCACGACCAGAAATCCTATGCGCCAAACACTACATGCGCCAGGGAGCTCAGACAAAATACTTGACACAGCAAAACAAAAGTATAGACATTGACAGAGGATTTTTATTTGCATATAAAAGTCTATTACATGTCTAGAAAAGGCTGTATAAAGGAGAACTTCTACAAAAAGAAAAGATCCTAAGTCTACAGCCAAGCGCAACAGTCATCATGCGCTCTTGAACAGGCGTATCTCACCATGCGCTCTCAGTCAGGCGCATCCCACCATGCGCTCTCAGCCGGGCACATCCTTTCAGCAGCTCAGTTATGTGCATCCTCAGTTATGTGCATCCCTTCATCCTCAGTTATGTGCATCCCTTCAGCAGCTCAGTTATATGCCACCCTTCCAGCCAGGCGCATTATGAAGTGTCAGCATATGCGCCATCCAATGCTTCGACTAATAAAGCATTTATTGAACAGAACGAGGGCGGCAATCAACCCTCTAGCTGGAGGAAGAGCTCCCCAAATCGAGGAAAAGAAGAGCACCGTAAATCAACCTATGGCCAGGGGAGGCTTCGAAAGAGCCTCCAAAGACCAAGGAAGACCGCAATCAAAACCGCGGCTAAAGGAGCAGCTTTCAACACAACCAGAATGGGCAATACCCACTCTGACAGAAGAAAGAGCCCCCAAAGCCGCAGCACCGCAATTCCGATCTACGGCTCTTCCAGCATAACGGAGACGAGGCTCGAGCATCCCGATCTTTGGATGCAACAGGCACCTTCCGCCTGCGTCAGAAGCCCTCGACTCCGACATTTGGATGTAACGGTCACCTTCAAGTGCATCAATAAAAACATTACGTCGCATCTTCACCCTCGGGAGCATCTCATCAACATAATGTGCTCGAATAAATTATTTCGGGAGGACAAGAAAGAATGAGAAGCAAACCCTCTCCATGCCACTATTTATAGGCCGGGCAAATCAAACCCATGCACCAAGTGGCTGGCTCTCCGAATCCCGTATAATGAATTTGTATTAAATGGATGAACCTGATGCTTCGAATTCAGCCAAGTCAAAAACAGCTATTTAAAGCACTCGAAGAACGTAACAGTCGTACCAAAAGATGTGTCAAGCGGAGCGGATGCGTCGGACAGACCGCGCATCACATAGACGCTCCCCTCAGCACAAAGTGCTTCACAAGCATGCACCCCCATGCGACCCCATGCGCCTAGTAGAACGCCGATCGATGCGCCCACTCAACAACCCATTACCTGTCAAAGAACATTAAATGCTGAAGTCTGACAGAGTTGGCAGCACGTCCCCCGAAGACTGCAGTTGACAGCTTTTTCAGAAAATAAAGCATCGTCAATGTCAGCATCATCATTACTTCCTTCCGACGGTTAAAACCACGTGGCCGCCCAACGACCTCGTATGCGCCTCCGCGGCCATGCGCCCAAAGCTCTGCATGCGCCTCAAAAGCCATGCGCCTCAGATTTTTTTTCTGATCCCTAAAGACAGAAGTAAAGTCACTACTGAAGCCTCGCATGCGCCTCAAAAGCTATGCGCCCCGAATGGTTCGTGACTCCCAAAGGTTACGAGCCAAAATCTCCTTATGCGTCCAATCCCAGACGCATCCTACCAGATCATTCTCCACCAAATTCGAGATCTCCGAGCCATGGGCCTACAACACGTGTCCTTTGACTCGATTCACCCAAGATCTCAGCAACAGAAAGATTCTCCCTCTTGCTATGTACCAGCCTACAACAGCAGCATAAAGAATTCAACTCCTCAATCAGGACGCATCGTCTATGCGCCTCCATCAGCAATCACCACATGGAGTCCCCGCGTCCAAGCGCATCCTACATATGCGCGCATGAGCAACCAGTCTGCAGACTATAAATAGGAGGATCATTTCCTTCTTCCACACATGAATATACATAGACAGACAGAGACATCGCACAACCACCGAGGCAGATACAGACACTCAACGCCTTCTTCCTCTCCGCAAGCTCCAGCACCCAGAGCAAGTCAGACCTTCAGAGAACCGATAATCGTCGTCAGATCATCAACGGAGTCAACGTATTACCACTCGCTCCACCGGCACAAGGGACCCAGATAAACAAAAGTGTACTCCTAGGACTACGTCTAAGTCCTACATTGTAACACTGTTCTATTTGTATTGAAATTACATCAAAAGATTTTAATGGCAAACAAGCTGGCGACTCTGCTGGGGACCTCTTTCTCCTCTACCGAGAAAGCTGTGTCGTAATCCGACGACGTGAAGGTGGGCTCCTCCCACAAGATGTTGGTCGTACGCCTCAATCAACAGGCGTATGAGGAGTTCATCTCTGAAGGCAGTACGAGTCCTTCGAAGCGGCTGCCGAAGCCGAAGAAGACTCGCCAAGTCTGGGTGCGCAAGGTCGACGCCTCTGGCACCACCACCGAAGGAGATGCGCCGATCCAGCCTTCCCTTCCTGTTGACGTCCTCAGCAACCAAGATGCGTCCATCGGTGCAGCGCATCTCTCGGGGAAACGTGCGGCTGACCACATTCCCCAGCCATCTTCCTCTCAGGCGAGGAAGATGCGTCGACGGAGCAGGGGCGCAGCTAATGCCCCGCATATCACCTCCGATGCGCCACAGAAGGTCTCTGTCTTTGACAGACTCACTCGCTGTAGTGGCGAGGAGAATTTAGATTCTGAGTACTACACGCCCCAGCGGTCTAGTACGAAGAAGTCCAAGGCAGTACGGGCCATGCGCCCCGAACGTGCTATGCCAGCAGCAAGCCAGAAGCATACGTTCAAAATCATACGCGCTGCTGATGGTAAGCTATATAAGGTCGACTCAGGTGCTTCTGTGCCAGAAACGAGCCGACCTTCAAAGTCCTTGTCTCACTTGGACGCGTCTGTTGCGTTCCCAACCAAGTCGAGCGAGGCAAACCCAGTGGTCTTGAACTCCCGTGCCTCCTCTGGTTGTGCGTCTGAGGTTCGTTCAAGTCACTTTAAATGTTGTTCCCCCATTACTGACCTGAGCGCCTGTTTGGTGTTGGATCAGGGGGCGCAGCATTCACTTGACCACCCCGGCTCTTGGCCTTGCCATGCGCCTGAAGGGGGTGTGAAGGTGGCACTCTCCTCCAATGACCTGCGTAACGTGATCACTCACAAACGCCGGTCAGGAGAGTCGACTGACAAGCACGATGTACCCCTCACAGGGAACACTTATGCTATAGTCACCATCAACTGCTGTTGCAAGGCAGCAGTCCCACCAAGACAGGCGGTGTTCCAGCGGCTGTAATCATCGACACCCCTCCGACGTCGCCTCGGGAAGAAGGTGTCAACAAAAGAGGAGCTAGAACTAAAGGTTGCTTCATGCAATGTAATCTCTAACTCCTCGTCAGTCCGAAAGGCGACTGGCAATTCCTCTTCCAAGAGCCAGCCAAGGAAAACCAAGACAACCGCCTCGTCCTTCGGAGTGTTCGAAGGCACTCGGGGAAGGAAAAAGATCTTGGAGGAAGCTGGGGGTAGTCAAGCCCTGTTGATCCTCCTTTCGAAGACGAAGGTGTCCTCCAAAGCACAGTTGGGGTGGATCTTCATCCTCGAGGCAAAGTCAGCCTTTCGAACGTAGCTGGGGGTCGTCTAGCCCCTGTAGATCTGCATCTCGAAGACGAAGAAGTCCTTCAAGACATGACTGGGGGTAATCAGGCCCTTACGGATACTTCTCCCGAAGACGAGGATGTCCTTCAAAACATAGCTGGGGGTAGTCTAGCCCCTGCAGATCTGAGTCTCGAAGACGAAGAAGTCCTCCAGAACATAGCTGGGGGTAGCCAAGACAAAGTTCCGGGAGCAACAACTCCTTTACAGGAGAGTGAGGCCGAAAGCGAAGCCTCAACCGAGCCATCCGACTCCAGCCGCGTCATGACAGTCTACATGACTGGGGGTGACACTGAGTCGGATGCGCCACCAGCAGACCTCGACCAGCGCATGGATACCCTGGAGGTAGGACTCAAAACCCTCTCTGTCTCCATGCAAACACTGACTCAAGCAGTATTTGAGATACAGTCGGCTTTGGCCAGGGCACCGTCTACTGGTCCTGACCCAGGGGCCAATGGAGAATCAAGTGTACCCCTTCAACGGGTATCCTTGGATACGGATCGCCGCGAAGCACCTCGAACGTCGGAGCCATCAAATGCTCAACTCCAGGCGGTACCACCTTCCCCAACTCCCAGCTCCAAGGAAGACGTGGTGGAGATGATCAGGGACTTACGCGAGCGCTTTGAGTCCAAGAATAGACAAGAGGAGCACCAAAAGATGGGCATCCCCCAACCTTATCCCCTCGAATGGAACAAAGTGGTTTATCCTCCTAAATATAAACCATAAACATTGACGCCATACGACGGGAAGGACTCTCCATGTAGCTATCTGACGTACTTCCAGTCCCAAACAGGACATCTTCCGAAGGAGGACGTGCTACTCACCAGCATATTTGTCGGGGCACTGAAAGGAGTAGCGTACGACTGGTACTGCAGTCTCCCCGACAATTCCATATCTTCCTTCGATGACTTGACACGCCTTTTCCTCGACCGTTTCTACGACGACGGAAAGGACATGACAATGGCGTCCCTCATAGAGATACGCCAGAAGGAGAAGGAAACTGTCACGACCCGCACCCTAGAGTAAGGGCACGAGAAGTGGGTACGTCCAGCCTACGCCGCAGTGTCGGCGGTAGAACGCTGTCCTAGGTCAATCATCTAACAATATAAAAATACCTGTACAGTTTATACTCTCCGAATGGAGGTGACATAACAATATACATCTCAATCACATCTAGGGTAGAAGAATGAAAGATAGATAGATAGACAGTAACTCAAAGAGAACAGTAGAATAGATGAAAATATCCAAGTGTCTAGGATAACATAACACCAGAATGTCAACTCATAATACAATAAGTCTAAGAGTCTATAAATATCTCAACATCTCAAAATACAACTCAGAATGTGAGACAAAAAGATAATACCGAAAGACTGTCTAGCTAAACTAGCCTAGACTACTGGGGCAACATCCTCAGCTACAGGTGGATCCTGCTGAGGGTCCACAACATAAGTATCATCTAGTCCTGCTCCATAATAGGTAGACACCAGGGCCTCATCCTCATCCTCTGTAATATTTTCAGGTCCAATCAGGACGGGAACGAGCACAATACATCTCACGCAGTGCATAGCAGGTTAGGAAATACGATACAGGCAATAGAGTAAGATACATGAACTGCTGAAAGGAAATATACGCTGTAAAAGAGATAGCTGTAATGAAATATCTACTGTATATAGAGAACTATAAGTGACTAGTGATGTAGAGCACAAGATAGGCATGTGAATGGCTAGAATTTATACATGATTACACTACTGAGTTTGCACATGATTACACTACTTTGGAATTATTCATATGTCCACTTCTACTCCCCCGTTACCCCAATCAATACACAAGGATCTATACAAGTTACGTTATTGTACATGATATCACATGGGGCCCATGAAAGGGTGCATATGATAGTATACATGAGGGCTCAGTAAACATGAGAGTACATGATCACATGAGTGCACATGAATAATGGAAGCATAGGAGTACATGATGATAGTGAAACACACATAACATGAAGTACCCGATGCTCCCGAGGGGGATAACATCTCATGTAAAGATCCATATAGTACCAATCCGTGTTACCAACGTGACAGCATCAAGTAAAGTAATCTAGAGCAAGAAGTAAAGCCTGAACAAGTATGAAACGGTCAGAGAATGTACTCGCCTGATAACTGAATGTCTGAAGAGGATATACTGTCTGAGGAGAGGTGTATGGCTCCTAATCAGAGCAATATAAGTCACAATGTATCCACAATGGTAAAAATAAAGTATACAATGCATACTACATGATTCTAGGTCAATCTGGTCAAAAGTCAACTCTTGGTCAACTCTAATAGTCAAACTAGATCACAGGAAGTCATACTTGGTCAACTCTAGACAATTCTAACAGTCAAACTAAGTCAACTTAAGTCAAATTTAGACTAATCAAGGTTCTGGTCAACTTTAGATTAGTCAACAAGGTAATTGGGTCAAGGGTCAACTATCCAAGTCAACTCTATAAGGTTAACTCAACTAACCATAGGCTAACTTGTCTTAGGTTACCTAAGATACCATAATACAAAGCTAAGGTATAACCAACTTCCTATATAAGGTATACCACATATAAATATACAGTACAATACAACCTTAACCTTAAAATCAAGCTAAAACCATAGTCTAACTCAAATCAAGACTTAATTCCTAAGTATTCTACTTAACCCCATACACATCTTCATTTACATAGGACTACTCATTTAACTTTAAGTCACAATTTACCCATGAATGGGTCAAACCATAATCAACTAGTCAACAGTCTAGGGTTTAGTCAAACCTAGATCATTAAGTCATTTAGAGTTCATCTAAATCCTTTCTAGGTCAATTAGGTCAAGGTTTGACCTATAGTTGACTTTGGTCAACCCTGGTCAACACTAAAAGTCAAACTGGTCAAACTAGTCCAAGTTAGGTCAAACAATGTTAAACTAGTTAGGGTTAGTCAAACTAGTCATTCTAGGTTAGTTTAAGTCAAAACTAGGTTAAGCTAGTTCAAATTGACCTAAGGCTGACCTTGGTCAACACTTAGTCAAATTGGGGTCAAACTAGCTAAGTCTTGGTTTACTAGTCAATTAGGGTTAGGCCTAATGGCCATAGGCTAATAGCTATAGCCCATAGGCTAGTAGCTTAGGTCAACTAGTTCTAGGTTTACCTATATAGATATATATATACATACACTATATAATGTAAAACCTATATATATAGCCACTATATATAAATACCCATATACCCCACATATATATATATAACCATATATACACACTACAATATATATATAACATATATACATACATAATGTATATGTATAATATACCTAATATATATTATATACAATATATATATAGAGAGAGAAGTAATGAGAGTGGGACATAAAGTGAAAGAGAGAGTGAATGAACAGTGAGAGAGAGAGGGCTGACAGTAGACAGGAAAGGGGAGGGGGTCCCAGAATTTCTGGAACCAAATCCAGCCCCATACACACACACACAGTCACATATATACATACATGTATATACACATGTATATACATGTATACACTCTAAAAACCCACCTACACACATACATACATATATACTACATATATATACACTTAAATCATACTAATACATGCATAAATCATAATGAAAATAGATTTGAAATTCAAATTGGAAAACTGGAAATAAATCCTAAATCTGGAAATACTGGACTGTGTATAGGTAACTAGGGAAAACTCGATTTTACATACGAAACCAAGCTAAGACTCGACACTAGCGGTTGGTAATTAAAGCCCCACACATACACTAGTGTCCTAGGTCACTGACACGACACCACGACACAGTTTTACGTGTCCAAACACGCAAAAACACGACTCGGGTAAACACTGATACACGAACACAGTGCACAGCGTCGTGCACGTGTTCATGTGTCTCGTGGACACACCACGAGACACGACACGACTCGTGGTCACACACACGTGTAGCCCACACATAGGGCTACACGATGGACACTCTGTTATGTGTCCACGTGTCGTATAGGGTCGACACGAGACCCGTATCAGTCGAGGAAACTCGACTGATACGTGCGGTTTGGACCGCGTCGTGCAGAGATGCACACGTCTCGTGCTCGCGACACAGGACACGAAGCACCACGTGCTCGTATCCACGTGTATGCCACTAATAGGGCTTCATGCCCGTGTCACTACGAGACACCCTAGTGTCGTGTCCATGCGACACGACACGCTCAAAGTTGGCTCTGTGCGTGTGTGCACTGTCAGCCCGTATCCAGTGTGAGTGACTTTTCTCACTCGACACGACACGAGGCGACACCAAATTTTGGGGGCATGTGCGCAGACATTGCCCCCTCGTGTCCACAAATTTTCTCGTGTCCTAGTGTCTTGTGCAGGGAGAACCAAGGGGGTGGTAGCAGGGCACATTTACAGTGTACTGTGCACTGTGTCCAGTGTGTGAAACTGAGAGCTTCGTGTCCAGATTTTGGACACGACACAACCCAATTTGTGCTCAGTGTTTTAGGGTTAGGTTTAGGGTTAGCTAGGCTAGGTTTTGGTTCAAAAAGTTTTAGAAAATAGTGTGTATTTACACTATGACAGTGAACAAAAACAGTGAGCATAATTAGGGTTTTTATATGTAGGATACGTGTCCGATACGACACCAAACAATTTCTAGATTTCACCAACCCTTACCCACAGCTAGGTTATAACTATATGCATGCAATAATGAAGAAAACACAGTATATTAACTAGGTTTAGATATATTTACCTCTATGTGTGCAAGGTCTTGAATTTCACTAAATGAGGGTGTGTATCCTCTAGCCTCAACTTGTCCTTCCTTGGTGAAACTTAAGTAGCTCACTTCCCTAGGCTCCCTTAGATTGTAGGTGACCTAATGGAGAAAACTAGAGGTTCAAAGCTTGAGAAATGAGAAAGTTATGGTCAAAAGAGTGGAAGGGTTCTTGGGTTTTTCTTAGTTTTGATTTTTCATGAAACCATGGGAATGTGAACTAAGTGTTAGCTATATAGAAGAGAGGGGGGGCAAGGGGGTGTCATGGGGGTGTCTTGGCCGGCCACAAGCATGGGGGGGGGGTTCAAAGCTTCATGGCTAAGCTAAAGACTTTTGTAAAGGGTTTAATATATTTTGCATAAATCAAGCAAAATATCAATAAGTAAATATCTAGATATTTGTATAGCTTTGACTACCATGAAATATCTAATCCTCTTAGTTTCTAGGTTAGGAACTAACCTCTAGATTAGGGTAACTAGGTTAGGGATTATCAAGTCACTAATCAAAAGTCCATGAATAGTAAAATCTCACTAATCCTACTTAATTCCTAGAAAATTACCAAAATACCCCTTAGGCTAAAAATCACTAAAATGATATTCTAAGCCTATGGTCAAGTTCTCATGGTCATGGCAACTTCTAGGTTAGAGAAAACTAGGGTTTACACTAAGTTATACTAACCAAAATCACAAAGTCATAAGTCATGACTTAGCATGACTTTAGAAATGGTTTAACTTAACTAAAATCACCAGAAAATTATACCATGACTAAAATACCACTAATAAATAATAAAAATAATAAATTTTTTAAAAAAATACCCCAATTTCAGAAATCTGGGTGTTACAAGTCTACCCACCTTAAAATAATTTCGTCCTCGAAATTTAGATGGTCGTACTCCTCCTAGGTCAAACCTCCAACAATCAGGGACGAAGCCACTACCTAGGCAACATACAAGGTCAATCAAGCAAATATATGGGTAGTAGACCTATACTGGGTCATGTCCAAAAATTGGCTAACAGTTTTAGGTCATAAGGTGTCCTTAAATCAAATCGGAGCCAAAAGTAACTCCATGGGGTAAATCAGGATGGAGCCTCGGGTCAGAAGAATCGTACTAAGCAATGAAGCATACAATGGTATGCCTGAGTGGGACACTAAGGTCATAGGTGTAGTATGTCATGTCTAGGTTACGTATGTGAAATTAGTTTTGAGAAAACAACTAGTCTTGTGTTCCAAATTTAAAAGTCACGGTAATGTGTCTACGGTGATCACAATTTAGAGTGGGAAGGGTCTATGGCCTAAATTGAACCAAAATCATGATGAATAGTGGTACCAGGGGGACAGGTTAAATGGAACAGTCTGTGGTCTCATCTAGGTGTACTAGTCATTCTAGATCAATACTGTCCTATGGTATCAAAACGTTCAAGCAATCTAAGGTGTCCAAATTTGGGAAGGTAAGGAAACAACAATCATCAAGACTATAGGGTCGTCTACCCTCCTATATGAAAATGGGTCATTAACAAGTGAGAAATCATTAAAGTTACCATTCCATAAAAAGAAAATTGAAAATTTAGGTACAACAATCACAATAGATTTTAGTCTTGACACGATCTAAGTTGATCAATTTTAGGATAAATCGAGATTGGGCAAGATGGGAAATTAATGAAATCAAGTATGAGCACGAGCATCCAATGATGAAGATCCAGGTCATGATTAAATTTAATCCAATTGGATATGAATACGAGGTTCATAGGTGATAAAATAATTCCAAGGAGAATTGTCAAGGCTGTTGTGGATAGGATTCTAGGGCAAGTTTAACGGTGTCTCTATCCACGTAGATTAATATATGAAAAAGCAAACCAAAATGCAATAGGTTGATCAGACCATCATGCGCCGGTTCTGATTAGATAATATATTAGTGGGTGTACACCCAATAAAATATATCATGATCAAGCTCGAAAGGATAAGCTTGTAAAACTTAAGGATAAATTTATAGCATAAGATATAAGTAAGGGTGGAAATGATGAAAGAAGATACATAGTCCAAGATTCTTAACCAATCGGGTCAAGCATTCAAGGTAAGGTACAAGGTTAAGTATTTGAGGGTTCAAGTAGAACACCATCACATGCCAGGTCGAAAGAATTGAGCCAAGGTGGATCTCTAACTGAAATAAGAATTAATTTAGTATCATGGTAGAGGTTATAGTTTAGCCATTTGACCAGAAAATCATGTCAAGGAAATAGAGTACAAGGAGACGGGTTTTAGTGGGACATGGAATACCTACATGAAGGTAGGCTAGTCTAGGTCTTACATGTGAAGTTTGTTGGGAGGTAACAGCTAGTATTATACTCTGAATATCTAAGTCACGGTAAAGGACATTCAATGATCTAGAATAGAAAGTGGGAGTTCGAGACGTGACAAATTGATGCAAAAATTGAAGAAGATCAAATTAACTCATGAAATCAGGAATCTAGTAAATAATTTAGGAAAAGTCCTAGGGATAGATAGGCTACTAGATGAATATAGTTAGGGTTCGATCAATCAAGGTCAAGGTTAGAAGGTCTCAATAAAGTCTTGATTTGAGGAAATGTCGAGTAAGTCAGGTTTGGGATACAGTCACATAGATTGGTAGAAAGAGTTTAAGCAAGATGCAAAGTAGAGAGGACAGTTCATTTTAATGAAAGGCAATTAGCAAGAGGATTAGATGGCAAGAAACAAATAAGAGTTTTCTCATAATTGTGATTGAGTACCCCAAAAATAAAAGATATTAATCTAACACTAAGAAATTAAAATCAACAACTATAAAAATTTAAAAATCATCAACTAACACCAGGATTCAAAGTTCTACAGTGAATCCTCCAAAATCAAATTCAATCAAGGGAAAAAGAGTTTAAATAGTAATTTCAAATAAGATTCTCAAGGGTCATCCCAGGAATCTCTCAAAGTATCCTAGCAGTGATTGAGTATCCACTCTCTCTAAGCCTATTCCTCAAATCCTATCGCAGGCTGTAGTGATACTCTAGTTCGAATACCACTACATAAACTCGACCTGCATGGGCCACCACTAAAAATGTGTCACGACCGCCCTAGAGTAAGGGCACGAGAAGTGGGTACGTCCAGCCTACGCCGCAGTGTCGGCGGTAGAACGCTGTCCTAGGTCAATCATCTAACAATATAAAAATACCTGTACAGTTTATACTCTCCGAATGAAGGTGACATAACAATATACATCTCAATCACATCTAGGGTAGAAGAATGAAAGATAGATAGATAGACAGTAACTCAAAGAGAACAGTAGAATAGATGAAAATGTCCAAGTGTCTAGGATAACATAACACCAGAATGTCAACTCATAATACAATAAGTCTAAGAGTCTATAAATATCTCAACATCTCAAAATACAACTCAGAATGTGAGACAAAAAGATAATACCGAAAGACTGTCTAGCTAAACTAGCCTAGACTACTGGGGCAACATCCTCAGCTGCAGGTGGATCCTGCTGAGGGTCCACAACATAAGTATCATCTAGTCCTGCTCCATAATAGGTAGACACCAGGGCCTCATCCTCATCCTCTGTAATATTTTCAACAGGTCCAATCAGGACGGGAACGAGTACAATACATCTCACGCAGTGCATAGCATGTTAGGAAATACGATACAGGCAATAGAGTAAGATACATGAACTGCTGAAAGAAAATATACGCTGTAAAAGAGATAGCTGTAATAAAATATCTACTGTATATAGAGAACTATAAGTGACTAGTGATGTAGAGCACAAGATAGGCATGTGAATGGCTAGAATTTATACATGATTACACTACTGAGTTTGCACATGATTACACTACTTTGGAATTATTCACATGTCCACTTCTACTCCCCCGTTACCCCAATCAATACACAAGGATCTATACAAGTTACGTTATTGTACATGATATCACATGGGGCCCATGAAAGGGTGCACATGATAGTATACATGAGGGCTCAGTAAACATGAGAGTACATGATCACATGAGTGCACATGAATAATGGAAGCATAGGAGTACATGATGATAGTGAAACACACATAACATGAAGTACCCGATGCTCCCGAGGGGGATAACATCTCATGTAAAGATCCATATAGTACCAATCCGTGTTACCAACGTGACAACATCAAGTAAAGTAATCTAGAGCAAGAAGTAAAGCCTGAACAAGTATGAAACGGTCAGAGAATGTACTCGCCTGATAACTGAATGTCTGAAGAGGATATACTGTCTGAGGAGAGGTGTATGGCTCCTAATCAGAGCAATATAAGTCACAATGTATCCACAATGGTAAAAATAAAGTATACAATGCATACTACATGATTCTAGGTCAATCTGGTCAAAAGTCAACTCTTGGTCAACTCTAATAGTCAAACTAGATCACAGGAAGTCATACTTGGTCAACTCTAGACAATTCTAACAGTCAAACTAAGTCAACTTAAGTCAAATTTAGACTAATCAAGGTTCTGGTCAACTTTAGATTAGTCAACAAGGTAATTGGGTCAAGGGTCAACTATCCAAGTCAACTCTATAAGGTTAACTCAACTAACCATAGGCTAACTTGTCTTAGGTTACCTAAGATACCATAATACAAAGCTAAGGTATAACCAACTTCCTATATAAGGTATACCACATATAAATATACAGTACAATACAACCTTAACCTTAAAATCAAGCTAAAACCATAGTCTAACTCAAATCAAGACTTAATTCCTAAGTATTCTACTTAACCCCATACACATCTTCATTTACATAGGACTACTCATTTAACTTTAAGTCACAATTTACCCATGAATGGGTCAAACCATAATCAACTAGTCAACAGTCTAGGGTTTAGTCAAACCTAGATCATTAAGTCATTTAGAGTTCATCTAAATCCTTTCTAGGTCAATTAGGTCAAGGTTTGACCTATAGTTGACTTTGGTCAACCCTGGTCAACACTAAAAGTCAAACTGGTCAAACTAGTCCAAGTTAGGTCAAACAATGTTAAACTAGTTAGGGTTAGTCAAACTAGTCATTCTAGGTTAGTTTAAGTCAAAACTAGGTTAAGCTAGTTCAAATTGACCTAAGGCTGACCTTGGTCAACACTTAGTCAAATTGGGGTCAAACTAGCTAAGTCTTGGTTTACTAGTCAATTAGGGTTAGGCCTAATGGCCATAGGCTAATAGCTATAGCCCATAGGCTAGTAGCTTAGGTCAACTAGTTCTAGGTTTACCTATATAGATATATATATACATACACTATATAATGTAAAACCTATATATATAGCCACTATATATAAATACCCATATACCTCACATATATATATATAACCATATATACACACTACAATATATATATAACATATATACATACATAATGTATATGTATAATATACCTAATATATATTATATACAATATATATATAGAGAGAGAAGTAATGAGAGTGGGACATAAAGTGAAAGAGAGAGTGAATGAACAGTGAGAGAGAGAGGGCTGACAGTAGACAGGAAAGGGGAGGGGGTCCCAGAATTTCTGGAACCAAATCCAGCCCCATACACACACACACACAGTCACATATATACATACATGTATATACACATGTATATACATGTATACACTCTAAAAACCCACCTACACACATACATACATATATACTACATATATATACACTTAAATCATACTAATACATGCATAAATCATAATGAAAATAGATTTGAAATTCAAATTGGAAAACTGGAAATAAATCCTAAATCTGGAAATACTGGACTGTGTATAGGTAACTAGGGAAAACTCGATTTTACATACGAAACCAAGCTAAGACTCGACACTAGCGGTTGGTAATTAAAGCCCCACACATACACTAGTGTCCTAGGTCACTGACACGACACCACGACACAGTTTTACGTGTCCAAACACGCAAAAACACAACTCGGGTAAACACTGATACACGAACACAGTGCACAGCGTCGTGCACGTGTTCATGTGTCTCGTGGACACACCACGAGACACGACACGACTCGTGGTCACACACACGTGTAGCCCACACATAGGGCTACACGATGGACACTCTGTTATGTGTCCACGTGTCGTATAGGGTCGACACGAGACCCGTATCAGTCGAGGAAACTCGACTGATACGTGCGGTTTGGACCGCGTCGTGCAGAGATGCACACGTCTCATGCTCGCGACACAGGACACGAAGCACCACGTGCTCGTATCCACGTGTACGCCACTAATAGAGCTTCATGCCCGTGTCACTACGAGACACCCTAGTGTCGTGTCCATACGACACGACACGCTCAAAGTTGGCTCTGTGTGTGTGTGCACTGTCAGCCCGTGTCCAGTGTGAGTGACTTTTCTCACTCGACACGACACGAGGCGACACCAAATTTTGGGGGCATGTGCGCAGACATTGCCCCCTCGTGTCCACAAATTTTCTCGTGTCCTAGTGTCTTGTGCAGGGAGAACCAAGGGGGTGGTAGCAGGGCATATTTACAGTGTACTGTGCACTGTGTCCAGTGTATGAAACTGAGAGCTTCGTGTCCAGATTTTGGACACGACACAACCCAATTTGTGCTCAGTGTTTTAGGGTTAGGTTTAGGGTTAGCTAGGCTAGGTTTTGGTTCAAAAAGTTTTGGAAAACAGTGTGTATTTACACTATGACAGTGAACAAAAACAGTGAGCATAATTAGGGTTTTTATATGTAGGATACGTGTCCGATACGACACCAAACAATTTCTAGATTTCACCAAACCTTACCCACAGCTAGGTTATAACTATATGCATGCAATAATAAAGAAAAAACAGTATATTAACTAGGTTTAGATATATTTACCTCTATGTGTGCAAGGTCTTGAATTTCACTAAATGAGGGTGTGTATCCTCTAGCCTCAACTTGTCCTTCCTTGGTGAAACTTAAGTAGCTCACTTCCCTAGGCTCCCTTAGATTGTAGGTGACCTAATGGAGAAAACTAGAGGTTCAAAGCTTGAGAAATGAGAAAGTTATGGTCAAAAGAGTGGAAGGGTTCTTGGGTTTTTCTTAGTTTTGATTTTTCATGAAACCATGGGAATGTGAACTAAGTGTTAGCTATATAGGATAGAGGGGGGGGGGGCAAGGGGGTGTCATGGGGGTGTCTTGGCCGGCCACAAGCATTGGGGGGGGGGGTTCAAAGCTTCATGGCTAAGCTAAAGACTTTTGTAAAGGGTTTAAGATATTTTGCATAAATCAAGCAAAATATCAATAAGTAAATATCTAGATATTTGTATAGCTTTGACTACCATGAAATATCTAATCCTCTTAGTTTCTAGGTTAGGAACTAACCTCTAGATTAGGGTAACTAGGTTAGGGATTATCAAGTCACTAATCAAAAGTCCATGAATAGTAAAATCTCACTAATCCTACTTAATTCCTAGAAAATTACCAAAATACCCCTTAGGCTAAAAATCACTAAAATGATATTCTAAGCCTATGGTCAAGTTCTCATGGTCATGGCAACTTCTAGGTTAGAGAAAACTAGGGTTTACACTAAGTTATACTAACCAAAATCACAAAGTCATAAGTCATGACTTAGCATGACTTTAGAAATGGTTTAACTTAACTAAAATCACCAGAAAATCATACCATGACTAAAATACCACTAATAAATAATAAAAATAATAAATTTTTTAAAAAAATACCCCAATTTCAGAAATCTGGGTGTTACAGAAACAGTTCGAGTATTCATCGAACGCTTCTGACAGGCCTGCTTCAGACTGCCCCCGGGCATGCCAGAACATGCACTCCTCTCCTCCTGCAGCATGAACATGCTGCCTGCAGTCAAACTCTGGCTCAACTCTACTCCTCCTTCCGACTGGAGTTCCTTGATCATCGAAGTAGAAGCAGCAGAAAAGAAGGCGTCCAATGCTCGCCTTCTGGGAATTAGTTTTCCTGCCTTTGAGGACAAGAGGAAAACGGCCTGCAGCCAACAACCCCGGACGAGAGACGAAGGGGAAACATGCATTGACTGTCAATGCCTCAAAAGGTGCATTAGCACCCACTCAAAAGCCTCCACTTGCACTAAGGCCAAAGGAGGTTTATTCCTTCAACGATGAAGACACCCTGCAACTCTTTGAGATACTGAAGCAGGGTGACAAGATCAAATTGCCGGACCCAAAGCGTCTCGACGAGGTTAGGAAAGTGGACAATCCGAGGTACTGTCACTACCATCGGTTTGTCGGACACCCAACCAAGGACTGCTACGTCCTCAAAAACTACATCCAACACATGATCAATGCGGATGTTATCTCCGTCGACTATGAGGAGAAGGCGGTTTCGGCCAACGTGGTGTCACTCCAGTTCGGCACCTTGCCGCCAACTACAACAGAAGATAGCGTCGTCCCCATCCCTAAGGCGACAATGGAGGTGGTTAACTTACCACCTACTCGTGACAACGTGAGTGGACTCACCCCGCTCACTACATCTCGGGGAGAGATCTTATGGGTTCACCCTGATCTCGTCTCCGAGGTTACTCAACCAGAGGTACGCTCTGTCTCTAAAACCAAAGGCAGGAAGATCAAGTCTTGCAGCATGGTCTCTTCCTCCGCAGAAGAGGCTCTTCCTGTACAGACGCGTTCACAACAGAACGCCCAACCCGACGAAGCTGCCGTCGAGGTGGTGCCTCCTTGCACCGTCCCTGCTACCGAAGAAGGGGGTCCGTCCAAGCCTCCAGCAGCTAATAAGCTAATAAGCCCTCTGTGAAGCCCTGAAGGATGCTGAGTCCTTCATCAGTCAGGTCAAGCAGCCTGAAGATCTCCCAACTATATGTGCGCACTATCATTGTGCGGATGAGGTTATCCCCAATATAACCTTCATCCAACAAGACATGCTGCTCAAGCACAACCGACACAACAGGCCGTTGTATTATACAGGGTATATAGGTTCTATCAAGGTGAAGCGGATTCAGATCGATCCGGTGTCTTCCCTCAGCATCATTCCGAAGACACTGCTCTCAACACTGGAGATCCCAATGTACCGTCTAGCGCCCTCCAACACCACAATCAGTGGCTTCAATGCCAGCAA
This sequence comes from Iris pallida, assembly GCA_029216955.1. NCBI lineage: Eukaryota > Viridiplantae > Streptophyta > Magnoliopsida > Asparagales > Iridaceae > Iris > Iris pallida. Next base: position 19,254 of record JANAVB010033984.1, on the reverse strand, counting down.
GAGTGAACCGCTGGGCAAAATACGGCTGAAGTGCCATATTGGTAACCTCAGAACTGAGGTCACTTGCGATGTCGTGGATGCCGATGTCAACTACAACCTCCTGCTGGGTCGTCCGTGGCTGCATGAGTATATGGTGGTGCCATCCACACTCCACCAATATATGAAATACGTGTCCACCAATGACATCATTCGGACGGAGTTCGCGGACATCGACCCTTTCAAGGGGTTGAAGCCTACTTCACTGATTCCAACTTGTACAAATCACCTGACGAGGAGGAAGCCAATGATGCTGACGATGAAGCAGAAACGGCAGCAGAGCCCGACATGGAGCCAGAGACGATTCCTGTCGCTCCTCTAAAAATTTGACTCAAAGGGAAGCCGCCTCAGACGTTGCCTCCCATGAGCATCAAGCTACCTGGAAAAGCACCAACTGCTCCAGGTAGAACACCGATTGAAGCTCCCTTGAAGATACGGCTCAAGGGAAAGCCGCCTCAAACATCGGCTTCCCTTGTGGCAAAACTATATGGGAAGGCACCAATTGCTGAAGGCGCAGTTGAGGTACCCCTGAAGGTGCGTCTTAAGGGCAAGCCGTCGCAACCATCTGTCTCATCCAAGATGCCGGAGAAGGCCCACATAGCCCTCTCGGACCCCAAGATCAAAGCTGTGGTGGACTCTCCCGATCCAATCCCAGTACTTACAGATGAAGAGCTAGGGGAATATATTTTTGATGATGTAGATGCACCCTCTCTGGACAATGTAATCTCGCGGGATAAAATCTCGTGTTTCATCAATAATAGAGTATCTTTTAATTATTCTAGTCTTCCACATTGGAATGCGATGTATATATTAGATAACGATCTACGGTCATTGCAAACACAAATAACGACCGTCCATCATGTAAATCGAGTAGTCCCGTCCCAAGGGGCCTATTTTGTAGTCCTATCGCGGAATCGGGACGAAGAATCCATCATCTTCGGCAAAGTTGAGCATCATCATGACCTCCCGCCACTCGAGCCAGAACCAGATACCGGCAGAATACAAGTCTATCGGTACACGGACAAGGCAAAGTACCTCATCCAAAAGATGGGTTACGACCTAAAAAGCAACAAAGGCCTGAACTAGGACAAGGGTCGACGTCTTCCTCTCTGGCTTCCAACACCTAAAGGAAAGCTGCAGGACTACTATCATCGAACTCGACGGGGGGTAGGCTATGTCACGCCACCGTCAACTCCAGAGAGTTCGGAGGCAGAAGAAGTAGAACATTCTCACTCGTCCGAAGCATCAACTTGGGATTCCGATGCCAGTATCGGCTCAGTCTTCAAGAGAGTGCTATCAGCCAACATGACATCTGCACAATATCAAGAAGATGAAGGCGAAGACCAAATGCCAAAATTCTTTGAAGAAGAACCCTGGGCTCAACGCCTAGGAGAACAGTAGGAGTCTCATTTTAAATTACGCGAACCCCCTACCGAAGACGAGGTCGAGCAGATCGACCTTGGGGATGGATCTTCTTCCAGACCCATCTTCATCAGCAAAATCCTAAAAGGAGAAGATCGAGAATCTTTAATCCAGCTGGCTAAAGAATATATCGATGTCTTCGCTTGGAGCTACGAAGATATGCCGGGACTTGATCCTCAGATCACGATGCATAGGCTCAACATCTTACCAGATGCCAAGCCTATCAAACAACAACAGCGACGCTTTCGTCCGGACATCATGAACGCTATCGATCAGGAGGTGGACAAACTCTTGACCAGCGGCTTCATCCGTGAAGAACAACACCCGGACTGGGTAGCGAACGTTGTTCCTGTCACCAAGAAGAATGGGAAGATACGAGTTTGTATCGACTTCAGGATCTCAACACTGCTTGCCCGAAGGACGAGTTCCCGCTTCCAATCATCGACGTGATGATCGAAAACACATGTGGCTTCGAACGCATGTCTTTCATGGACGGGTATTCGGGCTACAACCAGATCAAGATGTTCCCCGATGACGTAAAACACACGTCATTCAGGACTCCGAAGGAGGTTTTCTGCTACACAGTGATGCCCTTCGGCTTGAAGAACGCTGGTGCTACATACCAACGAGATATGAGTACCATCTTCCGTCAGCATCTTCGTAAGACAGTCGAATGCTATGTTGACGATATTGCAGTCAAGAGCCATCTCAAAGGAGATCACCTACGAGACCTGAAGACATTCTTCGATCTCATGCGAGCGCATCAACTCAAGATGAACCCCGCTAAGTCCTTCCTAGGGGTTTCTAGCAGAAAGTTCTTGGGCTTCATTATCACGGCGAAAGGCATTCATGTCGATCCCGAGAAGATCAAAGCCATCCTTGACATGGACCCTCCGAAGAACCTCCAAGAACTTTGAGGTCTGCAGGGGCGTCTGGCATACATCCGGAGGTTTATAGCAAACTTTTTCCGAAAAATGTCAACCCTTCACCCAGCTCATAAAGAAGGGAGTCTCTTACGTTTGGACAGAGGAATGCCAAAAAGCTTTCGATGACATCAAGGCTTACTTGATGAGCCCGCCAGTCCTGGTGGCACCCGTCGCCGGCAAACCATTTCTCCTCTACGTCCGTGCCATGGATCATTTCCTCGGCGCTCTGCTTGCTCAGAACAGCGACACAGGCTATGAGCAAGCTATCTACTACCTCAGCAGAATACTGATCGGGGCCGAACACCGATACAACCCCGTTGAAAAGGAGTGCTTGGCATTGGTATTTGCCATCCAGAAGACTCGCCATTATGTCTCGGGCTAGACGATTCATGTCATCTTCTGAGTCAATCCACTCAGAGTTCTCATGACGAAGCCAGGGTCATTAAATTCCCGGCTAGCTACATGGGCGATCCTGCTAACACCATAGAACATGGTATTTGTTCCATAAAAAGCCGTCAAGGGTCAGGCTTTGGCCGACTTTTTAGCTGCACACCCCATTCCGGAGTCCTCCAGACTCTATGAAGACATCCCGGATGAGGTCCAAGAATCAAACGTCACCGAAGAAAGCTCCATCTGGTAGGTGTTTTTCGATGGTGCGTCAAGAACTGACCCCAAAGGCCAAATCATTGCAGGTGTGGGGGTAGTCTTGATCTCTTCCGATCAGCTGGTCATCCAGCGCGCCTACTCCCTTTCGAAGCCGTGCTCCAATAATGTTGTCGAGTACAACGCCCTCATCATGGGACTCCAGCTGGCGCAACAGCTGGAGGTGGATCACCTAGAAGCCTACGGCGACTCAAAACTCGTCGTTAACCAGGTCAGAGGGCTATACGAAGTTCGCCATGAAGATCTGGTTCCTTACCATGAAGTTGCATTGAACATCATTTCAACCTTCACCAAGTTCTTCATCGAACATGTACCTCGTTTACAAAATCTGGAGGCTGACGCTCTGGCTGGCCTCGCAGCCTCATTAGCAGCACCCCTCGGGACTCAATACTACGTCACAGTAGTTGGTCGAGACTTGGTCTGTCCTAAAAATAACCTGTGCTCACAAGTAGCCCATGCCATGTCAACAAGTGCTGGTGTTAATGTCCGAGACTGGAGGTTCCCGTTCATCGACTTTGCTGTCTACAGAATTCTCCCAGAAGACCCGAAAGAATCCGTCTCAGTCAGGAGACGCTCCCTTCGATTCTACTACGATACAGCTACTAAAATGCTGTACCGACGCTCCTACGATGGACTTCTCCTGCGATGTCTGTCCAACGAAGAAGCAGCCGAAGCCCTTCGAGAAACTCACGATGGAACCTGCGGAGCCCATCAACCTGGCCCTAAGTTGCAGGATCGACTGCGACGCATAGGCTACTACTGGCCAACCATGGCCGCTGACGCTGTCGACTATGCTAAAAAGTGCCATGCGTGCCAGCTTCACGCAGACTTCATCCATACACCGTCAGAACCACTACATCCTACAGTCACCTCTTGGCCCTTCGAAGCTTGGGGCATGGACATTGTAGGACCGATCACCCCTCCTTCATCGAGGGGACACCGCTTCATACTAGCCATCATCGACTACTTCTCCAAATGGGCAGAAGCAGTTCCACTGGCGGAAGTGAAGAGCTCTAGGGTTATCAGCTTCATCAAGCACCATGTCATCTACCGTTTCGGGGTACCCCGGAGGATTATCCACGATAACGTCTTCAGTTCATCCGCTATGTTTTTAGCAGATTCTGTGATAAGAATCGTATTCAAAATGTGGCCTGAACCGCCTACAATCCGGCAGCAAACGGATTGGTCGAGGCGTTCAATAAGACCATCGTCAGGCTATTCAAAAAGGTCATGTCATCCAACAAACGTGACTGGGACGAAAAGCTCGGCGAATGCCTTTGGGCCTACCGCACAACGGTACGGACTCCGACAGGAAATACACCATTCTTCCTGGTCTACGGGAGCGAAACGGTACTACCTCTTGAGATCCAGATACCCTCACTCCGCGTAGCAATCACAAACCAACTCACAGAAGAGGACAATCAATGTCGTCGTCTGCGAGAACTGGAGGCACTTGACGAAAAGCGTCTCCTAGCTCAACGACGCATTGAACTCTACCAAGCCCGTATATCACAGGCTTTCAACAAGAAGGTCAAGCAAAGGACTTTCCAAGTAGGCGACCTGGTTCTGGCAGTGAGGAGGCCGATGTTGTTAACTCATAAGACACCAGGAAAGTTCGAGCTCAAGTGGAAAGGACCTTTCATCATAGAGACGGTATACTCAAACGGTGCTTACCGCCTTGCTAAACCCAATGGGGACTTGTTCATGATGCCCATCAACGACAAGTTCCTAAAGAAGTACTACTCTTGACATCTTTCAGACATGTACTTCCACAAAGGATCAGTGGACCCAATCATCATGGCTCACATATAATTCCCTTCCACAAAATTATATGCTTTCGGAACCCAGCTGTTCCGTGGCATCCTCCAGTAGAAGGACAACCACGTCCATATTACCTCTGAGTTGTTCTCCTACGCCCTACAAAGCAGAATCTTACACTCCGTAAGACTACGCTACCCATCATGTTTACTACGTCCATATTACCTCTGAGTAAACATTCCGTACAGACAACCCCTGCGTTGTCGTACATTGATCGCAGAACTTCCACGTCCACATTACCTCTGAGTAGTTCTGCGGATCCCCCAGAGTCATTCCTACCATGTCCATAATACCTCTGAGTAGGAAGATTCTGTCATTTGAATCCCATATTTGCCACGTCCACATCACCTCTGAGCAAATATGTCGGTTCTCTCGAACTTATTATCTGTACCTAAAAACCAAGGTGCGCAAAAGATAATAGGTCCACACAAATCATCAAGTTCATGACAGCAAAAATGGACACACCACAAAAACTTCGTATTCTTTATTTTCAAAAAAAAGAGTAAAGGATTACACCCCCCAGCAAGAGTTACAAATACAAAAAAAAGACTACGATCCTAAACATCCCCGGGGTTGGCCGAAAGCTCTTCAATCCGATGCCTCAAGTCTGTCGATCGAGTCTCCACAGTCGTCAGGACTCGGCGTTCAGCTTCTTGACGCATCGTTTCTATGGCCTCAGGAGAAGTGTCATCCTCATGCTTCTCATCCAACTGTTGCCGCTGCTGAGCCAGGGTAAGAACCCGGTGGGTAAAAGCTACTTCCTCCTTCTTAAAGGCTACATGTTCAGCCTGGGCACGCTCAGCATCTAATAGGAGTCGGGCCCGCTGGTCCTCAAGGCGGCAAATCTGGGCATCAACCTCCGCGATACTAGCGTCCAACGCAGTCCGCAACTCCACCTTCTCCTGCGTGGACTGAGACAACCGCTCCACTGTAGCTTCAGCCTCAGCTACTTCCCATTCCTAGACACTCACGGTGGCCTGATAAGAGGACACAATCTCAGCAATCAGCTTCTCCTTTGTCGCGTCTATCAGGGCGGAGAGATCATTCCCCTGGATATGCTGAAACTCGAAAAAGCAGCTGGTCCAGCTCAGTCACCGAGGCTTCCAGAATCTCGGCCATATGATCATGGCCCTGGTGGAGACGTATCAGACCGATGTGTGGAAGCGCCATAGATTTTGCCATCGCGAAACTCCCATTGGCGTTCATCACTGTCGATACACCCTTCTGTAGCATCTTGTACACTGCCTCAACGATGAATTTCACGTACTTATCTGCATCTGCCAACACTTGTGGTGTCATGGCAGGAGATAAAGGAGCTACCTTGGATGGTGGACCTGAAGAAGACCCGCCGATCATTAATCTGCGAGGTTTGAACATCGACCTCAGCAGACTCTTCCGTACCAGGAACTTGAATTCCGCTACCAGCGCCAGATGCCAAGAGTGCAGAAGGAGTTGGGTGGGGTGTCGATATCGTCCCCCAAGTCGAAGAAGCAACAGAGGGCTCTTGCATCAGCAAGCCCTTGTCCTTTCCCGTCTCAAAGGGACTATCAGCATCCGGAGCTGCCTCCTCCACCAACGAGGCACGATCTGTAACCAGCGCGGAGCCTTCCTCTGGCAAGCTAACCGGATCAGCTCCCGTTTCCTGGCGGGGCACGTCTTCTGGGGTCGGGCTCGGCAGATGAGTCTCCCCCTCATCATCGAATCCCTCCACGGGGACCAAATCTGTCGCCACCTCCCGGTCGGCAGCCTCCTCAGCCTCCATTGCTGAGCCTGGGGTAGGGCTCGGCAACGCTACAGCCTACCTCCCCGTATCATGACAAGGAGGGGAATCAATCATCTCCTCTGTTGCAGTCACGTCTGTTGCCCCCGCAACAGACTCACGCATCTCTAGAGGAACGTCATCCGAAGACGACGAACTCCACTCCACTTATTCATCTGGAAGCCCCTTGTCTGCTGGGCCCTCAACGTCCAAGGCCCCCACGGCGGCTTGTACCATCCCGGAGATTGCTGCAACCTCAGTGTCTCTTCCGACATAGTCTGGAGATACTAAAATCTTCGCAGGAATAATATCTTTAGGATTCTCCTCCCTTGGAGACATTACCATCGGAGGAATTCGCTCGTCAGAGGAGCTTGCCACCTCCTTCGATTTACTGACGCCCAGTTTCGAAACACGGGTCTTCTTCTTCGACGATCCTTACAAGAAAAAAAACACAGATCACCAAAATGACAAGATGAGCCAGATTGCGGGGGACTCTTTACCTCAGCAGGGACTGATTCCATTGACGCAGCCTTTGGAGTCGTCACTTTCCTCGGCCTTTTCGGTACAGACGAACCGGCTTCTGCGTCAGCCCGCCTCTTCCCAGTAGAGGAATCTCTCACTGATACTACAGCAGCAGCCCGATATCCCGCCAGCTCTGGTAGACGATATGACCGAGCCACCACCATCATGTTCTGAGTAGCCTCTAGCTGAGTTCCAATGATGAAGCTGGTTTTGCTATCATAATCTGGAGGCACAGTATTCATGGTGCAATACAGTTTAACGGCCGAATACAGGATCTGTGGCCGAGGGTTGCGAACTGGCATATTGAAACGAACTCTAGTACACCCGGTATTGTAATATTGCCAACCTCGGGCTCCATCCAGTAAACTCCCACCAAACCCCTAAACTGCTACTGGGTTCCATAACATCAATGGATGTAACCAAACAGTCGAGCAAATCGGCTTGGCAGATAGAGCTCCAGATAACACCTATTTTGGTTGCGGTAGACCAAGTGGGAAGGCCGGATACTCTGCAACCATCGAAACCCCCATTTCGGCAGAGTGATCACATCCTCACCAGAGTCTTCCAAATCTTGGTCGGCCTCTAAATCTTTGAAGATGGGACTGACCTTGACGATCTCCCACCCCTGAAGGTAAGATAAGACACTCCTGCAGACGGGGACGCCGGTGTGCAATCACTTCCTCTTGTAGAAGCGGCGGATAAAGGCGTCACCTTCAACATGATCCTCCTCCGGGCCTGGACTCATCACGTTCGGATGATATAGAATCAACCATCCTATCAGATAATGGAATGGTAGCTCAGCCCGGAAAAAGTTGTCGTTCCTACCTCTCCCATGGATCACATCCTCAGCAAAGGTCCTCAAGCCCCGCAACAGGTTACACACCATCGCGGGGAGAAGAGCCAAATGGCGACCAAAAGCCAATTTCACTGCTGGAAAAATGAGGTTCCGGTGTACCCTCTCCACAGAACCTGATCCGCCCGCAAACACACAATCCCGGAGCCATATCATCAAGTATACCGTCAACACGGCCTTAGATGACATCCGGTGCACACAGTGCCAGAAGCAGCTATACGTGTTTTCGCCACTCTCATTTGAACGGGGAGCCCTCTCGTCTAGTCGGCTCATTTCGGAAGTTACTTCCGCAGGTTTCAGCCCTTGCGAGGTCATAAACCGGATCTTCGAGGAATCTGCCAAATCCTGCTTGAAGACGTAATCCCTCCAAGCAGTCACATGAGGTTGAGACTTGCCTTTGTCCCTCCATTGCATCAGATAATTATGGCTCGCTACCTCTTTGAAAACAGCCATCATCTCCGGGTCCTTCTTTTCCAAGACAAGGATCTCTTCGTTTGAACGGGAAATATTCCTCGTACGGTTCCGAGCCCCAGGGAAGCCTGGATACCTCGTACATTTCATAGAGAGCCAATCCCAACTCCCCCACTGGAGTAAAGAAAGTGCCAGTCTGGGCATTGAACATTTCCAAGAGTGCGAGGAACATGTGCTTATTGTGATCCACGCCAGCCTGTATGGCACAAATAGCGACCGTCAGCCCAATTTCTTTAAGCTCACCCTTGAACTTCGACAACACCCAAAGGGTCAACTCGTCCCACTTCGGCATGTGGTGACACCAACCTTCAACCCTAAAGCTACCTTTCGGATACATGACCCTCGATGTTAGCATCCGATTGACAAAGGTCGAAGCACTGAAGGCAAAGGTGTCATTAGGGACCTCACTATAAAGGCTCCCAGGACGCAAAGTTCGGCAACTGAACGAGGGTCCGGCTCGCGAGGCGGCCAAGGTATCCCTTTGATTCGAAGTAGCATCAATCGAAAGAGTACCCCCCACTGCCCCTCCTTGAGAAGGAGTAAGTTCCCAGGGCATCCTCCTCTTGGAAGCTAAACGGTAGAAGGCCGTCAGTGGCAACTGGCGTTCAAGTTGTCGCATATACAGAACCATGCCCTTCGCAGAGAAGAACCAGTCTTCTTTGATCTTCAGTATCTTCGCCTTGGTGGAGATCAGTCGGTCACCAAACAAAAAGGCAGGTTTTAAGAAGGTCACATCCTCAGACTCAGCAGATTCCAGTTTTTCGCTCTCCATCATACTCTGGAGGAAAACCGACGACTGATTCTGGATTTGCAGCATTATCTCAGGAGGTTGATTCAGTAGGATAGCATCCTTCGCGGGGTTGATAACCTCCTCGTCAAAATCAACTCCTATTTGACAAAGAGAAGCATCCAGAAGAACTTCATTCAGCAATGGGATAGCCATCAATACTGACACAACAAAAACAAAAGTCAGGGAAGAGGCTTTAAGAAGACAAAGTGTGTCAAGCAGCCTGGCACAACATCAGGGTGTGAACCCATGTGCGTCAACAGTGAAGCTTCGGCACGTCATCGGGGTTTTAACCCATACGCATCAGCAGTGGAGCTTCGACGCATCATCAGGGTTTTAACCCATGCGTATCAGCAGCGAAGCTTCGACGCATCATCAGGATGTAAACCCATGCGCGTCAGCAGTGAAGCTTCGGCGCATCATTAGGGTGTAAACCCATGCGCGTTAGCAGTTAAACCTCGACGCATAATCAGGGCCTAAACCCATGCACGTCGGCGAAATAAACCTCGGTGCATCATCAGGACAGAGGTCCATGCGCTTCGGCAACAAAGAGTTAGAGCACACCAACTCAGCCGTATGATCCAAAACGCGTCTGAGTTAAAAAAAATATTGACGACACCCACCCGTCACCGCAGGCCGAACGTCGGTCGGAGTCACAATGGTGACAGGAGCGTCTCCTCGGCGAACTCCGCAGGCTTCTTTCCCTTGCCAACACCGCCACGAGGAGTCTTGGGAGCCATTCCTTGAGGGGAGAAAAGTTAGGGTTTTTCGAAGAAGAACTCTAAAGGACAAAAGCAAAAGAGAGGAAAAACTCTCTCTCTCTCTTCACCTCACGCCTATTTATAGGTTCAGTCGCACGCGTGAACCGATGAAGTGTGACCTCAGCCGCCGCCTCGGGTTCTGCGAGGAGATAACTGCAAATAAATCAAAAAAGATCAGTATTAATCTTTTTGGTTATCGAGGCGTTATCATTTGCATTAACTGAGAGGAGCATGCGCCCCATCACTGATGTGCGGAGTATCCATGCGCCCGAACAGTCATGCGCCCTAACCACCATGCTTCTTATTCAAAGTATTCCAAAACTTGACAAAAAAGTTTTGAAAACTTTGAAGGAGGTCTTGTAGAAGCATGGAATTTCACGACCAGAAATCCTATGCGCCAAATACTACATACGCCAGGGAGCTCAGACAAAATACTTGACACAGCAAAACAAAAGTATAGACATTGACAAAGGATTTTTATTTGCATATAAAAGTCTATTACATGCCTAGAAAAGGCTGTACAAAGGCGAACTTCTACAAAAAGAAAAGACCCTAAGTCTACAGCCAGGCGCAGCAGTCATCATGCGCTCTTGAACAGGCGCATCTAACCATGCGCTCTCAGTCAGGTGCATCCCACCATGCGCTCTCAGTCGGGCGCATCCTTTCAGCAGCTCAGTTATGTGCATCCTCAGTTATGTGCATCCCTTCATCCTCACTTATGTGCATCCCTTCAGCAGCTCAGTTATGTGCCACCCTTCCAGCCAGGCGCATCATGAAGTGTCAGCATATGCGCCATCCAATGCTTCGACTAATGAAGCATTTATTGAACAGAACGAGGGCGGCAATCAACCCTCTAGCTGGAGGAAGAGCTCCCCAAACTGAGGAAGAGAAGAGCACCGCAAATCAACCTGTGGCCAGGGGAGGCTTCGAAAGAGCCTCCAAAGACCAAGGAAGACCGCAATCGAAACCGCGGCTAAAGGAGCAGCTTTCAACACAACCAAAATGGGCAACACCTACTCTGACAGAAGAAAGAGCCCCCAAAGCCGCAGCACCGCAATTCCGATCTGCGGCTCTTCCAGTATAACGGAGACGAGGCTCGAGCATCCCGATCTTTGGATGCAACATGCACCTTTCGCCTGTCTCAGAAGCCATCGACTCCGACTTTTGGATGTAACAGTCACCTTCAAGTGCATCAATAAAAATATTGCGTCACATCTTCACCCTCGGGAGCATCTCGTCAACAGAATGTGCTCGAGTAAACAAATTCATTTCGGGAGGACATGAGAGAACGAGAAGCAAACCCTCTCCATGCTACTATTTATAGGCCAGGCAAATCAAACCCATGCGCCAAGTGGCTGGCTCTCCGAATCCCGTGCAATGAATTTGCATTAAATGGATGAACCTGACGCTTGGAATTCAGCCAAGTCAAAAACAGCTATTTAAAGCACTCGAAGAACGTAACAGTCGCACCAAAAGACGTGTCAAGCGGAGCAGATGCGTCGGACAGATCGCACATCACATAGACGCGCCCCTCAGCACCAAGCGCTTCAGAAGCATGCGCCTCCATGCGGCCCTATGCGCCTAATGGAACGCCGATCGATGTGCCCACTCAACAACCCATCACATGTCAAAGAACATTAAATGCTGAAGTCTGACAGAGTTGGCAGCACGTCCCCCGAAGACTGCAGTTGACAGCTTTTTCAGAAAATGAAGCGTCGCCGACGTCAGCATCATCATTACTTCCCTTCGATGGTTACAACCACGTGGCCGCCCAACCAACTCGCATGTGCCTCCGCAGCCATGCGCCCAAAGCTCTGTATGCGCCTCAAAAGCCATGCGCCTCAGACTTTTCTCTGATCCCTAAAGACAGAAGTAAAGTCACTACTGAAGCCTCGCATGCGCCTCAAAAGTCATGCGCCCCGAATGGTTCGTGACTCCCAAAGGTTACGAGCCAAAATCTCCTCATGTGCCCAATCCCAGGCGCATCCTACCAGATCATTCTCTACCAAATCCGAGATCTCCGAGCCATGGGCCTACGACATGTGTCCTTTGACTCGATTCACCCAAGATCTCAGCAACAAAAAGATTCTCCCTCCTGCTACGTGCCAGCCCACAACAGCAGCATGAAGAATTCAACTCCTCAATCAGGGCACATCGTCCATGCGCCTCCATCAGCAATCACCACGTGGCGTCCCCGTGTCCTGGCACATCCTACATATGTGCGCATGAGCAGCCAGCCTGCAGACTATAAATAGGGGAATCATTTCCTTCTTCCACACACGAATATACATAGACAGACAGAGGCATCGCACAACCACCGAGGCAGATACAGATGTAACGCCCCAGTCCCAAAATACGTAGGACTAGGAACGTAGACATGCCAGCTGTATTCATATGAAGTATACTCCAATATATGGAAGCCTCGTATAAATACATAAGCTGTAGAATGCAGTAGAACCATAACTAATCTCATCCACACAGAATAAATGAATAAAAGATCATATAATGAGAATAAATTTGTCTTGATACAATATGTTGGACGGAGACAAATCCACTACCAACAAAATAAGAAAATAAAATAAATGGAAAATGAAATGAGTGGCGAGCGAAGCGAAGACGATCCAAATGCAATCATCCTCGAAGAAATAGCGAAGATCACGGCTAGAGCTAGAACACCTGTGAAAGACAATAGCACACACCTGGCAAGACAACCAGGTCCTCAGAGGGACGTAACAAGACACATAATAGCATGCCATATAAACTGAATAAATATTGCTCAAATAAATAAGTAAATTAAATTATAACATATTCCAATATGCACCTACTGAACGAGCGTACCATCCCCCCAACCAAACAAGGACAGGAGATGGTAAACTAATTCACGACGACGTATCTTTTCATGCTATGAATCCAATATGGTATCCGGACCCCAACAAGGTTCAATACCTTCTCATCGAAGTAGTAAGTCACACCTACAACCAAACAAGGATAAGATGTGACGAACTAATCTGCGACAAGTTATTGTTCCAAGCCACGGTCAGATACAAGTACCCAAACCAAAAGTACTCGTACCTAACGGATAGGGTAGCCTACCGTTCTAAGTAAAATGTTGTTAAGAACAATCCTTCCTACGCATGGGCCCTGTCTGAATAGGATCGGTGTAGTCCCCCTTTAGGCACCAGAGGCCCCATCAGGAAGAGCATGACGTTCCGCAGAATCGTCAGTGGCCGTCAGTAATCTTGGGTCATCAATCGTGTATCTCCAGCGGAGAGTCCGGGTCACAAGGGAAGTGCATCGAAGCCCATACGCTAAAGAATTGTCCTCCCCGCCCAATGCCTACTGTGTTGTATCCACAACACAAACCACTATAACCGCTAAGTCAAACTAGCATGTAATCTCTATTAGCGGTTATTCCTATCGCACGGCTTGTACGTACTGGTGGCTAGCCAATCACGCACTTCCGTGTCCTACATGCGACACACAACTTCGTGTTACAACGTGTCAAGGCCAATGAATGCAACACACATGGTGGTCCCTTAAATCTAGGTTTAATTTGTAAGAAAATAATACACAGCAAGAAATAATGAACAGTAAGTTCTAACAGTTATGCCATGTATCACAGTTTATTTTGCATAAAGAAAATAAATAATGCATGAAATATGAGCTAAAATAATTAAACAGCGAATGGCAAGGTGTCTTGCCTGGTAGGGCTCCTGGTGTGCCGCAATGATCAAGGTGGCACGATCTGCAACTTCGGTGCAACAACTACACAAGGAGACCTCTGTTGGTGGTACATACCAGTGCATCGGGTCCAGAACGATCAATTTAGTTAGGGTGGACATAAGGTAGTCACGGATTGGGCGAAGGAATAGGAACAATAGGACTTGGATACGGACATAAGAAAATCAAGGAATAATGGATAAATAAATATTTATATATTTACGAGTTTTAGAAAATTATTAAAAATGGTTATAAACTATGATTTTACCAATCACAATATTTAAAAATATTTTGGAGACATAAAAATATATTTTGTAAATCCTTTTAAAATTATACTTATAATCAAAGTCAAGAAATATATGTATTCAGATTATAAAATAATAAGCTTTTTAGAAAATAAAATAAAAATATGTATAAATCAAAAGCAATATACTTGTTATAAAACTAATCAATATTGCTGGCCAAAACCCAATTTGAAAATCAGTGTAGGGCTCAAGCCCTAAATCATACATTTTTGTTCTAAATAATTTTGAAAAAAATAGTATAGATATATATTGTCAAAACAATAATAACACTAATGATAGTAAATATTAATCTACTACTATTTCCAAAATATGTATCATTTTAATTAATAATAATAAAAAATATTAACCATAATAATAATAATAACAAAAATAATAATAATACTAATAATCTTCCTAATAATGCTAACAGTAAATAATATAACCTAAACAAAATAAACCATATATTAATAATAATCATAATAATAATAACTAATAATAATAATAACTAATGAAAAAGAAAGAAAGAAAAAAGAAAAAAATAAAAAGAAACCCATCGGCTTCCTTATCTGGTTAAACAAGGGAGAGAGAGAGTATTCAGAGAGTGAGAGAGGAAAGAGACGAGAGAGAGAGAGGGGACGGCGTACTCCGGCAGCGGCGGAGCGGGAAGGTGGCGCTGCGGAGCGGTCCTGCGCGCGGCGGATCGGAGGGAACAAGGCTCGGCGGGCGGTGGTCTGTGAAGTAGGGCGACATGGATGGAGAAAAAGGGGGGTTTCCGGCGAAGAGAGAAGGGGCGGCGAGGAGCGGCAAGCCGGAGGGCGGACGCGGTGGCTGAACGGAGGGAGAGAGGTCGGGGGAAGAGGAAGCTGGCGGCGGGTTAGGGCTTTTTGCCGGTGGGGCGGCTCGGCGGAGGAGTCGCCAAGCGGTGGTACGCGCTGGTGGTTCACCGGAGACGCGGGTGCGTCGCCGCTTGCTCCGGCGATGGCAGCGTAGAGCAAGCCGGTGGATGGAGGTCGGCGGTTGAGGTAGGTTTAGGTTTTTTATTTTATTATCTATATTTTTTTTCTCTGCTGGTGTGTGGTGGCGGTGACGGATTTGGGGGTTGTCGACGGTTGGCGTCGGTGGCTGTGATGGTGGTTATGTGGGAGATGGTGGTGGTGGTATTGCTGAGGGTGGTGGTGGAGTTTGGTTGTCGGCTGGTAGGATTTCAGTATTCGGGTGGTGGCACTCGGCCATGGTGGCCGGAGTGCGGTGGTGGCGTGGTGATGATGCTGGTGGTTGTGGTGTTGGTTCGGTCGGAGGCGTGCTGCCACGGGCGGTGGTGATGGCCTTGTAGCTGGTGGTCGTGTCGATGGATTGGAGAAAGGAAGGAGGATACGAGCGGGGACGGGGTCGGAGTAGGAGACGGCCTGGTGGTGGTGGTGGTTTGCTGGCCGGGACTGTCCATGGCTGTGGTGGCGACGTCGGCAGCGGGTGAAGGTGGACGGGTTAGTGGGATAGGGATAGGGTTAGGATTTTTTGTGGGTGTCGGGTGTGTCCGACACGGAAAAGATAATGTAATTGTACATATGGAATAAGATGGGGTAGGCACAGACACGAGGCACGAACATTTGTGGAGAAAAATTGTTGTGGATGAAAAATAAATTGGAGGAGTACCTGCCTATTTATAGGACGTGGGAATTCCCAATAAGATAAGGATTAGGATATTTAAAACCCACTATAGATAATTCATGTATTAATTTAAATCAATTAAATTCAAATCCAAACCAAATCCAAATTTAGATCTAATTAAATCCTATTCTTTATTTTAAAAACAATTAAGATAGATCAATTTACAAATATAGATACTTATTTAAATAAATCCAAAAATTAAATCAACATTTAAATCTTCACCAAAAAGTTTGAAATATATTTTCCAATAATATTAATAATAATAATTTCGAAAATCATTAAATACCTTTTTAAATAATAAAATATTTATATTAATAAATCTAGAAAATTATATTTTTTTATTTAAAATAATCTAGCAACATATTTATGAAATATATGTATGAACGAATAATATTATTTATTCTAATTGAAAGGCTTTTCATAATTAAAATTATAGACTTGAAAATGATATCTAAAAATAATTATTACATATATTATTTTGAAACCGTAAAAATAGAAAAAATGTTTTTCATAAATATGTACGCTCGCACATATTCGCACTCGTCGAGCAAAACGAAAAATAAAACGTCGTGCGCGACGTGCAATACAAAATTTCAAATCGATACCAAATTTATAAAAAAAAAGTAGAAATTTTAGGGGTTTTACATCCTACCCAACTTAAAAAAAATTTCGTCCTCGAAATTAAGAATTTGTAGGGGGTGAGAGGACACAAGGGGATTTCGATGGGAAATAATCGAATACAAATTATGCCGTAAGAATCGCGATCTAGATTATAGAAAAATAATACGGTATGATCACGGGTAATGAGTGAGGGTCACGATTAAGAGAACGAATTAGATTCGCTTTAATTAAGCGATTAGAGGGTCTTGATAGGGTCGAGTAGTTTAGGATGAAGATATAGCAACATCGAGTGAGAATGGTCATAGCCGATAGGAAGGCTAGAGAAAGTTTTAGTATAACGCCTTCGCCCTCCTATAATAGACGAAGGCGAAAGCAATATAGAGTTCGAAGGAGGCGTTTATCGAATACGAATACGTGATTTAAGGACGACCAAAAATTTCAAACGGAGTTGCCAAGGTAGTCGCGGATGGGACTCTAGAGGACAAGTTTAATCATGTCCCTATCCACGTAGAGTAATAGACAAAGCGAACCAAAGTGCACTCGGTTGATCAGACCATCATGCACCGGTTCTGATTAGACAATATGTTCGTGGGAGCGACCCAATTAACATATGTCTTGGACAAGCTCGATAAGGAATAAACTTGCAAAAACTAGGCTACATTAGCATCGTTAGTCAAATGGTAAATACATAGGTACGAGAGAATAAGATTTAAAGAAGGTAGAATGATTCTAAGTCATACAGTCGTCCTATAGTCTTTTTGTTCAAGTCCTTGGTTAACGGGTTAGGTCCTCTAGATTCTAGGGTCTAAATAAGCTTGCTAACATAGGTCACTAGGTCAAAGGGGTTGCTAGTTCATAAGGCATTCTACCCAACTTAAAAACTAAACTAATGGTGTTTGGGACAACTGACTAGTAGGGTCAATCTCTAGCAAGCACGAAGGGGAGATAAGAATGGGGATGGAAGGAAGCAAGCAAGATGCAACTGATGAGTCAAACGGTAGATAGAATCAAGGAAAGAGGTCAAGTATGTGGATGAGAGCCTAGACTTCTAATCCTATTCGCAGGCTTGCTTGGTACGGTAAAGTAACCAAACAATTTATCTTGACCTGCATGGGCCACCACAACAGACACTCAACGTCTTCTTCCTCTCCACAAGCTCCAGCACCCAGAGCAACTTAGACCTTCAGAGAACCGATAACCGTCGTCAGATCGTCAACGGAGTCAACGTATTACCACTCGCTCCATCGGCACAAGGGACCCAGATAAACAAAAGTGTACTCCTAGGACTACTTCTAAGTCCTACATTGTAACACTGTTCTGTTTGTATTGAAATTACATCAAAAGATTTTAATGGCAAATAGTGCCAAGGGAGTTGGCGATTCGTCGAAGAGCTGCCGGGACGAAGCATATGAGGGGTAGATTGGGTAGGGTTACCCAAGCCGCGACTCTCGCAGAGTCCTCTTTGGTGGAAAACCCTGGAGACCATTTGATGATCTTCATCGAGCGGGAGCCGATCCTGCACGTGCCTTTGGACCACACGGTCCTGTGATATGTCTCGAAAGAAAGATGGAGGAGAATATGCCTGGGGTCGAGTGGGGCTACCCGGTATTCTGCCGATAGGCTCCATCTGGCTATTACTTCCTGAACCCGGGGTAGTTTGGGGCAACCGGTCGAAAACTTTAGGACAAAAGTGTGGGAGAAGGAGGATGATAGAGAAGTCAATTCCAAGTCGGAGAAGGGGACCAACGGGATAGCGGATTCTTGGAGGAATTCAATGTCCGGGAGACAGACATCACGGAGAAAGAGACCCTTCGGGGATGCCAGGTCCGGGCGGAGGGCTGCGGTGATGGACCGCTGGGCTGGTCCGGACGGAGAGAAAACCGAGGATACTCCTCCGGAAGACGGGGGTTGTAACTGGGGGTTGGCGAAGGCTGAGACGGTGCATAAGGAAGGAGACACTGGGGCCAGCCGGGTGGGGGAGGAGAGTTCCGAGGGGATGATGGGGCCGGATACTACTCCCCGAGCTTGAGGAATCGCCGCCTGTGGGATAGCCGCTGGCGGAGGAGGGATGATTAGGGGAGCTGAGGCGGCTAGGGGAGTTGTAGCGACGAGGGCCGCTACGGGAGGGGTCTCGAGGCCGGCAACGCTCGAGGAGGGGATGACTCCCGAGGTCCCGGAAAGGAGAACAGCAGAGGCAATGGAGTCGGAGGGCTGCGACGCGGAGGGCGTAGGGGCTGAGGATGGAGTGGCGGCTGGGGGGCTTGCTAGAGGGTCGATAGGGAGAGAAGATGGGGTGGTGGGGACTTAAGAGGGGGGGCGGAGGGAGGATGGGGTGGGGGACCCCAGGGGGCACGGGTGGGGGGCGTGAGCCTGCGGAAAAGGGGAGCGCCCGCCTGAGAATTCTGACCGGGAGGGAGGATAATACGCTGAGGTGGGGTCCTCCTCTTCAGCGTAAAAAGTGGAAGGTGCTTGGTACGCTGCTCCGTTAGAAGAGTGGGTGGGCCAAGGGACCAGCGTTCAGGAGAGGGTGGGCCCCTTCCGAGGAGTAGCTAGCTGAAACTCGATCAGCTGCGAAAGGGTAAGGGTGGGACCCTCCAAAGGAATGCCACAGTTGGGCAGCGTAGAGTGCTGCTGGGTTGGCATAGAAAGGGAGGGACCCGCCACTAGCGTAGAGTGCTGGATTGGCATAGAAAGGGTGGGACCCACCACTAAAAGTGGGAGAGCGTAGAGCATACTGCATGGCGATGCGTAAAAGGGAAAGGTCTTCTCTTGGATCTGCCGAAGGCGTCCATACCGAGGGACCTGAGCAGTTGGGGCCTCGTACCTGTACTACAGGAGGGGTCCAATCCGAGTGACCTGGGCAGGTGGGGTCCCGTACCTGTCCAGCAGGGGGGTACCATCCAGACGAGACGTTGGGAGAAGCTCCATTTGAATGGGAGAGAA
>JANAVB010033983.1:0-89248 GCA_029216955.1 Iris pallida | reverse complement strand
CTTGACCAAAGTTTCGCTTGATATAATGATATCCAAATTACGGTCCCTTAGTTCCAATAACAATAATGCAACTATACTATCTCATATCTATTCATTGTCTTGCAAAAGCTAAAAGCTCAAGATTCTTATCCATGCTACTAAATCTAAACCCTTGTTTCAAGTCATTCCCTACTCAACTGGTCACTTCTCCAATTTCATCAGCTAAAACCAAGATCAACTATAAATACCATGAGACCTAATCTTGAAAACTTAATAGACTCATTAGGATGCCTCATCCAAACCAATTGAAAAGTCAAGGAGCCACCTGGATCAGATTAGCACTTCCCTAACTTTGTTTTTCTCCTCCAATCCTACTAATCAAGCATTTGCCAATTCGTCATAACCCTACCTTCTTCTACTTCTCTCATAATATTTTCTTTTGTTTCCTCTTCCACCACCTTGAATTCCTATGATTTTATAACCTACACAATCAGGTACATCTTTGCCTTGGATAATTGGCAACTATGTCCTTTCGAACAATAACACTCAGCTTTTATGGATAATACTATGATTGTGTGATTATTGACTATTGCATATACTTTTATGTATTTATATCGTATGTGTATTTTATATTCCCTTTAAATTGTATAACAATCGGGGAAAATATTCAAGCCTGCACATTTTATTTTGAAGAAAGGTACATACTTCCGCTTTCTAAACTTCCCTCTAGTCCCACAGGACGAAAGATTTGTACTCTCAATTCCTATGCCAGTATATTCTACTAGATTTATTCTTTGTATTTGATAAGTCTCCGACAATTCACATCTACATAGTAGTTACTTTCCCATATAAACATTATACTATTTTCTTCTAATTGTTGTTGCAACTGCCCTCTCCCTTCTCGTAAGTTATATATTCCAACTAATAAAGACTGCATGTTCTAGCTTCTGCATCGGTACTGACTCAATGCAAGTTTAAAAGCCACTCTGAACCTCGATCAGATCCTTTTGCTCCCAATTGTAAATTCAATAACACAGATCTTTTTGTGAGAAATTATTTTTAGCTGCAGTTCTAATAGATAAGGGCTTCTACTAACTCGTCTGAGAACACGCAAAGCCTGTTCACTCCAAATACTTAATCAGACATGGATATCCTTCTGATAATGTCTTCCCATATATGCAGAAAAGATTTACCTCGAATTTGTGCTTCATTTTATTTTCTATGGTTCCTATTGTCAGTGTTCTCACATATACCCTATATCAGAGAGAAAGGAAGATATGCCAACATATTGGCCAAAATATCGGTAAGTGCACTGTCTATTGTTATCAGAGAGATGAAAAAGGCGGGTATTTTCACATTCTGATCATCCTCAACAAAGGAGAGTGTTCCTCCAAATTGTTCCTCCAACATGTGTACTGGTTGACACGAAGTATATGAAAGTGTGAAGCCAATCATCTCAGTTTACCAGTAACAACCATGGCAGTTACATTGGGTAATGTTTCCATCTTCCACATCAAGGGAATGTTGAACTGTGTTTCTAAAGCATAAACTTATTCTCACTAGGATGGAGCTATTACATAACGTAGTGACAAACCACATTTATGCTAATTGGTTCTTGAACTTCTTAATAACATTAACATCACTGAACTTCTTGATAACATTAACATCACTGCATACAAAATGATCACCTTTTTAGGTGACCAAGGTTCGCATATCGGTATACCCTTCCAATGAGTATCAAGATTGGCGATATCATTATTATCGGTACTTTCTGATCGGAGTATCGGAAAGCAAATAATTATTAATAAAATTTTAAAATAGTAAATTTTGTATATATTTGGTATAATTTTAAGTATTCTATGTGTTGTTTCTGAATAGTTTGATTGCATGAAATAATAGTCACCCTTACTGAATGATTTACATGCGATAAATTTTTTTAATATACATACTTTTATGCTTTTATACCCTTGTTAATTGGTCTTTTTCATTCAATTTTCTCTACCTAATTGACTGAGAAAGAGACTCCCAACATCGGTAGCGGTAGTTGTCGGTATCAGATCCGTATCGGTATCGGCCGATACTTACTATGAGCTGGACATGGTTATTAGAATTGAAGACCATTAGTCATCTGAAAAAATCTGGACATGCATCATATTACTAAGTGAAGATACTGATTACCAGTTACTTGAGAAACCATGCATCAAAGCAGTACTACGCCTCAAACAATCATTCAAGGTCAAGTTTATATAGAAAAAAAACTTACTACCAGAAATAGCAAGAAAACAGAACCTAATACTATCCACCATGGAAAATAAAAACTAAAAGTGAAAGACACCATCAGAAAGGATAGATTAAGATTCAGAACCAAATGTAATAAAAATGTTCTATAAAAATTGATATCAGATCTTTAAAATTGATTACATTAGAAGTTCTACTGCTAGACATAGCCATTTCATGCTAATTAAAATTGACTATGATGTTGACCCATCACTTACATTTTTAATGGGCCAGAATTACAAAAGATAAAATGCAGTAAATACATAAAACTAGAGGGCTTTAATGAAGAAAGAATCCATAAATACCTATGCAAAAATGACCCTCGCAGGCACAGATCTAAACTTTCCCAGTACTTGTTATTTTTGTATTACTTTGGTTCTCAGGATCTCAAACGAAATGCTCGGTAGGGTATTCCTGCTCATACCCGTTGTAATCATAGTACAGCTCTCTCCGGGGGATATATCACGACAAGCAACCAGTAAGACACGACACTGACCATCTACATTATACCTGACACATTTTAGGTTCTGCTTCTTTCTACCCTCCCTGCAAGAAAAGTATGATAAGGAATAATGAGGCTTGAGATTTTCAAGTAATATTTCTACAGGGACTTGTACCATAAATAACCAATAAAGTTTTGTGTTGGATGTATGCCGACCATAGTAGTTAATATCTTACGAAACCATACTTTGATAACCTGTTAATGTGATTGACATGTATCTTAAAGAGAATCACATGGAAAATACATGATTCGGCAGCAAATACTAATGATAATCCCCTTTTTTTTGAAAGGATGGGATGCAGATGATCCCAGCCAGGTTTTCAACAATACAAGTAAATAAAATGCTACAAATAAGTCTACTTTCAGTAACAAATATTTTAACAATCCTTATTCTTAATGAGTATTGCACTGCCAGTTGAAACATTACTTGTTTAATGGTACCAAAATTCTAATGACATTTATTAAGGCTCACTGTGTTTAAATTTTAAGGCATCTCCAAATCTTTGCAAATGGATATCTTTTCTAGGATTCATACAAATGGGGTAGCCTATAAATTAATGAAATTAATAAGGTTCATAACACAATATCTGCAATGATATAACAAGAACTTCCTTCTATGATGGAACAACTTCGTCAATCACATCAATACGGATGAATTCACTAACACAGTGTTCACTTTAAATTCCATTGATATCGTTAACAATAAGCAAAGTTCAAAGTTGAAGGCCTTGACACAAAACATATTGATTCGTGGATATAATGCTTGGCAAATGTTTGCTCAATTATCCCCCCTATGTATGCCTCAAATTAATTCTATAATTGTTACTACAAAACTGATAATACATTTTATTCTCATCATACAGGTACCAGAATACTTGTACTCTACTCTTCTGGGATTTTCATGGGTTTGGTAAGTATGTTAGCCGCACCTCAGCAACCTTTTATGTCCAAACATATCTATACTTCAATAGGTACGTTGTTGGATCCTAGATGTTTTCCTATTTGCATCTTCTTTAAACCAGTTTTAACTTCAGTTACCCAAATTTGTCTACATTACTAGTAACTTCTAACCTTGCTTATGTCATTTGGTTCTACTTTCTTTTCTTTTCTTTATAGTTGTAAATAAGTTATTTTCTCATATACACGATTTGATATGATACACCACAAAGAAGCAACTCAAGTATTCATATATTTTTCTCAGTTTGACAGCTTTGCGGCTACCTAACAGAATTCCCCTTCATTCAAGCTTTGGAGCAGCATAGGAAAGATAGGCATTTAGGCGGATACAGGCAGGTTGTTTGCAGTAAATAATTAATTTGAAAGCTTAATCCTAGGTAGCCAAAGGGAGCACAACTCATAAAAGACAAGTACTCAATATAAAAAAAGGGAAGTATAACGAATAAGGTATTCTATGCTAAGTTGCTAACATTAGCAAAGGAAACACTTTTAACAATAGAATCTGTTGCTTACTGAGTGTGGTTGTTAATTCCATTGATGAAGCGGCCGATGTTTCCACGCTTATCAGGACAAATTACTAGACTCTTTGATGAGTTTGTCGCTAGGAGAAGGGTCATCATGCTGTCACAATCATCATGTTCACGATTTTTTAAGTAATCTACATCACCGGTGTACTCAGTGATAAAGGTCATGTCCTTTATGTGCCCATCAGCCTGTACCGTAAAACTGCACCGACAAAATTATCATTTAACTTTCACGAAAAGAAACGAGGAACTAGACCAGAACACGAAGTGAATGCAATATACCCTTCGCGAGAATCAAAAACTACTATGAGAGGAGGGCATTCTCCTCTTTTATACATGGTTCTGCATAGCTCGAATGTTTTTTTATCCTCTCTCGCAAGGACCTAAAAGAATGTGGATACAAAATATTAAAAGACCTAAAACAAAGATAGCAGGAGCCACTATGAAAGTAGACAAGATTCTGAACCTGCATGCCTCCCTTCTCTAAAGTTGCCTGATTAGCATATCTAGAAGCCATTCCAGGCATGTAAGTTAAGTCATTGCTGAATCTTATCTTCAATGCTGTTAATGCAGTTGCAAGAGAACCCATTTGTTCAAGTCTTCGCTGTGCATCTGCAGTCGTGATATACGGCAATATTCTCCTCCTCCTCATCTTAGACAAAACTAAAGGCATGGAGCGTCTCCTGCGTTTCTTACAGCCTGAACGAAACAAATTCAACAAAAGAATGGATTGATGACATAAATCAATGGCCCTCACCCATAAGAGACAGCATTATGGAGCACTACAGCAATACTAAGTTGGCTAGAGGTACTGTTTTCAACAATTGAAATGTTATAGAGAAAATGATCTTGCTAAATTACAGATCAGAACAGGACAGGAAAACATGATAACTGAAAAAGCATGCTCATGACCATACGTGCAATTATGATGAGTAGTTGTCTCTGCTAAGCTAGTATCGGTGATCTAGCGTCGAGAACAAAAGCAACAGCGGCAACAATAATAGCCTTTCCCACCATTTCTTGGTACGGAGCATCCTAGTCAATAGAGTTGCTAGGTCTAGGAAAAAACTAAAACACCACATGGATTAAAAAATGCGAGAGAAATGATATTTCCTCGGGTTACTAAAAAAAACTCACGTAGCTGATCCGAAAAATTTGGGACAAAAGTTGTTGCTAAGATTGGCCAAAACGGGTAAGAGAACTGTAAGACTAGCAAGTAGCAACTACCATATAGATTGGAATAGTTCCTGATTGGCTTCCGCTAAAACCATTGAAAATTGTCAAGTCTTGGCTTTCTTGACTATTTGTTCGTGAAGTGCTTGGAATTAGTACAACAAAGATAGAGTATACTTTAGAAAGAGTAGATAGGTGGAACAACTGATTGTATGGCCGACGGATACCCAAGAGGGATCATTTTCATGACATGGATCAGCCATCCATATTCCATAATAGATGCGAGGTAAACAAGGAGGTTGGTCATAGGACTAAAGCATAATGGTCAAAGTTGAGTGTTTTTGGAGTTCTATGTGATGAGTAAGTAACCCAAGAAGTAGAGGGGAATATTTAGGAGATGACTATAAGACCATGCTTTACCAGTGCATGCAGGACAATCAAGAAAATACAAATCCAACAAATGAGTAGTTAAAAGAAGTGTTGAGACGGATGACAGGATGAGCAGCAACCTGGAAAAGGTAGAGCATGGATGACATGCTTCACATTTAGAGTCAATTTTGGTGGAAAATGAAAGCAGTTAATTGTCGTCTCTACTTATTGGGTGTAAATTTATACTCTATCAATTGTAAGCTTAAATTTACTTTTAATTTATTTACATATTAGGTTGGTAAAATGTACTTGACGCTATACAAGGATTGGGATATAGCCAATTCTGACGGATTAATTTTGGTGAGCAGATAACCATATTCAAGTGTTCCTATAGTCGCCAACAGGAACATTATATAAAAAGAAAATCATAGATTTCAAATTACATATTTACATATTTACCCTTCTTCTTCTTGAGATAAAGTCGTCACTAACGATCACCCTATCCTGGGCTACCAGAACAAGACCCCCCCCTCCCATTCCCATTTTTATTTTGCACGGGTTGGGATTCGAACCCACACCCACTCCTCCCCTTCGTTACCAATGTTACCCTAGACCACTCCCTTGGTGGTACCAGGATTTACCCCTTAGGGGGCGCTTGGATGAAGGTTTTGTATTCCTAGGAATCAACTTCCCATCTTTTCACAGGGAACCCCATGTTTGGTTATGTTGGGAATACGTAGTCCGAAAAATTCAAAATTTCCCAATGTTTGGTTCAGACAGGAATAGGAATATTAATTTGTTTACTTTTTCATAAATACCCTTTCATTAATTTCATTATGTTATTGTTACATAAATTCAATTGGTGTCATTGAGGGTATTACTGTCAAAAAGATTGTAATTAATGTACCCAACCAACATTCCCAGGAAAGCAAAAAATATTCCCAAGGGGGCTTAGGTTTTACTTTCCTACATATATATGGGAATCTAAAGCCTCCCATATTCCATCCTAATTTTCAATCCCAAACTTACCAAACATGGATAAGGAATCCAAAACTCATTTCCAAGCCTCTAAAACTTGAACAACAACCCCTTAGTACTAGGGAAAGGAGCAGATTGGAATTATATTATTAATCAAATTGAATAAGTTGTAATAGGGTTGGATCGTAATAGCTGCAGACTTAGTAATGTTAATCAAATTTGGTCGGATAAAGACCAGGTATTTCCTGGTTGTTATCTACCCAGTCTACTCAAAACAAGAACAAACAAAAACAAAACAAAAAGAAGAAAAAAGAAGAAGATTAACTTGGAGAATGTATACTGTCACTTGTAACGTTAAAGCCACTATGAAGCAGTACATACCTCTTATGCAACGTCAAACTATGTTGCACGGACACGACACAAGATCGGGACATGAAGCGACACGGACACGACGATGCTCATTTTTCTAGAAAACTAGAATGACACATGTTAAGGACACGTTATATATATATATATATTTTTTTGGAATAAGGGTGAATTTATTCCTCGCATATAGCGGAAAAGGTATTAGAGTACAACATCACAACTTTCCATGCCCCAATAAACTATTATGGGGCCATTACAGATACATCGAATTCTATATTATGTAGAATTCCAATAGGGGGGTAGTCAAGCCCTCAAAGATACGTCTGTTCCGCTCCTTCCAGATGTGCCAAACAGACGCAACAAGACGGACTCTGGCTCTTCTAGCCCACCTGGGATCCCGTCCTCTGTGATCTCGGATCCAGCTGAGAATGCTCCGAATGTCTCGGTCCATCCCCACTCCTCCTCTCAGATGTGCCAAACGTTATATATATATATATATATATAAATATATATATATATATATATATGGGTCTCGATCGGGAGCCCCGTCGTCCTCGACCGATGGATCGAGCGGGCGCGCATGCGGGCTCCACACGCCCCCCCCCCCCCCCCCATCCGATGGTGTGGGGTGGGGGGCGGGCTCTTTGGTGGAGCTCCCCCGGCAGGGCTTTTGATCCTCGCTATATATATATATATATATATATAATATATATATATATATATAGCAGATGACCTCTAGCCTAGTGGTTAAGAGAGATGCATGCGGCCCGAGTGGTCAGGAGTTCGAATCCCAGTGGGAGCGATTCCAGAAACAATTTAGTTTCAATATATATAGATATATATATATATATATATATATATATATATAGGTGTTAACCAAATATAAGAGAAATTATATGAAATTAAAATGCTAGAACAAAATATATATATAGGTCTTAACCATAAATATAAGAGAAATTATATGAAATTAAAATGCCAGAACAAAAATGATATAAATTTACCTTTTATTTGATATGTATCCTTATTTTAAACAAACACACTATAAAAAGTGTTTGACATAAGTTCAAATGAAAATATAAGAGCACATAATGAGGCGTGTCCGGTTATTCGGATAGTGTTGCCCAATTTCAAATGAAAATATGAGGACACGTAATGACACTTGTCCTTATTCGGAGAGTGTTCGTACCCAATTTCAAATGAAAATACGAGAACACGTAAAAATGAGTGTCCGACACGTGTCCGAAGAGTGTCCGAGAGTGTCGGTGTCTAATACGTGCCCAATATGCGAGACGTTACTAAGATGAGAGTGTCCGTGCTACATACATATTAAATCATATCATTCTTTACTAGGAAATGAAATGAATAATCTTCAAATGTAGAATAAGTAACAGGAAGGTTGACGTCAAATTGATTTAATTCTTGTTAATATAATAAGCAACTGGTTCGAAGTAATAGAATATCAGGTTTGTTACAGTAAAATGGCAAGAAAGAAAAGCAAGTTAAGTGTTACCATTTAACAAATAATGGGAGTCTTTTTCTCCCTTTGGCTTAATGTGTCATAGAGATGAACACAATTCCCTGTAGCATAAGTCTTGACCCTCCAAAACCCTGATTAGTTGGACCCCCTTTTTAGTGGTAGGTGACTTACCCGCCAATTTACCTTCTACGTTCTATGAAGGTGCCTTACTGGAAATTTAAGGCCAGCATAAAGGGTCGACATAGGTGGACGGCCATAATATATATTTTCTTTCAATTTGCTATGGGGCTTTCTTGTATTCTATAGCTGCCCCCATTCCAATGGGAGAAGGCTTTGAATGAGGATAAGGATGTGAGGGTTACAAAGTTTACCTTTCCCTTAGCATGGTAATGATTATTGATTCGTTATTATCGATCTAGAGCAAAAGTTGACACAGGAGAAACTAATTCAGGATGTTTGTGCTGTGTAAGTTGCTGCTCACACAATCACCAACATGTGAACAAATATTATATGTTAAAATATCATTTAGTGTTTGAAGTTATTGCACATAAAAACTCTTTGACATATATTCCTCTAAACAGAAAAACTCTTAGGTAGTGTTTGTCGATGGGTTAAAGGTAGTGTTAGAAGTCTTTAAACGCGCTAAGGTTGCCAAACACCTGAAACTATTATGCGTATTTAAAAACCTGGGAACACATGATTTGGAGTATAAAGTGCATTTAACTCGGTGTCACTAATACTTCTCCCCAGATACTACGGGTTAAACGGGACTAAAACACAAAAGTATTTAGGGCTTTGTTTAAAATAATGAGAATTCTATTGTTGCCAAACATGAAACATTGTTGAAGGTATTTGTTAACCCATTGCCAAATGCCCAAAGTTGTACAAGTATTAAATTACAGGATTAAGAGCCTGTAACATTCTCCAACCCTACTAAGAGGATTTGTTAACCTTTTGCGGAACACTTATCATTGATATGAATATATGACCAATCCCACAAAATGAAATTCAGATCAGTTTGGTGATGTTCCATGATTTATCCCTTAATGTAGGGCGAAGGCACTGAATTGAAATTCAAGTAGTTATTGGTCGTGATCCTCTTCACTGAATGAACAATGCAAGTCCTACGTCATCAGTAAACAATTTACCCTAAACAACTTGGCAATCCACCTGATGCCAGCATTATTATCGTAGTCCTACTTATTATGGGCAACAAAATGAACCCATACAAGCGTTGGGGCAGTATTAGGCGCCTAGCACCTAGGCAGCCGCCTAGTTCTAGGTGGTTCAAAAAAGAAAAAAAAAAAAACTGCTGAAAATTGTACATAAAATCCAAAAGCATGCATTGGTGGGTTGGGGGGGGGGGGGGGGGGGGGGGGTGGAGGGGGGGCACTAGACGGACACCTAGGCAGACATCGGGCGGAAACATCGCATAGATGTTTGATGCATAGTTATCAGGTTTTCCGTATCCGTAGCCCCACATCGGTGGACTCCCAATCCGGATAACCAAAAGTGACGATTAGGACAATCCATATCTTACAATATGGAAGTTCAACAAAATACCAAGCATAGGGTATTAGAAAATACAATAAAATGAACTCCAATAGTGGACTAATTAAGTCTACATTTCGTATTACATATTGGAGAAACTAGTATATCATGTACTTATACATGTATCAAAGTGAATTGTGACCAAGTAAATGCTATTGAATTTGGAAAAAATTGTACAAGTCAATGAAGACTAAACTCTCGAATGCAAGTCAAGGTTGCAAGGAGAAGTAGAAAGAAATTAAAATCGCTAGTAAGTGCATGAAAGCTGCATGCAGAATAATCTGCTAATTAAACAAGCAGTTGAAACTTCTTGAGCAAGCAAAAGTTGTTGAAATTAGAGCAACACTCTTAAGAAATAGAACAACCTACTAGGTGGTCAGAACTACCGTTGCTTAAAGCGAGATTCGACCGTTTCCATCGATCCGCTCCCAGAAACCAACAATTTTGGAAGAACTTGTGAAACACTCTTTGTCACCTCCTTCGAGGATTGGAACGAAAGTGCTTATGGACAATTGGACTAACTACCTACAAATATGACAATTACGAAACTGAACAGCCCGTTGCAGGCAAACACGAGGCTAAAAAAATAGTAGTTCTGCGGTGCTACTTAAGTAGATCTGCAGAACCGCGACACTACTTACGTAGCTCCGCAGAACCACAACATCGAAGGCCCGCATAACGCAACATAGAAAGCCCGTGGTTCTATAGTGTCATGGAACCGCATCGCATCGTCTCGCAAAACCACGCTGCTAGACGTTCTTCGCAGCTCCTACGCCAGCTTCGCGTTCGATGCGTGTGAAGTGCGCCATCAAGTAGCTACTTTGCACCCTTCGCCTACGTCCAAGTCCGAGCTAGCCCCTTCAAAGGGATTTCTTCATGAAAAGGGTGACAAAACAATACTTGTTGTGGGATTTGAACATTGCCCACTAGAACAAAAAACTCCACCATATCACTTCATCTAACACACCTCATGTTTACAAGACAATAGATGATAGCTCAAATACTGAAATAACACATAGTGGTGTGTTTGGGAACTTTTTTTGGGGATGTTTTGGGAGGGAAAGAAAAATTCGAGGGAAAAGATGGAGGGGAGTAAAATGAAGGTAAAGTTAATTTTCTCTTCTTGTTTGGATGAAAAAAGTAGGGGAAGAAAATGTTAAATTTTTTTTTTTTATGAATGAGATATAATTACTATTTAGCCCTGGTATTCTCAAAGCATAATTTATATCTACCTTTTTGAGGGGTAGTTGGGTAATTCTCTCAAAATCCTCTCATCTCTCACCATTTTCCTCCACTTTTAGGAAAAAAAATTGTGGGGCACAGTTTTTTCCTCAAATTTTCTCCTCTATTTTCCCTTCCCTTACCAAACACTGTCACTTATAATTTTCCTCTCATTTCCCCCTCAACTTTTTCCTTCCTCCCATTTTTTTTCCTTCACAAACAGTAGCACGGGGTTTGTCTCAAGATGGACTGGTGGAGCCGGATCACTAATGACCAAATTAAAATAAATCCCAACAGTACTATGGTTTATGACAACAAAGGTTTAAGTATAGGCCAAAACCAATACGTTTCGACCTTTTCAAAGCCTCAAATTTAATTTCAAAGCCTCACTATTAATCCCTCACATATAACAATTCACAGAAGACCCAAAAAAAAGAGATGAAATAAAAATTTAAACACAGTAAAAAATAAGTAAATAATACCATTATACCAACATGAAATTAAACCACATTTTACCATGAGCAATAAAAAAATATCACCTTGGTGAGATGATGATGAATGGATCCCACATTGTTCCTCCGGAACTGCATCCTCACATTTCTGGATCCGGAAGAAGTCCACAATCTTCGTCTGCATCACCGGAAAGCCTGGGAAAAAAAACCCTAATTTATCCTCATAAAATTGGAAAAAAAAAAAAAAAAAGATCAAATTTTTATCATTCAATTTGATTCAATTACTAGTCAATGTCATCTCCCTGTTATTCTTCTTCTTCCTCTCCATCGCGGCTTCTGCAGCTGGGACAGAACCACTCCCCCGACGGAACCCTAACGGCGATCGGACGGAGGCAGAAGAGATGGTAGCCCCTGTCGCACCGATCGCACAGCAGCAGCTCCTCGTCCCGCTCGCCGGAGCGGCACTCCTCGCACCTGACGTCGGCGTAGTACCTCCCCGTGACGTCGCCAGCCGGCTCGGCCGACCGCATTATCTCCGCCATCGACCGGAACTTCCTCCCCGCGACGGCTCCGGCGCCGCCGTCCGCTTCCTCACCCCGCCGGAGCTCATCAGTGGCGCAATCGCAATTTCTCCGGATACAAAATGGGCAGTTTCGGGAGAGAGGGAATAACTGAGAGAGCTTATTTAGGAGTCGCGGGAAGGGTGTGGAGAGAAGGAAAGGAAAAAGGGGGATGATGATGACGTGGCAGTATGGCGACGAGGACTTTGCTAACATGCGCGGGGCTGTTTGAAAACGAAAAGACGGGAGTGCCTCTGGTCTGAAAGCTTCGAGAGTGGGTAGTTTGGGAATTTGGAGTAAAACTGGGATTAATTATGTAACGTCTACTTTTACCAGCTTTTTATTATATAATAATTTTTAAAGATCTTAGAGCATCTCCAACCCTATTGTCTTGTTGAGTGTTGTGAGTCTTAGGTGTCTCCTAGGGCTCGTTTGGATCAAGTTTTTGGATTCCTAGGAATAGATTTTCTTCCCATACCCATGTTTGATTAGGTTGGGAATAGGTAGTTCAAAATTAAAAAAAAAATTATTTTCATGTTTGGTTCACACATGGATAGGAACCTTAATTTATTTAGTTTTACTTTAGTACCCTTTCACTAATTTCATGATGATTCACATGTTTGGGATAGGAGTTGAAAATGTGAAAATAAAGAGAGGGTATAACCGTCCAAACAAAATAGTCAAACATCATTCCTAGGAAAGCAAATATATTCCCAAGGGAGAGCTTGGGAATAGATTTCCCACATAACACCCTCCTATTCCCTCCTCACAGGGCCGACTCCAGCATTTTGGAGGCCCTAGACAGATCATAAATGAGGCCCTCAATTAACAAATTAACAAGCAGAACAAGAAATTTTGATGGAAACAAATTAATAATTTTTCCTTTAAGTCTTAACACAGAACAAACAATTAGAGAACAAAATCGAACCTCCAAAGCCGACCGGCTCTACTTGACTACTTGCCACCGCCAACATTGTCGTGAGCGTGACCCGTCACCATAAAGCTCTTCCGATTTCAGATCCGTGCCCCCAATTCAAATGAAAAAAAAAATAATTTAGAGGGAGTCAGAGAGAGAATCAATTACTACTTGTTCACTGGTCAGGATTTAGAAGATGATAAGTATTATTTGAGTAAGAAAGATAGGATATTAGCTAATCAAATACTCCAATTTATAGGACAAAAAAATGAACGTTATAGAGAATTACTAACCTAGTAACCTGCGATTTCGCGATTCCCCGAGTAGAGGACGAAGAAGTCGGACCGTTTTCTTTTCCTTTTTTTCTTCGCGTTGAGAAAATTTTTTGGGAAGGAAAGAGGATTGAGGGAGGAGATGGAGGCGCAAAATTAGGCTACGGGTGATTGGGAACTTGGAAAGTTTGCTGGGTTCTATTTGGAACTCGAAACGAGATGCGGGAGAGGAAAGCCCAGCCATCAGTTTGCTCATTTTATGGATTCGTTCAGACTTCAGAGGGCTTTGGTCTTTGTGGGTATGAGAGGCCACAAGCCTTTTTATTTGGCGGTCCTTGGCATTCAAATGCCTATGGGCTCGAAAATTTGAAAGCCCCCATGGGGGAGGAGGCCCTAGGCGCAGCCTAGCCTGCCTCCCCCGGAGCCGGCCCTGCCTCCTCATTCCCAATCCTAAACATACCAAACATGGGTAAGGAATTCAAATCCCATTCCCAAGCCTCAAAAACTTGAACCAAACGCCCCCTATATGTGGCATGAGCCATAAGACAATGTCTTGTTTATGTGGGAAAACTATATCTCAAAAGACAATGAGATAGAAAAACTCTCTCCAATGCAAAAGTATTGAGGAGACAATAAAAAGTATTTTTTAACTTCCAAGGCAACTCCTCCACTTCTTCAACTTTTTTATAAATATTTCTATTCATAATTGATAATGTGGAGACAAAGTCATTGTGAAGTGCATTGTCTAGATCTAGACAACCAACTTTACATTGTCCTTGCCATGTCATTGTGTCACTACCACTTTTCTAGCTTGAGGGTATTTTGGTCATTTTCAAAATTTTAGAATTTAATTTGAATTAATATTATTATTTATAATTAATGTGATTTTTAAGTGATTTTTAGAATAATTGATTTTGGTGTTTTAGAGACTTCGACTTATGTTGACCTTGTAGACTAACCTAGTGGCTAACCTAGGTCATGACTAAGTGATTAGGATTTGAGAACCTAGGTTGACTTAAGTTGATGAGGATTAACTCATTGGGATTAGTTTGGTGAAAATAGGAGCTAGTTTGATTAAGGAATGACTTGTGAAGTCACAAGTCATTTTATGACTAATAGGCTTAATGGCCCATAGCCCACACCCATTGAACCAAGCCCTAACCCTAGAAAATCTGACCAGCCCCTATGGTCAGCCCCCCCTATTTATATGCTCCTAAAATTAGGGTTGACTCTTTAGAAAACATTGCCATTTGGAAGAGGTGAGTCCCCATCTTTGTAAATTCTTAGAAAACCCATTTCTTCTCCAAATTCCTTCTAATAAATTGCAATAGAACCTAAATCCAATGTTCTTGCTGTTGGTATTGAGTTTTTACAGGGAGGAATCAATTTGGAGAACTTTTGGTGGTTTGAGGAATTATTTCATTGGGGCTTTTTGAGAGCTTGTTCACCTATAGGTATAATCCTTTCCTTTGCTCATAAATTCTGTTAAAAATCATTTTAGGAATGCCCTAGCCCTAACCTAACAGTATGATAGGCTAACCCTAGGTTTTGGACCCATTACGTGTCGTATCGGACACGTATCAGTGGTTAGTTATGGTGTTCGACGAAATATCTCAAAGGACACTTCGTTCGAGTTTTTGAAATCTAAATGAATAGGAAATTAGTCCTAGGTGTTGCTTAGGGGTTTCCAGTGTCGTGTGATGATTTGCGTGTCGTGTCGAGTCGTGGGGGATACGGGAAACGCGGGTGCGGGTGCGTGCGCGCGGCACTGTAGCTCCCCTGCTACTCGGGGGCTACGCGCAGGATACGCCACCTCGACACGAGAAAATTGACACACGTATTGGGGCACTGCCTGACACGAGGCTCGTAAAATTTCATGAACTCTCGTGTCGTGGACACGATTCGTGCATTCACTGTGCGTGTACTGTGCGCGTACAGTGTGTTAGTTGGTCTCTGTGTTTTATTTCGTTTAAATGCTTTAAATCATGATTTTAATTGTTGTTTAGATCCTAATTATAATTTTATCTATGATTGATTAAGTTACATGATTAATTAGGTTTAATGTGGAGAAATTGGATTCGAATTAGGAGTTACTGTATGTTCACTGATACTGTCTGATACCTTTTTTCTCAATAAATTCCTAACTATTTAATCATTTTTAGTGTTGTTTTCACTGTATTTTACTCTCACATATTGGTTGCTTCATATTATTGAATATTACAATTTGGTAATGGGCTCTTAGTGTTAATGAGAATTTGACATATGTGATGGTTTTGAATGATTATTGAACTGTCAACTGTGGACTGAATTGGTTTCTGTCCTTCTTAATTAGAACTAAATTGTTTTCCTTCCTACTGAGAACTGATTGAGATTGGTTCTTCCCTATTTTAAACAGAGTGAATGTGTGATTCATGTTATCTGTCAAGTTCTTCCCTTCCAGAATCTGGATTGGTTTTAGAACTGTCAATGGTTCTTTCATCCTGAGTTTCCCTTTGAAATGCTATTATACCTGAGATTGGTTTCTTTTATTTTTTAAGAACTGAGATTTGTTTCTAGCCTATTGTTTTCCTTTCCTCTTTAAAACTGATTTGATATCCTGTCAACTGAATTCCTATTTTCCTGAGAAATGATTCCTAAACCTGAGTAGCTCTCTTTTCTATAACTGAACTGAGATTAAATGAATGTTGATTCAATGTTTCTTAATGAATGTTTTGATTCATGTTTTCCTGTCACTGTTCTTGATAACTCTCAATGCATTCTTTACTATCAATAGCTAAACCTGAGAATAAATGTTCATTACACTGAAATGAACTGATTTCTTTCATTTTCGAATACTGACCTGAGAATGGGATTTTGGCACTTGTGTTGCATTCGAATTTGGGCTTTAGTTTGTGAATGAGATTTTGGCATTAGGTTGATTGGTATTTGAATTAGAGGAATGTGATTCCCTGTTTCCAGTTTTCCATAAACTGAGATTGGTTCTTTCCTCTAATGGGAACTGTTAACATAGATGGGTTTGTTATTTAACTGAGGTTGATTTCCTTTCCCTGTTTGAATTGAATGTTGAAATGGTTCCTTTAACTGAAATGTCATTCTTAAAACTGAGATTCCAGTTTTGTTTCCTTTGATAACCTTGGGTTTTAACTGTTAAGTTTGGGTATTGTTTTGATTGTAAACTGAATTCATTTCATGTTAATTGCTCTTCATAACCTGGGATATCAGTTTTCTGTTTTGAACTGTCTATACTTGATTATATTGGATTGTGGACTGATATATGGGTGACTGTTAACTGGAAATAAAATTGGTTTAATTAGTATTGTATTGAACTGCTATCATTTTAAAATCTGAGTTTTGGCTTGAGGCAATGGTTTGTTCCTCACCATTTCTCTATTCCACACACATGCTTGTACACCCTCCACATACACATATACACTTGAGTATGTGATTCCCCTCTCTCTTACTTGTATCTATATATTGTATCATAGTGTTGTACCTATTATATATTAGTTATATACATATAGGTGTGTGAAATGTATTATATATATATATATATATAAGGTACTGGTGGCATGTAATGTATATATGTATGGGGTAGGCTATGTATATATGGATTATGGCATGTCATGATATATGGGATTTGTGTTATGATGTGGTATAGAGTATGGATACCATATGTCATAATGTATTGTATATATATATTATATTATGTGACTAAGGCATGGCTTGGCATGGTGTTGCCTAGTTTAGTCATGGTATAACCTAGAATAGTCTTGTCAGACCTAGATTAGACTAATTGACTTAGGTTTGACTTTAGGGTTGACCAGAGTTGACCAAGAGTTGACTTTGGTCTAGATTGACCTAGTTTCATGTAGAATGCATTAATTTGCATCGTATTATCATTGTAGACTCATAGTGACTTGTACTGTTCTATAGGAGACAGACACCACTCCTCGGACAGTCTATATTCTCTCATATTCACCGATTACAGGCGAGTACATTCTATGATCATTTAATATCCTGCATTAGGAGTATATTTCCTGCTTTAGATTACTTTACATGATGCTGACACGTTGGAAACACGGATTAGTACTATATGGATCTTGTTGGGCGATGTTATCCCCTTAGCGGATACATCGGTTTTGTGTTCGTGTACTTTATCGTGAACATCGTGTACTCCTTGTATTTGTGACATTCGTGTACGAAACGTGTGAAATCGTGTATAATCATGTATTCACATGACCTTCGTGTACAATAACATAACTTAGCCAGATCCTTGTGTATTGATTGGGGCGGGGGAGTAGAAGTGGTTATGTATTCAATCTAGTAGATTACTCGTGTACAACCTCTGTAGATTACTCGTATAACATCGTGCCGTTTATATAACCATATTGTGCTCTGAATCACTAGACACTATCAGTTCTCTATATACTGTAGCTATTTATTTACAGTCTTTCCTGTTTATCATATTTCTTTAGTTTCTTGTATCTTACTCTCTAGCATGATTATATATCCTGACCTGCTATGATTTGTTGAGATGTACTGTGCTCGCTCCTGTCCTGACTGGACCTGTTAAATATTACAGAGGACGAGGCTGAGGCGTTCTGCCCTACCTACTACGGTGCTACACTAGACGAGTGCCTGGACTTGGACCAGCAGCAGGATCCACTAGCTGTAGATGACACTCCCTTAGACTAGGACTGTCTTTACTATTCTGGATTACTGTATTAGATTTTGAGATATTCTGAGGCATATATTTATTTTAGACACTTAGAATTCTGGATTGTATCTCTGTGATTCTCTGTTCTAGATATTTATCTTTCATTATCAATCTATCTTACCTGTTCTACCTTAGCTGTGGTTGAGTTATATTTCTGTTATGTCATCCCCATTCGGGGAGTATAACTGTTATTACCTTCAATTGTTAGTTGTTGTGACCTAGGACAACGTTCTACCGCCGACACTGCGGCATAGGCTGGACGTACCAACATCTCGTGCCCTTACTCTAGGGTGCGGATCGTGACACGTTTTTAGTGGTGGCCCATGCAGGTCGGTTGGAAATGTAGTGGTATTCGAACTAGAATATCGCTGCAGCCTGCAGTAGGAAATTAGCATATTTTTTTGAAGGTACTCAATCACACTAGGAAAATTTCTTATCAGATTTCGTATATATTTTGCTGCTTATTGTCTTCCTTAGAAATTTAAATTGTCCTCCTTTGATTTTCGACTCATTCTCAGTAATTGCTTCTTGTTTGATCTGTGTCTCCAGGATGGTTGAGACGCGATCGCATCGCCCCGTGACGGAAGAGGCGGAGAGGGGTCTGCCACCTCTCGTGTCCAGCATCCAGCTCCCAGTGCCACAGGGCCAGTACAGCCCTCAGGAGTCGGTGTTTCTGCCGCTTTTGGAGGAGCACCTCCAGCAGTCAGGAGGCCAGTTGTGATTCCAGAGATCCTTCCCACGCAGCAACCTCCGCCTGCGGGGATGGTAGATGCTGCCCATCTCTTCTCCTTCGGAGAGGATTCTGGAGTCGCACCAGCAGCAGCAGACGAGGCAGACTACCGATTTTCGGCATGGGATCGATGAGACACACCAGCTGGTTCGTACCACAGTCGAGATGATCACAGCTCAGGGGGTCCACAGCCCCGTCGGAGGGAGAAGGACATTCAGGACTTCCAGAAGATGCATCCTCGGGAGTTCTTCGGCACAGAGGGCATCCACATTGCAGACGACTGGATAGAGCATATTGAGGAGATCTTCCGACTAGCAGAGATACCAGATCGACTCCAGATCGAGGCAGCGGGCAGCTAGATGCAGGATTTGGCCCGTGCATGGTATCAGGCAGATCCCAGAGTGGGAGTTGAGGGCCAGACTTGGGCCCAGTTCAAGGAACTGTTCAAGGAGCAGTTCTTTCCTGATGTTGCCTTGGGAGGTATCGAGGCACAGTTCGAGGCTCTGGTTCAGGGGAACCAGACGGTAGCTGAGTATGCCGGGAAGTTCTACAGATTAGCCCGGTTCATTGATGACTTGACTGAGAAGACGAAGGCGAGGAAGTTTTGCCGAGGTCTGATTAGAGAGATTCGGTCGCTGACTAAGAGCGACCGAAACGTCACTTTTGCTGAGATATTTTCTGGGGCTATGGCGGCGGAGGATGACCTAGGGCTGAAGCTGAAGAGGGGTCGTGACTTTCAGAGTGGCAGTAGCAGTCAGGGGCAGGCCAAGAGGCCTCACTTCCAGCAGCAGCAGCAGCAGAGGCCAGCTCAGCAGCAGTATCAGCATCAGGGCCGTACACCTTTTCAGCAGTGCAGTACCAGCAGCAGAGAGGGCAGCAAGCACCCAGGCAGCAGGCTATTAGTTGTACTTTCTGCAAGAAGCCTGGGCACAAGTGGGATGAGTGCAGGAAGAGACTCGGCAGATGCTTGATGTGTGGATCAGCAAACCATCAGATGCGAGAGTGTCCAGTTGCGTCGATGCGTCCGATACCAGGAGGAGCTGGGGCAGCCAAGGCTCCAGCAGGCCAGCAGAGGGGACCATCCCTACAGACCCAGCAGCATAGGTTCCCAGCACCAGCAGCAGGCACGGGGTGGACAGCAGGGACGAGCTTTCGCCATGGCAACTGAGGATGCTGAGGTCATGGAGAGCTGATAGCAGGTTCTGTTCTTCTCGACTTCCTTCCAGCATTTGCACTCTTTGATTCCGGGGCTTCCCACAGCTTTGTATCAGTATCGTATGCTATTAGACACAGTATGATTTTGGAACCATTGCCTAGGATGCAAGATCACGACCGGGGGTGGGGTCATCCTCGTGAGTGATGTTTGCAGAGGGCGGAGTATCATTTTGGGAGGCCGAGAGTTGGGGGTGAGTCTACTAGTCATACCATTACCGAACTACGATATTGTATTAGGTATGGACTGGCTAAGTAGACACCACGTCCGTATTGATTGTCGTGGAGGTAGAGTTTTGTTCGGGGTGCCAAGAGAGCCAGAGTTTGAGTACACCCGACGGCAGGCAGAGCAGGATGGCGGAGTCTTTTCTGGAGCTTCAGTCGAGGAGCAGGTGGCTCCGCATCCCTTGATCGCAGAGTTTATGGACGTGTTTCCAGAGGAGTTGCCAGGGCTTCCACCGAACAGAGATGTAGAGTTCTCGATAGACTTGGTTCCCGGCACGGAACCGATCTCCCAGCATGTCTATCGAGTGAACAACAACGAGTTAGTGGAGCTGAAGAACCAGGTGGATGAGCTGCAGGACAAGGGCTTCATTCGTTCGAGTTCTTTACCTTGGGGTGCACCGGTACTTTTCGTATCCAAGAAGGATGGGTCGGTACGGATGTGTATCGACTACAGGGCACTTAACAACCTGACAATCAAGAACAGATACCCACTGCCGTGGATCGATGATCTGTTTGATCAGTTGAGCGGAGCTCGGGTGTTCTCCAAGATTGATTTGAGGTCGGGTTATCACCAGGTGAAGGTGAAGAGGGAGGATATTCCCAAGACCGCTTTCAGGACGCGGTACGGGCAGTTTGAGTTTTTGGTTATGCCGTTTGGGCTAACCAATGCACCAGCAGTGTTTATGAATATAATGAACAAGGTGTTCCACCAGTACTTGGACAAGTTTGTGGTGGTGTTCATTGATGATATCTTGATATATTCCAAGACAGAGGAGGAGCACGAGGAGCATCTACGGATAGTGCTAGAGACTCAGCGGGGGAGCAGCTTTATGGGAAACTCTCTAAGTGTAAGTTTTTCTTGGACCGGGTGGACTTCTTGGGGCATGTGGTGACTGGAGATGGTATCTCAGTTGACCCCAAGAAGATTGTAGTAGTTGAGGCTTGGACAACACCGACTTAAGTGGCAGAGATCAGGAGTTTCCTGGGGCTGGCAGGATACTATAGAAGATTTGTACAGGATTTCTCCCGGGTTGCAGAGCCGTTGACACGGTTGACCCGGAAGGATACTGAGTTTGTTTGGTCAGAGGAGTGTCAGGCAGCTTTTGATGAGTTGAAGAAGCGGCTTACGACAACTCCAATTCTGACATTGCCTTCAGGATCAGGTGGATTCACTATTTATAGTGATGCTTCAGGAAAGGGGCTGGGTTGCGTCTTGCAGCAGCATGGAAGGTGATTGCCTATGCTTTCAGGCAATTGGCGTCCCCATGAGAAGAACTACCCTACCCATGACCTGGAGCTAGCGGCGGTGATTTTTGCTTTGAAGTTATGGAAGCACTATCTGTATGACGAGAGGGTAGAGATTTTCACAGATCACAAGAGCTTGAAGTATGTGTTTACACAAAGGAGCTCAATATGAGGCAGCACAGGTAGCTTGAGTTGATGAAGGACTTTGATATCGTACTTCAGTAGCACCCGGGGAAGGCCAACGTGGTTGCCGATGCCTTGAGTAGGTATCCGACAGCCATGTGTTTGACTATGGATCGGCACCTGCTTGCAGATTTGGAGAGCCTTGGGATTGAGGTGATTGTGTCAGGGGTGCAGATACAGTTATGTGGCCTTCAGATACAGTCGGACTTGATGGACAGGATCAAGGCGACACAGTTTGATGATGTGGCTCTGCGGTGTATCCGAGAGCAGATCAATGCAGGAGTGGAGGATGTTGAGTTCTCACTTGCAGAGGATGGTGCCCTGAGGTACGGTTCCCGGTTATGTGTGCCTAGCGGGAGCTCAGAGAGCAGGTTATGCAGGAGGCTCAAGATCGCAGTACTCTATACATCCTAGTGCCAACAAGATGTACAGGGATCTGCGAGAGCATGTCTGGTGGTACGGGATGAAGAGGGAGGTGTCCCACTTCGTAGCTAGATGCTTGATCTGTCAGCAGGTCAAGGCAGAGAGGCAGAGGCCGGAGGATTATTGCAGCCGTTACCCATTCCAGAGTGAAAGTGGGAACATATTACCATGGATTTTGTATCGGGGTTGCCGCGTACGCCAGGAGGAAAAGACGCGATTTGGGTCATCGTTGACAGGTTGACCAAATCAGCCCACTTCTTGCCATTCAAGGTGGGTACATCTACAGAGAGGCTCGCAGAGTTGTATATGAGATAGATAGTCAGGATTCACGGAGTTCCCGTCAGCACAGTCTCAGATCGGGATAGTCGCTTTACTTTCCATTTCTGGAGGAGTTTGCAGACTAGCTTGGGCACTCAGCTCAAGTTTAGTACCGCATACCACCCCCAGACGGACGGCAGTCAGAGAGGACTATTCAGACCCTTGAGGATATGCTGCGGACGTGCATCCTGGATTTTGGAGGTTCCTGGGAGGATCACCTGTATTTGGTAGAGTTTGCTTACAACAACAGTTATCAGGACAGCATTGAGATGTCACCGTTTGAGGCTCTGTACGGGCGTAGGTGTCGTACACCCTTATCTTGGGATGATGTTGGAGAACGAGCTTTACTGGGACCAGAGATGGTTGTTGGCGCAGCCGAGAAGGTGAAACTCATCAGGGACAGACTTCGCGTGGCGCAGGACAGACATCGGCACTGGGCCGATAGCCACCGAAGGCCGCTGGAGTTTGAGGTACAGATTTAGAGATAGGATTAGAAGTAGGTTGTATTTTGTTTGTTTGATTGATCGTGTTTGATTTTTAGTAACTTGAGACCTTGCTTGTGATTAGGTTGGAGACATGGTTTTTCTGCGGATATCTCCGACTCGTAGTACAATACGTTTGGTGGAGGTGGAAAGCTTAGCCCGTGCTTCATCGGCCCTTTCGTTATCAGCGGGAGAGTCGGTGATGTGGCATACAGGCTAGACTTGCCACCTGCACTAGTGGAAGTTCACAACGTATTTCACGTATCACAGTTGAGACGGTACGTGGCTGACCCTAGCTATGTGCTCGATCACTCGGAGATAGAGGTTGGACCTACTCTCAGTTATCCAGAGCAGCCTGTAGAGGTTTTGGATCGCCGGAAGAAGGTATTGAGGAACCAGGTGATACCCTTAGTACGCGTCGCATGGAGGCATCATTCTCCAGGAGAGTCTACCTGGGAGCGTGAGGATGAGATGCGCGAGCGGTACCCCTATCTTTTTGGACCTTGAGGTATACTTTTCTATCCTTCTTAGCAGTTAGTTTCGCCTTTAAATTTTGAGGACGAAATTATTTTAAGGGGGGTAGATTTGTCACTACCACTTTTCTAGCTTGAGGGTATTTTGGTCATTTTCAAAATTTTAGAATTTAATTTGAATTAATATTATTATTTATAATTAATATGATTTTTAAGTGATTTTAGAATAATTGATTTTGGTGTTTTAGAGACTTTGACTTATGTTGACCTTGTAGACTAACCTAGTGGCTAACCTAGGTCATGACTAAGTGAATAGGATTTGAGAACCTAGGTTGACTTAAGTTGATGAGGATTAACTTATTGGGATTAGTTTGGTGAAAATAGGAGCTAGTTTGATTAAGGAATGGCTTGTGAAGTCACAATTCATTTTATGACTAATAGGCTTAATGACCCATAGCCCACACCCATTGAACCAAGCCCTAACCCTAGAAAATCTGACCAGCCCCTATGGTCAGCCCCCCTATTTATATGCTCCTAAAATTAGGATTGCCTCTTTAGGAAACATTGCTATTTGGAAGAGGTGAGTCCCTATCTTATAAATTCTTTAAAAAATCCATTTCTTCTCCAAATTCCTTCTAACAAATTGCAATAGAACCTAAATCCAATATTCTTGCTGTTGGTATTGAGTTTTTACAGGGAGGAATCAATTTGGAGAACTTTTGGTGGTTTGAAGAATCATTTAATTGGGGCTTTTTGAGAGCTTGTTCACCTATAGGTATAATCCTTTCCTTTGCTCATAAATTCTGTTAAAAATCATTTTAGGAATGTCCTAGCCCTAACCTAACAGTAGGATAGGCTAACCCTAGGTTTTGGACCCATTACGTGTCCGTATCAGACACGTATCAGTAGTCAGTTATGGTGTTCGACGAAATGTCTCAAAGGACACTTCGTTCGAGTTTTTGAAATCTAAATGAATAGAAAATTAGTCCTAGGTGTTGCTTAGGGGTTTCCAGTGTCGTGTGAGGATTTGTGTGTCGTGTCGAGTCGTGGAGGACATGGGAACACGCGGGTGCGGGTGCGTGCGCGCGGTATTGTAGCTCCCCTGCTACTCGGGGGCTACTGCGCGCAGGATACGCCACCTCGACACGAGAAAATTGACACACGTATTG
The DNA here is from genome assembly GCA_029216955.1 of Iris pallida. Taxonomy (NCBI): domain Eukaryota; kingdom Viridiplantae; phylum Streptophyta; class Magnoliopsida; order Asparagales; family Iridaceae; genus Iris; species Iris pallida. The sequence continues at coordinate 64,497 of JANAVB010033983.1, read as the reverse complement.
GGGCACTGCCTGACACGAGGCTCGTAAAATTTCATGAACTCTCGTGTCGTGTCGGACACGGATTCGTACGTTCACTGTGCGTGCACTGTGCGCGTGCAGTGTGTTAGTTGGTCTCTGTGTTTTATTTCGTTCAAATGCTTTAAATCATGATTTTAATTGTTGTTTAGATCCTAATTATAATTTATTATCTATGATTGATTAAGTTACATGATTAATTAGGTTTAATGTGGAGAAATTGGATTCGAATTAGGAGTTTCTGCATGTTCACTGATACTGTCTGATACCTTGTTTTTCCCAGTAAATTCCTAACTATTTAATCTCATTTTAGTGTTGTTTTTACTGTATTTTACTCTCACATATTGGTTGCTTCATATTATTGAATATTATAATTTGGTAATGGGCTCTTGGTGTGTTAATGAGAATTGGACATATGTGATGGTTTTGAATGATTATTGAACTGTCAACTGTGGACTGAATTGGTTTCCTGTCCTTCTTAATTAGAACTAAATTGTTTTCCTTCCTACTGAGAACTGATTGAGATTAGTTCTTCCCTATTTTAAACAGAGTGAATGTGTGATTCATGTTATCTGTCAAGTTCTTCCTTTCCAGAATCTGGATTGGTTTTAGAACTGTCAATGGTTCTTTCTACCTGAGTTTCCCTTTCGAAATGCTATTATACCTGAGATTGGTTTCTTTTTATTTTTTAACAACTGAGATTTGTTTCTAGCCTATTATTTTCCTTTCCTCTTTAAAACTGATTTGATATCCTGTCAACTGAATTCCTATTTTCCTGAGAAATGATTCCTAAACCTGAGTAGCTCTCTTTTCTATAACTGAACTGAGATTAAATGAATGTTGATTCAATGTTTCTTAATGAATGTTTTGATTCATGTTTTCCTGTCACTGTTCTTGATAACTCTCAATGCATTCTTTACTGTCAATAGCTAAACCTGAGAATAAATGTTCATTATACTGAAATGAACTGATTTCCTTTCATTTTCGAATACTGACCTGAAAATGGGATTTTGGCACTTGTGTTGCATTCGAATTTGGGCTTTAGTTTGTGAATGAGATTTTGGCATTGGGTTGATTGGTATTTGAATTAGAGGAATGTGATTCCCTGTTTCCAGTTTTCTATAAACTGAGATTGGTTCTTTCCTCTAATGGGAACTGTTAACATAGATGGGTTTGTTATTTAATTGAGGTTGATTTCCTTTCCCTGTTTGAATTGAATGTTGAAATGGTTCCTTTAACTGAAATGTCATTCTTAAAACTGAGATTCCAGTTTTGTTTTCTTTGATAACCTTGGGTTTTAACTGTTAAGTTTGGGTATTGTTTTGATTGTAAACTGAATTCATTTCATGTTAATTGCTCTTCATAACCTGGGATATCAGTTTCCTGTTTTGAACTGTCCATACTTGATTATATTGGATTGTGGACTGATATATGGGTGACTGTTAACTGGAAATAAAATTGGTTTAGTTAGTATTGTATTGAACTGCTATCATTTTAAAATCTGAGTTTTGGCTTGAGGCAATGGTTTGTTCCTCACCATTTCTCTATTCCACACACATGCTTGTACACCCTCCACACACACACATACACTTGAGTATGTGATTCCCCTCTCTCTTTACTTGTATCCTATATATTGTATCATAGTGTTGTACCTATATATATTAGTTATATACATATATGGTGTGTGAAATGTATATATATATAAGGTACTGGTGGCATGTAATGTATATATGTATGGATAGGCTATGTATATATGGGTTATGGCATGTCATGATATATGGGATTTGTGTTATGATGTGGTATAGAGTATGGATACTATATGTCATAATGTATTGTATATATATATATTATATTATGTGACTAAGGCATGGCTTGGCATGGTGTTGCCTAGTTTAGTCATGGTATAACGTAGAATAGTCTTGTCAGACCTAGATTAGACTAATTGACTTAGGTTTGACTTTAGGGTTGACCAGAGTTGACCAAGAGTTGACTTTGGTCTAGATTGACCTAGTTTCATGTAGAATGTATTAATTTGCATCGTATTATCATTGTAGACTCATAGTGACTTGTACTGTTCTATAGGAGACAGACACCACTCCTCGGACAGTCTATATTCTCTTAGATTCACCGGTTACAGGCGAGTACATTCTATGATCATTTAATATCCTGCATTAGGAGTATATTTCCTGCTTTAGATTATTTTACATGATGCTGACACGTTGGAAACACGGATTAGTACTATATGGATCTTGTTGGACGATGTTATTCCCTTAGCGGATACATCGGGTATTTCGTGTTCGTGTACTTTATCGTGAACATCGTGTACTCCTTGTATTTGTGACATTCATGTACGAAACGTATAAAATCGTGTATAATCATGTATTCACATGACCTTCGTGTACAATAACATAACTTAGCCAGATCCTTGTGTATTGATTGGGGCGGGAGAGTAGAAGTGGTTATGTATTCAATCTAGTAGATTACTCGTGTACAACCTCTGTAGATTACTCTTGTATAACATCGTGCCGTTTACATAACCATCTTGTGCTCTGAATCACTAGACACTATCAGTTCTTTATATACTGTAGCTATTTATTTACAGTCTTTCCTGTTTATCATATTTCTTTATTTTCTTGTATCTTACTCTCTAGCATGATTATATATCCTGACCTGCTATGATTTGTTGAGATGTACTGTGCTCGCTCCAGTCCTGACTGGACCTGTTGAAATTTTACATAGGACGAGGCTGAGGCATTCTGCCCTACCTACTACGGTGCTACACTAGACGAGTGCCTAGACTTGGACCAGCAGCAGGATCCACTAGCTGTAGATGACACTCCTTTAGACTAGGACTGTCTTTACTATTCTGGATTACTGTATTAGATTTTGAGATATTCCGAGGCATGTATTTATTTTAGACACTTAGAATTCTGGATTGTATCTCTGTGATTCTCTGTTCTGGATATTTATCTTTCATTATCAATCTATCTTACCTGTTCTACCTTAGCTGTGGTTGAGTTATATTTCTGTTATGTCACCCCCATTCGGGAAGTATAACTGTTATTACCTTCAATTGTTAGTTGTTGTGACCTAGGACAGCGTTCTACCGCCGATACTGCGGCGTAGGCTGGACGTACCCACGTCTTGTGCCCTTACTCTAGGGTGCGGGTCGTGACACATTGTCATAGTAACTTCATGTTTTATTCTACGTTTGCATTGGAGAAGAATTTTTGGAATGAAAGTTTGTCATTCCTATGTGGCAACCATTTTTCCTAAACTCACAATAGGGTTGGAGATGCTCTTATAAAACTTATTCAGCTGCCCAAATTTTTTTTAGGCTAAATTATAATTTGATACCCTCAACTATAATTATTTTTTAACTTGATACCCTCAAATTTTATAGGTACTAACTTACTACTCTATCTCAAATTATATTTCTAATTTGATACAAAAAAAATCTTAAACTACCCTCCCCCAGCTGCTACTTCCCCCACCCCCTCCGCCGGCAACCATCCCCCCCGTCCGGCGACCACTGTAATGCCTGTAGTTCGTATTACGTATCTTGGAATACGTGTACGTATTTTATCTTGTATTACATATCTCTTGGCTTGGCTCGGTTTATTTTGGGTTGGCTTGGTTCGGGGTGGATTGCTTGGTTCATCATGGACCAAGAGAAAACCCCTACCTACCACCCCCATCATCCTTTATTAACCCATTCCTTCATTCTCTCTCTTCATTACTCTTCTTCTTCTCCACATTTACTTCTATACCTACCAGGAAGAGAGAGAGAGAGAGAGAGAGAGCTTAGGCAAGTGCAAACTTGCTTCATGATGGATCTCAAGTTTTATTGTTCCATTCTCTTCCTTACTTGATTCTAAGATACTTTAGAACTTGGCATTTTCCATTTTGATGGTTATATTTTTGTAGATCTAAGTTTTAAGTTCCTTCTTGTTTAGTTTTCTTGGTTTTGATCTCTAAAAACTTAGTATTTCCAAAAACTAATGGTTCTATGTTGTAGAGAATTCAATTTCATTCAGTTTTGGCTTTGTTTCGCATGATTTCGACTTCGGATGAGGAAGTTATGGCCATAGCAAGTTTTTAGGACTTTCATGGCTGAACTTGCTGTTTGGGGACGATGAACCCCATGGACCCGGGAGGCCATGCGCCGGGAGGCCATGCGCCGTGAAGTCCCGGCAACGCATCCCTTAAACTCCGAGCGTGTCATACGCGTAGGTTCCCTACGCGCATGTACTGAAGACGCAACGAGAGTTTTCTATGCACCGAATTACGCAGGAATTCCATGCGCCGATTTGTGCAGGAATCCCATGCGCCGATTTGTGCAAGAATCCCATGCACCGATTTGTGCAGGAATCCCATGCGTCGATTTGTGCAAGAATCCCATGCGCCGATTTGTGCAGGAATCCCATGCGCCGATTTGTGCAGGAATCCCATGCGCCGATTTGCGCAGGAATCCCATGCGCCGATTGTGTAGGAATCCCACGCGCCAAAATTGCTCTATTTCGCTATTTTTGCCTGTTTAAGTTGTTTTGTAGTTAGAATCTTAAAAAACTCAAAACATGAAAGTTGTAGATCTTTTCCTTGGCTTCAAGAATATGACACTAGTTATTTTATGCAAGTTTCTCTCATTCATGATAAGGTAAGAATAGAATACGATAGTGGCCCGCCGTGGTGCACTCTTAACAAGTAAACTGACATGATGTATCTCGATAAGCTGTTACGACAGCTAGCCTGACATGACAAGTATGAATGACCTGGACACCGTGGGCGATTGTGTTTGCACAAATAAACCAGTACTGTCTTGCATCATGTCTAGGATAGGGATCCCTGAGTACCACGGTCAGGGATACCTACTGCAATTGACTAAGGCTAATAAACTAGAATAATTCAGTAGTCATGAAGAGATTTTCCAACTACAGGCAATCCGGTTATCTGGGCACATTAAGTGGACTTGTAGCCTACCGACGAGTAGGGCATATTTCCAGCACACAGTCACGTGTTGCATACTTCATAACGGACATTCAACCCGGATAACCGGATGGTCTGCAGGGCTTGTGGCTGTTGGGATAATCTCATTGCATCTTGCTAGTAACTAGGCCTGTGATAACCTTAGTTAGTTAAAAGTATCAAACCGTACTCTTGATTGGCCGTGATTGATTGGATGGAGTTTATTCCAGCTTAGTCTTATCCTGATCCTGTGCAAGATTGTGACATGACATGATTACTGATGCTTACCTTAACAATAACGATCGGGGGTCCAGTTCTGTTCAGGCGAAGGGTTACAACCCCGGTCCTTGTTTGGTTTAAGGGTTGTAACCTGGCTCCCGGAGCAGTTCTGTGTCCTCTCTTCGTTTATTGCCTTATTGCAACCCCTATCATGCTCGTCATGTTTTACCTTACTTCAATACCATGATTATTTATACTGGCCTTAACAATAAAGATCAGGGGTCCAGTTCTGTTCAGGCGAAGGGTTACAACCCCGGTCCTTGTTTGGTTTAAGGGTTGTAACCTGGCTCCCGGAGCAGTTCTGTGTCCTCTCTTTGTTTATTGTCTTGTTACCTTATCAATAATAATTGAGACGGGCTTCTATTCAGGCGAAGGATTGTAACCCCGGTCCTTTTTTGGTTTAAGGGTTGCAGTCTGGCTACTTGAATGGTTTCTCCGTGCTCAATATATTATTGTTATCTCAGTTATTATCAGTATCTTTAATTACCTTTGCTATTTATTTGTGGTATGCTGGTTTTAGTTCCTAAGTGAAGCCCCCTTTGTGGCACTTGCTCTTTCTGGGGTCTGATCCAGCTGGTTTTGTATGGCCAGATATCAGAGCAGCTCCAGAGGATCTACCTACCTTCCAGCCAGATGGTGTCCACCAGGCATAACCCTGGCAACATGTGGGTTCCTTTTGTCCTCCTACTTATTTGTAAAATTATTCTTTTGAGGCGTTTAGCCGACGAGCACGTGTTAGCTCGATTGCACCTTTACTTACTGTCTGCCTACGGGCTGTAACATGATTGACAGATCCTAGGGTTGATCATGTATGACTGAACTCTTGCTAGTCTTGACATTTTGTACGACTAGCTTCATGATCATCCAATATATAATGTATGGGACGCCTTGCTATTATTTATTGGTGCTCTGACATCTTGTAACTATTATTGCTTGCTTGAGATTGAGATAATAGGCTTGTTCATGACCATAGGAGACTGTTGGCTTGTTGTTAAACCCTCATGTATCTAGACAGCCGTGACCGTATAGCGGGGTGGGTTGTACTTCAATATACGTAGCTGGCTATGTACGCCCCCGCTCTCTAGTATTCTGGTTCTGGGACGTGACATGGTTTAAGTGGTGGCCCATGCAGGTCTTGTAAATCAAGATATGTGAGGGTTTACTGAATAGATGTCTCAATCAGTACTCGTCCTTGATCTCTGCTCGTGCTCTCTAAATTCCTGGAATCTTGACCTGATCACATGCTTGTATCGTTGATCTGTCCTGGTCCTTCCTTATTGTTTCCTATATCGTCTTCTTCAGTGACATTGTTCCTGGTCCTACCGATCAGCAAGGCGGAGCATCTCCCACAGACCAGCAGTAACCTGGAGATCAAGTCCAGCATTCCGGAGTAGCCTCCAGAATCGTGCCTACCGGAGAAGAGCTACCAGTTCAGCCCGTTCAGCCTACGGAGCCTGATGATGGCACTTTGGTGGGTCTTATCAGGTCACTATTAGCCTCTCAGGATCGACGAGAAGATGCCTTGCACCAGGCGGTGGCAGACGCTTTGACCAGAGGAGGTCATCAGGGTAATAGCGCGGCCAACAGCTTCAAGCGCTTGAACCCTCCCTTCTTCGACGACAGTGAAGATGCGATCGCTGCAGATGCATGGCTTCAGGACACAGAGGTGATTCTAGAAGTAGCCAGGACTCCAGAAGCCGAGAAGGTGGCCGTAGTGCGTCTGCAGTTGTTGGATCTTGCCCGCAGCTGGTGGGCAGCGCAGGCCGTTGGATTATTGGCACCCATTGCTTGGGCAGTATTCAGAGAGAGATTCCAGACCAAGTATTTTGATGTTGTAGCTCGATACGATCTACAGACGAGGTTCACCAATCTGAAGCAGATGGGCAGGACGGTCGACGAATATGCGGCCGAGTTTTCGAGACTTAGTCGGTTTGCTCCCACCTTGGTAGCAACCGAGTTCGATAGAGCCCAGCTGTTCCAGCAGGGGCTTCATCTGGAGATTCTATTGACAGTAGAGCAGTTTGAACATTAGACCTTTGATGCAGTACTGAGGGCAGCCCGGAGGTATGAGTATATCTCCCAGAGGATCGTGGATAGGACTGGGGGTCGGAAGCGATCCCACAGTCAGATGAATCAGTCATCAGCACCAGCCCCGACAGCCAGGGCTTTGACCATTGGAGCTCCGAGGCGGGCGGCCTCAGTAACGTCGGTTCAGCATTCAACCCCAACGTACCCTCAGCAGCAGAAGCAGAAGCAGTCTTCCGCGGTGGGATGTTCACACTGCGGGAAGCCAGGACATGTGGTATCAGAGTGTCGCAGAGCACAGGGTTTGTGCTTGGTTTGCGGTGCCCCGGACCACAGGGTTAGGAATTGCCCGAACAGGGGGAGTTCATCGGCCTTCTCTAGTCCTTCAGTTAGAGGACCAGCACCAGTACAGCAGCAGCAACAGCTGCAGTACCCGTTCCCGAGGCCATTGCCGACGCAGGCCCAGGCATTCCAGCAGCAGAGACCGCAGCAGTATGCCCAAGCCCAAGCCCTGATCCAGAGCAGGCAGAGGAATTTTTAGCAGAGGGGACCCGCACCCAGAGGACATGGTCAAGTGCTGGCTTTAACCATGAGAGAAGAAGGAATAGCGCCAGGTGAGGTAGTGGTAGGTACTATTCTCGTCAACACCTTTCCAGCTTCAGTATTATTTGATTCTGGTGCCTCGCATTCATTTATGTCAGCACGATTCGCGACACGGGTAGGACTGGAGCCCGAGTCATTATCAGTAAGGCTCAATATACTTACTGGTAACGGACTTGTGGGAGTAGATAGAGTATTTTTCTCGTGTTGGGTCGTAGTTAGCGGTAGAGAATTCTCCGCTAGATTGATAGAGTTTTCGATGGCCGATTATGATGTGGTCTTAGGGATGGATTGGTTGAGGGACCGGTATGCTAGGATAGACTGCCACATTGGCAGGGTTATTTTTAGCATTCCAGACGAGCAGGAGTTTTTCTTCTTCCGAGGCGAAGTTGAACCTTCTCCTCCAGTGTTGCGGATGGCAGTAGCAGCAGTACAGTTGCCTCGGATAGTCGAAGAGTTTCCAGATATTTTTCCAGAAGAGCTTCCAGGGATGCCACCAGAGCGGGAGATCGAGTTTACTATTGACTTGATTCCCGGGACTGCCCCAGTGTCAGAGAGAGTCTACAGGATGGCGCCGTCAGAGCTAGAGATATTGTACAAGATGATTGAAGAACTCAGAACCAAGGGATTCATTCGTGCTAGTGGATCACCTTGGGGAGCCCCAATGTTTCTTGTAAAAAAGAAGGATGGTACGTCCAGATTATGTGTTGACTATCGTACCTTGAACTCAGTGACAATCAAGAACAGATACCCTCTCCCGAGGATAGATGACTTGTTTGATCAACTCAAGGGACAGCAGTATTCTCGAAGATCGACTTGCGGTCAAGATACCATCAGATCAGAGTCAGAGAGCAGGACATCCCGAAGACAGCTTTCAGATCTAGGTATGGGCATTGGGAGTTCCTTATTATACCATTTGGAGCAACCAATGCGCCGGCTGTATTCATGGACCTCATGAATCGCATCTTCATGCCTTATTTGGATCAGTTCGTGATTGTGTTCCTAGATGACATCCTGGTCTACAGCAAAAGTGAAGCAGAGCATGAGCAGCATCTCAGAGTTGTTCTTCAGGTTCTCCGAGAGCACCAGTTGTATGCCAAGTTTAGTAAATGCGAGTTCTGGCTCGATCGCATTTCGTACTTGGGTCATATCATCACCAGAGGAGGAGTAGAAGTGGATCCCCAGAAGATTGTGGCCATAGAGACATGGGCAGTGCCCAGCACAGTTGCAGAAGTTCGCAGTTTTCTTGGATTGGCCGGCTACTTCCGTCGATTTGTTTCGGATTTTGCTCGAATTTCAGCGCCATTGACCCAGTTGACCCGCAAGGATGTGCAGTTTGCTTGGACATCAGAGTGCCAGAATTCTTTTGAGAAGTTGAAGCGAGGCTTGATGACGGCATCCATTCTCATACTTCCAGATGGAACTGGAGGATTCTCAGTATATTGCGATGCTTCAGGCAGAGGTCTAAGATGTGTTCTGATGCAGCATGGGAAGGTAATAGCTTATGCATCACGACAACTTCGTGATCATGAGAGGAATTACCCAACCCATGACTTGGAATTGGCAGCAGTAGTGTTTGCACTTAAGTTGTGGAGGCACTACTTGTACGGAGATAGGGTGGAGATTTTTACCGACCACAAGAGCCTGAAGTATGTGTTCACCCAGAAGGATCTCAACATGCGTCAGAGGAGGTGGCTGGAGCTACTTGTGGATTTATGATGTCAACCTGCAGTATCACCCAGGAAAGGCCAACATTATTACAGATGCATTGAGTAGGAGAGCCGTAGTTTATTTCCTAACAGCGCAACCAGAGCTGTTAGCCGATCTTCAGAAGATGGGTATAGAAGTTGTTCTCCCTTCCAGTGTGGCATTGATGGCCAGCATGCAAGTTCAGTCCACTATAGTCGAGAGGATCCGGATGGCGCAGTCAGCAGATTCCAAGATTCAGCGACTCAGAGCAGAGTGTGAGGCAGGACGAAGACCAGAGTTATGTATCCATAAAGACGGTACACTTCGACATGGAAAGCGTCTTTGTGTACCCAGTGGAGATATCAGACAGAAGATTATGACAGAGGCCCACAGTTCGCAGTATTCCATTCATCCCGACGGTACGAAGATGTACCATAATATCCGCCAGTATTTTTGGTGGAATGGCATGAAGAGAGAGATAGTCGGGTTTGTCTCTCGGTGTTTGGTTTGCCAACAAGTTAAAGCTGAACATCAGAGGCCAGCTGGACTTCTTCAGCCCTTGCCAATTCCAAAATGGAAGTGGGAGCATATAACCATGGATTTTATGACTGGATTGCCTAGATCTTCGGCTGGCAGAGATGCTATTTGGGTTATAGTTGACCGGCTCACGAAAGTGGCCCACTTTCTGTCGTTCAGAGTTGGTCAGTCGACGGCTCAGCTAGCAGAGATGTACCTCAGGCAAATCGTCAGACTTCACAGTATACCAGTCAGTATCACCTCGAACAGTGATTCAAGATTTATGTCGCACTTTTGGCGTAGCCTGCAAGAGAGGTTGGGAACTCGCCTCCAGTTCAGCTCAGCATATCACCCACAGACAGATGGCCAGTCGAAACGCACGATCCAGACTCTTAAAGATATGTTGCGGTCATGTACACTTGACTTCAGTGGTTCGTAGGAAGATCACCTGTACCTAGTGGAGTTCTCGTACAACAACAGTTTTCAAGCTAGTATCCAGATGGCACCGTTCGAGGTACTATATGGTAGGAAGTGTCGATCCACGCTAGCATGGGATGATGTCGGAGAGAGACAGATGCTTGGTCCGGAAATGATTGCTCAGACCGTTGAAGTGGTCAGAAGAGTCAGGGATCACCTTCGAATTGCCCAAGATCGCCAGCGTCATTGGGCCGATTCTCATCGGCGCCCTCTTGAGTTTTCTATCGGCGACCATGTATTCCTGAGGATTTTGCCTAACCGCGGTATCATTCGTTTCGGCGTACGAGGAAAGCTTAGTCCTAGGTATATAGGGCCGTTTGATATTCTGGAGCGAGTAGGTGATGTGTCCTATCGTCTCGCTCTTCCGCCATCGCTATGTGAGGTACATGACGTGTTCTATGTATCCCAACTGCGACGGTATATCTCGGACCCGAGCCACATCCTGGATCATTCAGAATTAGTTGTTGGTACCAACCTTTCGTATGAGGAGAGGCCCGTGTCTATATTGGACCGAAGAGAGAAGGCACTCAAGAACAAGACTATTAAGTTAGTCCGAGTTGCTTGGGGTCATCACTCTTTGGGTGAGTCAACGTGGGAGCGTGAGGATGAAATCTGATCGCGATATCCCGACCTGTTCGACTCGTAAGGTATAATGTCTTCCTTATGCCTTATGCTTTCAATTCTTTGCTTGAATAAATGACTGCATGATAGACTGCTTGTTATAGGTTACGATTATTATAGCTTGTCCTTGCAATTCTAGCCTCTTGATTAAATTCCGAGGACGAAATTCTTTTAAGGAGGATAGAGTTGTAATACCTGTAGTTCGTATTACGTATCTTGGAATACGTGTACGTATTTCATCTTGTATTACATATCTCTTGGCTTGGCTCGGTTTAGTTTGGGTTGGCTTGGTTCGGGTTGGGTTGCTTTGTTCATAATGGACCAAGAGAAACCCCTACCTACCACCCCCATCATCCTTTATTAACCCATTCCTTCATTCTCTCACTTCATTACTCTTCTTCTTCTTCTCCACATTTACTTCTACACCTACCAAGAAGAGAGAGAGAGAGAAAGAGAGCTTAGGCAAGTGCAAACTTGCTTCATGATGGATCTCAAGTTTTATTATTACATTCTCTTCCTTACTTGATTTTAAGATACTTTAGAACTTGGCATTTTCTATTTTGATGGTTATATTTTTGTAGATTTAAGTTTTAAGTTCCTTCTTGTTTAGTTTTCTTGGTTTTGATCTCTAAAAACTTGGTATTTCCAAAAACTAATGGTTCTATGTTGTAGAGAATTCAATTTCATTCCGTTTTGGCTTTTGTTTCGCTTGATTTTGACTTCGGATGAGGAAGTTATGGCCATAGCAAGTTTTTAGGACTTTCATGGCTGAACTTGCTGTTTGGGGACGATGAACCCCATGCACCGGGAACCCCATGCGCCCGGGAGGCCATGTGCTGGGAGGCCATGCGCCGAGAAGTCCCGGCAATGCATCCCTTAAACTCCGAGCGTGTCATGCGCGTAGGTTCCTACGCACATGTACTGAAGACGCAACGTGAGTTTTCCATGCGCCGAATTGTGCAAGAATCCCATGCGCCGATTTGTGCAGGAATCCCATGCGCCGATTTGTACAGGAATCCCATGCGCCAATTTATGCAGGAATCCCATGCACCGATTTGTGCAGGAATCCCATGCGCCGATTTGTGCAGGAATCCCATGCGCCGATTTGCGCAGGAATCCCATGCGTCGATTTGTGCAGGAATCCCATGCGCCGATTTGTGCAGGAATCCCATGCGCCGATTGTGCAGGAATCCCATGCGCCGGAATTGCTCTATTTTGCTGTTTTTGCCTGTTTAAGTTGTTTTGTAGCTAGAATCTTGAAAAACTCAAAACATGAAAGTTGTAGATCTTTTCCTTGGCTTCAAGAATATGTCACTAGTTGTTTTATGCAAGTTTCTCTCATTCATGATAAGGGAAGAATAGAACACAATAGTGGCCCGCCGTGGCGCACTCTTAACAAGTAAACTGACATGATGTATCTCGACAAGCTGTTACGACAGCTAGCCTGACATGACAAGTATGAATGAACTGGACACCGTGGGCGATTGTGTTTGCACAAATAAACCAGCACTGTCTTGCATCATGTCTAGGATAGGGATCCCTGAGTACCACGGTCAGGGATACCTACTGCAATTGACTAAGGCTAATAAAATAGAATAATTCAGTAGTCATGTAGAGATTTTTCAGCTACATGCAATCTCGTTATCTGGGCGCATTAAGTGGACTTGTAGCCTACCGACGAGTAGGGCATATTTCCAGCACACAGTCACGTGTTGCATACTTCATAACGAACATTCGACCCGGATAACCGGATGGTCTGCAGGGCTTGTGGCTGTTAGGATAATCTCATTGCATCTTGCTAGTAACTAGGCCTGTGATAGCCCTAGTTAGTTAAAAGTATCAAGCCGTACTCTTGATTGGCCGTGATTGATTGGATGGAGTTTATTCCAGCTTAGTCTTATCCTGATCCTGTACAAGATTGTGACATGACATGATTACTGATGCTTACCTTAACAATAACGATCGGGGGTCCAGTTCTGTTCAGGCGAAGGGTTACAACCCCGGTCCTTATTTGGTTTAAGGGTTGTAACCTGGCTCCCGGAGCAGTTCTGTGTCCTCTCTTCGTTTATTGCCTTATTGCAACCCCTGTTATGCTCGTCATGTTTTACCTTACTTCAATACCATGATTATTTATACTGGCCTTAACAATAAAGATCAGGGGTCCAGTTCTGTTCAGGCGAAGGGTTACAACCCCGGTCCTTGTTTGGTTCAAGGGTTGTAACCTGGCTCCAGGAGCAGTTATGTGTCCTCTTTTTGTTTATTATCTTGTTACCTTATCAATAATAATTGAGACGGGCTTCTATTCAGGCGAAGGATTGCAACCCCGGTCCTTGTTTGGTTTAAGGGTTGCAGTCTGGCTACTTGAATGGTTTCTCTGTGCTCAATATATTATTGTTATCTCAGTTATTATCAGTATCTTTAATTACCTTTGCTATTTATTTGTGATATGCTGGTTTTAGTTCCTAAGTGAAGCCCCCTTTGTGGCACTTGCTCTTTCTGGGGTCTGACCCAGCTGCTTTTGTATGGCCAGATATCGGAGCAGCTCCAGAGGATCTACCTACCTTCCAGCCAGATGGTGTCCACCAGGCGTAACCCTGGAAACGAGTGGGTTCTTTTTGTCCTCCCACTTATTTGTAAAATTATCTTTTGAGGCGTTTAGCCGACGAGCACGTGTTAGCTCGATTGCACCTTTACTTACTGTCTGCCTACGGGCTGTAACATGATTGACAGATCCTAGGGTTGATCATGTATGACTGAACTCTTGCTAGTCTTGACATTTTGTACGACTAGCTTCATGATCATCCAATATGTAATGTATGTGACGCCTTGCTATTATTTATTGGTGCTCTGACATCTTGTAACTATTATTGCTTGCTTGAGATTGAGACAATAGGCTTGTTCATGACCATAGGAGACTGTTGGCTTGTAGTTAAACCCTCATGTATCTAGACAACCATGACCGTATAGCGAGGTGGGTTGCACTTCAATATACGTAGCTGGCTATGTACGCCCCCGCTCTCCAGTATTCTGGATCTGGGGCGTGACAACCACCCCCGCGCTCCTGCTCACGTGCACCCTCGCGCACCCCCGCGCCCCTTTTCGTGCTGTCACGATCTTCCTCGCACCCGCCACCTGCTCGCACCCCTTACCACCCACAACCGAAGAGAGAGAGAGAGAGAGAGGGGGTGGGGGTTGGGGTGGGGAAGAAAAGAAGGAGAAATTTGGTCCAATTTTTTTAGGGTATTAAGTTAGGTTTTTTCTAAGGGCACCGCACTTTTTACTTGGAGACAGCCCAAAAATGTTCAAAAAAATTACAAGTTTGCCATCCATTTTTTTACTTGGGGGCAGCCCAATTTTCTCCAACAAGTTAGACTGCCAACAAGGTGGCAGTCTTAAGACTGCCAGCAAGTTGGCAGTCCTCACATAAAGGAGGACTGCCAACAAGTTGGCAGTCATAGGACTGCTACCTTGTAGGCAGTTCTAACAGAAAAGAGGACTGCCAAATTAGCTGCAGTCCGCGTCGACGAAGACACCCTCGCTTGCCAGCGGCCACGCCCCGCCCCTCTTCCTCTACAATACCCTTATCCGCGGCTACCTCCTCAGCCGCTCCCCCCGTGCCTCCCTCCGCCTCTTCCCCTGCGTCCCCGACCCCGACCGCTTCACCTTCACCTTCGCCCTCAAGGCCTGCACCCGCCTCCCCCCGGCCTCCTCCCCCTACTCGCCCCTCGCCTCTGACCCCCACGTCCGCAACAAGCTCATCCGCGCCTACTCCCTCTCCGGACGCATCGCCGACGTCCGCAAGGTGTTCGACGCAAGCACCACTCCCTCTCCGGACGTCGTCGCATGGAAGACCGAGTGCTCTCTCACCCTCCAGTCCCAGCCCCGCTTCCCCCGTGCCCTCCTCTGCTGCGCCCGCGCCCTCGACGCCCTCCGCCGCCTCGACCTCGTCCTCGCCGCCCTCCCCCGCCGCGCTTGGCGCCTCCGCCGTCCGCTCGCCTCCCTCCCTCTGCCCTAATTTTTGGGTCGTCTCCAAGCAAATTATGGGTGCCCCCTAGCAAAAGTTACACCTGCTTGGGCTGCCTCCAAGTAAGGGCTGCCCCCAAGTAAACTTGGTGGTGCCCTTAGAAAAAACCTTAAGTTAGTACCTATAAAAGTTGAGGGTATCAAGTTGAAAAACAGTTTTAGTTGAGGGTATCAAGTTGTAATTTAGCCTTTTTTATTTATAAATTTGTTACTCAAAATAATTGTTTGCGCACTACACAAGTATAAAATCCAACTTTTAAAAAAAAATCATTTTTTTCTCCTTTCCTCTCCTAAATTTTAAATATTGTTCTCAATCAATGTTCAAGTATAAAAGCCAACTTTAGGATTCATTTTGGATGAACTTTCGAAGTTTCAAACTCATTTTAGAGTTTCCAATTTCGAAAAATTGCCTACAGTAGCTACAGAACTATGATGGACTGTCAAAATTTTTAACAGTTCTTCCAATTGGTAGAATTGTCAATTTTTTGATAGTCCGAAAGAAAATATTTTGTTCAATATCTAACTAGAATGTATGCATGCAACTACCTGCATAATGTATTCATCTTGTTGGGAATCGGATACGCCCTCTTGCGCTCCGATATCGTGTCTGAGACGTTGCCGCAGCGAAAACTTAGGCCAACTCACCTGAAATAACCAATCCCGTCTAACGGACACCAAGCACAGATAAAGACAAGTATATGGTGGTGACTACGTCACATGGACAAATCCCAATTTCTATAACTCAGATTAAATTACAAGATTGACAAAAACTAATGTTGAACCCTTTGCCCTAATAGGTTCAACCCCCTCACCACACTCAAGAAGAAAAGAAAGATTACAATTGAAATCGTTCACCAACCCGTAGCAATCTCCCTAACCGAAGTTGACGACCCTCGATCAGATCTCTTCTTCCTTCTGTCTTGGATGGCGAAGTCCTAAGAGCAAAGTGCAGAACTTTCTCTTAGATTTTCTGTGGACAAGCACCTCGAATCTCCATTTTTGTGCTGTGCTTTGTGCCTCCACCCTCACCCCATATATATAGAATGAGAAAAACCTATTTTAGGTCATAATAGAATTTCTTAAATAGGAAGCCCTCAAATAAGAATCCAACTACACCTAAAATAGCCCATCAACATCCTATTTTAGATTATAATAGGATATCTTAAATAGGAAATCCTCAAATAAGAATCCTATTATATCTAAAATAGTCAATGGACTATTATGGACATCCAAATCAAATTAAATCAAATATTTAATCAGATTTGGACTCCATAAATATACTATTACCAAATCCAGACTGGACTCCAACAATCTTCTCCTCTAGCTATTCTGATGAGAGGGTGTTGACCCCATGGCTACTCAACTGGACTCCATGCCTATCATCATGCGACAGAGTTCCTGCTCCCCCATGCCACTGATCTTCGATCCCTCGAGCTGCTTTGTATCTTCTTTCGTCTCCAGCTCCTCGGCTGTCACGTCGACGCTAGTTGCCATGCGTAGCACCTCTTGTACTACTGGGATCCTGCCGATATCAATAACACGATCAAGACCGAAGTCCATGACGATCAGCCTGACCGCAAGTCTCGGCTGCCTGTCCCCGACTTCTGTCTTCCACCGGAAAGTGTTAACGTTCCGACGAGCTTCTTCATCCTTGGCTGGCCCAACCAAGCAGACTGTACAGTCCTCCTGAGATTCGAACTCCAGAACCTGTCCACCTTCGTGTCTGAACTTGAAGCTCCCCCATACACATGCGTCCTCGAGCAGAACATCACGCACTGTGCATGTCGACGATGACCCACAGCTTCCCCTAAACTGTGTGAATGATGATGCTCCCACCTCAGATTGAGTTTGCTGCAAACCTTGATCTCCTTTCCGGCTTCGAACTGCTGAAATCGATGTCGCTCCATGAAGCTTTAGCAAACCACCCATCGCCAAAACCAGATCCGTAGAGCAACCCCCATCTAGAGATCGACCAGCTGCCATGGGACCGACAGATTGACCCTCAATCTTTGACTCACTACCATCCGTCGCTTTGTCTCGACGAACCGAATCCTCCGTATCCTTCAAAGCACCTAGAAGCCCCTCCTCAGTAAGTTTTCGACGATCTACCTCCGTATCCCTCAAAGCACCTAGAAGCCCCTCCTCAGTAAGTTTTTGACCTACCTGTACATCTCAACAGCTTGAGCATGTACATGCCACAACACAAATCTTCTCGAGCCAACTGTTGGGAACCCTTCACAAGCATCCAATCTTTGTCCTCAAACAGATTGCAACAGCCATCATCTGCCAGCCTTCCTACCGAAATCAAGTTGTAGCGCAAACTTGGTACATGTCGTACACCCTTGAGATCGAGCTTCTCACCGAGCTCCGTTGTCAATTGTACATTATCGATGCCTACAACTGCAGTCGTCCCCTTGTCGCCCATCTTCACACGTCCAAATCTACCACCGCGGTATGACGTGAAGATCCTCTTATGTAGAGTGGCGTGATACGACGCCCCCGTGTCCATGACCCAGTCTCCGTCATGACACATGTCACAAGGTTCCTCTGTGTCGGTTGCTGCGATGATGATATCTCCTATTGCTGTGAGATCCTCATGATCGTCCTTGCTTTTTTCCTTCTCAGCTTTGAGCTTCATGTAGTTCCTCTTGATATGACCCCTTTCGTCATAGTGATATCAGCCCTCATCGCGGTCCACAATTGCAAGATTCCGAGAACTCTCCCATGGCCTCGTCTGTGAATTGGGTCTTCCCTTCCCGTAGGAAATCACCAGAGCGGACTCCTAATACGATTCCACTTACTTGCGCCAGACCTCCTCATTCAACAAGCTACTTTTGACTGCCTCCATCGTGACAACTCCATCAGGCACGGAGTTGCTCACCGACACCACCATCGTCTTTCAGCTTTCCGGCAGAGAACTCAAGAACAGTAGGGCCTGAAGCTCATCATCAATCACCATCTTTATCGCAAACAGTTGATTGATGTTATCCTGAACCTCGTTCAGATGTTGTGCCACTGGGGCACCCTTCGTGTTGTCACGACCCGCATCCGGATATACGGATACGAATACGTGGGCCACGTCCAGCCTATACCGCAGTGTCGACGGTAGAACGCTGTCTAGTACCCAATTACTATACACTACATCTAGAAGGTCCATGAACTACAAATGTACTCAATCACAACCCAACATCTAAAGAAGATAAGGCAGGAAAGATAACTAAGGCACAAGAACAATTAGAAACTACTAGAAGGAATCATAAGACAGGAAAATAAAGAAGAAAAAATAAGACAAACTAAGGATAACTACCAGGCAACTCACATAGAAGAATAGTGAGATCCACCTCAGCTAGCAACATTATGAAGTCCAATAATGGCATAACAAGTCCTAAAATATTATCAACGTATCCAGTCAGGATGGGAACGAGTACATAAACTAACAACAGTTTCATAATATTGACAAATGCTTTAAGAGACAATCATAATGGAATACAAGATGATATATCAAGACTATAAGTAAAACATGATATATAAACTGCAAATCATGTCAAGGTGAATCATGCAGGAAAAGTAAGCTGAACTGTAATATGTAACTGATGTAATAAATGCAAAATGTGCCTCGAATATTATATCATAATGTGATCGGTAAGGGTCAAGATCAGGCTTCCAGCCGACCGGCTACAAGTACGTGGACTCGGCCCGGCCGGGATGGCAAGCTATGGAACAAGTAGTAGCACAGGTCAGGCTATACCCATCGTGAGGTGAGGGTATAGCTATAATACAAGTAGTAACTCAAGATGGGCATTGATCACACTATCTATAAAATTTTCCATTCCTCGAATAGTATACGGATTCGGACATAGCATGTCATGGCACGAGATTCCCTAAGAAGGTAGCTACTCCCTCTCAGAAATGGGTGTCAATACAAGTACAAGAACAAGATCGAGCAAGTACCAGTATCCCAAGAAAATCCAGGAATGACATCTCATGATAGGAATCCGGTATATACTAGTCCGTGCACCATTATATCGAGAATCAAGTAAAATACTATAACTGAATTGGATACAGAAGATATCAAGACAAAGAACTACTATCAGAGAATATACTCGCCTGCGGTCCTGAGCTATCAAATGGGGTCGTTGCTCAGGGTGATGCCACGGACCTAAAGATAAGATATATAAGCTAATTAGGGTTCAACAGTGTTAGGCTTTATTCTATAGTATAAGCTACGTAATCTAGGTCAGACTCAGTCAACTAAGTCAAACTAGGTCACACTGAGTCACACTAGGTCAAACTGGCTCAAAGGTTGACTTATAGTTGACTTTTGGTCAACTGGTCAACTCTAGTCAACTCTAGGTTAAACTAGGTCAAATGTTGACTCTACTTCGACGTTCAGTCAAAGCAGTCAACCATGGTCAAACAGGGTTAAGGCTAGTCTCTATAAACATCCACAGGGTCAACACATTCAATTTCAGTGGTTGTGAAATCACTGGAATCGATGGATCTCAAAATACAACAAAAGGAGAAAAATTATAATAATAGGGTGAAAACCTACAGATGTTGTCGGATGGTAAAACAACCAACACCAACGTGTCCAGAATGGTCAAAATAGCTAGAATAGCCTGTCCATAAGTCCAATTTGGACACCGGGGCAAAAAGATAACTTCTGGTCAAAATGGTGTCAGTGTCGGACCCATTTTGCACCGAAAAAATGTGTCAGGATAAAAGACCTCAAAACCTAGCAAAATATATGTCAACGAATCCAGAATGACGATACGAACTCAACGACATATCCAGAATTGGATTCCGTTCACCCGATCTCAAATTGGTCCGTTGACTAGGACATTGAAATTTCGATTTATACAAAAAAGTGTATCAGAGCCAATATCCTCAAAACTCAGTAAATTATATGTCAATGAGTTCATAATGACAATATGAACTCAACGATATGTCCAGAGTTGGATTCCGATGAGTTGATCTTAAAATGACCCGTTGACCCGGATATTGGTATCCGGCTTGAACGAAAATGCGTGCCGAAACCAATGTCCACTAAACCCTAGCAAATTATATGTCAACGAGTCTAGAATGACGATATGAACTCAATGGTATATCCAGAATTGGATTCCGATGAGCCGGCGTCAAAAAGTTCCGTTGACCCGGACTGTGGGGCCCGCTTTGTACCGAAATGTATGCCAGGGTCCACGTCCTCCAAATCTAGCAAACCTTATATGAAAATGTGCCAGAACGACACCACGAGTCTACTGGTGGTGTCAGAAATTGAATTCGGAGTCCCGGGTTCAAAAATAGAATTTTACAAGTGTAAAATTAAGAATTCGGACGACCAATTTTGGCATCAAATTCAACCAATCAAACGTGCTCACAAAGAAACAAAACTTGAGAGGTAGAAAGAGGGTTATACCAGCTGCGCATAGGAAATAGTGGCACGCCAGACGGAGTTGCGATGGAGGAGATACGAGTCGACGAAGTTGGCTCCACAAAACTGTCCAAAAATAACATAATTTAAAGCATCAACTTGGTGGCCGGTTTTGATGTATCAAACGATAAAATTAATGGACGAAACTTGAGGAAAGTGAAGAGCTATATACCAAAATTATGATGGAGCAAAGATTTCATCGATACAATGGTCGGATCTGTCGAAAAACGTGTGTGAAGTCGCTACGACGAAGCGCACTTTCTGAGTTAAAAACCCGCACGCGCCGACGTGATCTCATGCCAAACGCACGAATCATATGTTTCACACGCCGGAGAGGTCGGGAACTCACCCGGGGTGGTCGTCCAGGTTCGTCGGAGGCGTGGCTTGCTCGTGGTAGCGGGCGCCGACCACGCGGTGGCGCACGACGGCGGCGGCGCAGCCGCTGCTGCTGTTATCACAGCTGCTGCTGCTGTAATCGCAGCTGTTGTTGTTGTTGTTGTTGTTGTTGCAGCTGTTGTTGCTGCATGGCACACGCGCACGGCGGCGACGGCGACGATCGCCGGCGGTGGCGAAGGCCCGATGGGGGTGGAGGAGAAGAGAGGTGGTGGTGTAGTGGTGGAGGTGATGTTGAGGATGATGATGGTAATGATGGAGATGACCATGGTGATGATGTGAAGAATAGGAGGATGGGGAGGTGGCTGTGGTGGTGCTAGGCCATGGAGGGGGAGGAGCTCAGCCATGAGCTGGAAAGGAAGTGGAGGTGAGTGTGGGGGTGAGTGTAATAAAGGAGAGAGAGAGATATTATATGTAATATATCTATGTATGTGTATATATTATATAAAGAGAGAGAGAGAGAGAGAGAGAGAGAGAGAGAGAGAGAGAGAGAGAGAGAGAGATATTAAGAGAGAAAGTTAAGGGAGAGAATAGAGAGAGGGGCTGCTGCTCGGGTATAGGGGGTGTGATGTGAGAGGATGTGAGGTGAGAGAGAGATAAATATATTATATATATATTATGTATATATTTGAAATGGAGAGAGAGAAATAGATATTTGTGAAAAGGAGGATATTTTTGAGTAGGGAAAAAGGCAATACAATAGTGGTGTGGGCAGTCATGATAGGGTATACACAAAATTAGATTGGGTGTTGGGTCAAGTTTGGACAAGCTTGGGACCAAGATTTAATTAAAATCACAAATTTAAATCAATTAAAATCATAGATGAAATGGAAGCACAAGGGAGATCAATTTGGTGGCACGCAAGTGGCACGTGCATAGTAGACTCAAAACAGGCCAGGCCCATATATTGGGTCGACTGGATTGGACCGATATCGGGCCCAAAAATTAAGTTGGAAGTTAAGTCACAAATTACGGCAGACGATAAATTGGTCTAAATTGACCCGAAAGTTGTGCGAAGCAAATGGAGCACAAGGAAACAAGTTCGAGTGGGACACGATATATCAACATGAAAATAATCTCGTCTACTACAAACTTCAAGAAGAAAGTTTCCAGAGACTGGCATCCCTGATGCTCTAGAAATCCAAGTCACGGTAAAGAGCATTTAATGATCAAAATTAATTAAATCAAATAAATTATCAAAAATAATTTATTTAGAAAATTCAAAAATAAATCCCAAAAATTGAGGGGGCTTACATCCTACCCACCTTATAAAAATTTTGTCCTCGAAATTAAAGGTTGGTAGTGGGGTTAAAATATGATAGAAGATTTAGGCAATATTTTAGACACGATCCAAGAATGACGAGTTTTGCACGATCAAGATAATAAATTCTAAATTGTTCAGGCACGATGAGGGAGTTGGCATGATAGCATCATGATATGAACAAAATCATATGTGCATGATTTCAGAATAAGTCAAGTCATTGGGGCACGATTTTAGAGACGATTAGGAGAATCGAAGATATAAATGAAGTTCAAGTACGGGGTGATCTGTAGGGCTCAGGTTGATGAAAAATCAACCTGAAAGTCATACAGTCCCGATTGTTTGCAAAAAAACAAAAATTTTGTTTTATTCCAAACGTGTAAAAGAGTACAAAGTACAATAAATTCTGGGAAAGTACAACTTTAGGAATCTGATCAGGAGACGATCACTTTATCCCTTGGACTATGTGAACTTGAAGACTGTAGCCTCTAGAGAACGCAGCAGCAATTTTGCAAGAGTTCTTGATCCCTGTCTAATGATGATTAGAAACTCTATTTATAGAGTTTAGAAAATAATTGTTTTAGCAGTTATTCTGATGTGCGCGAGGCTGGATTGCGCCATACTGGATTGCGCCAACCTCCTGCTGTGCCAACTTTCATTCAGTTGTCAATCGTGTACTAACTGTATTTAGACGCGTGGCATCATATGATTGAGATGTGCGTGGTCATGTACAGGATAGTAGACACGTCTTGAGAGATTAGTGGCATGTGCGACACGTCATCCTGCTTTAGAATGTAAGTTGTCTCAACTTTATCAGGTTGCGCGAGCTTCAGTCAACAAGTCAAACTGCGCTTGATTTGAGCTGTGCCTATACACGTGGCAGCTTCTGAGTAAAATTCATTCAGGTTGCGCCCAGGCGTAACTAAGGATTTTGTTTAGATTGTGCATGGGCGCAACTCACGAAGTGTACAAGACAGCTGTCCACCAACTTTTTCTTGAGCGGTACAATTCACGGGATTCGAAGAGATTTTTCTCGTTCACTGTTATGTCAGTCATCAGTATGGTCAGGTAATGATGACCATTAAGTGTCAGATGCTACGTAGATTTTGGCGCAACTAGATTGGGCGCAGTCTGATATTGGGCACAATCTGATCGGTGGCGCACTCTGTTCTCCAAGCTTCATATCAGTGGCACAACTTGATTACTGATCAGTATATTCAAGGCACAACTTAATTTTTAGGCTCTACAAGACCCCCTTCAAAGTTTTCAAAACTTAAAAATATTGCAAAGTTTTGGAATACTTTGAATTTATAAAAGTTTTGACTAAGTCAGGTTGCGCCGGTCAATGCTCGGTCATCATGATTAAATACCTTTATCGAAAATATTCAATCTTCTCTTCGTCTTCCGGAGTTTTATTAATTTTTTCCAGTTTCTCATGAGGAATATGAAGAGTCAATTTGTTGATATATATGTAGTTGATCTCCGTACTTTGGTCTTCACTTCTGTTCTTCAATGGCTCCCAAGAAAAAGAGATGGAGACCAATGCTGACACCACAACCAATTCTCCTGAAGCGAGACAGGATGTTGTGCCTACAACCTTTTTGTTGGAGGCAGACCCAGCTTTGAGGGCAGTGAACTTTCTGAACTGTTTCGGTTTACCCCCGTCAGTCTTCAATCGCTCGAGTGGCGGATCATCCTCTGAGGAGCACGCCAATTCAGAGGGATTTCTCAACCTGATGCGTCGCTCGAGGATCTGCACCATGCAAGAGTTGGACGCCGCCCTTCGTCAGACTGATGAAGGCAAGGACAAGAAATAATGTTCTGAGCAGAACAACTTTTTATTTTTATGTCCTTGATTGTAGGGGTCCACCCGTCTTTATGCAATGAAACCTAAAATTTCTGATTTTGTGTGGCTGTGATTTCGAATAGTGCTCATGGACATATTCTTTTAACTACTTATTCGTTTTACTGTTTCTTCTGAAGAACACGTGGCAATTGTTACACGATTTTAGATGCCCATTTTTAATTCTTTCCCAAAATAAGATCCTAAAACGACGCACCGATCTCTTCTTTATCCTCTTTAAAAAGGACATTCAGAAATGAAAGAACCATTTATACTCTCTCAAAACCAATGTCTTCCCATAGGGTTTCATTTGTGCCACTTCATTCTGATATTATTTTCTTGCATACTGTGTCTTCAAAAATTGGTAAGTCTTGACAAAGAATCAATAGTATGAGTACTTTTCTTTCGTACCACTTCTGGAGACAAATATTAATCTGCATGTGTAGGTCCTAAAAATCAGGTTGCACCCATCAAAAAAGCAATGAAAATCAAATTGTGTACCCTTCAAATGAACTGCGCAGGAGACAAATTGCGCAGAGACTCAACTGCGCAAGCTGCACTACGTACCCATCCAAGCGCGCTTGCTGACGTGGCAACGTCATCATTACCTGACACAAAATCAGATCTTCTGACAACTGACAGCCCGAAGAACGAAGAAACTGTTCGTTTCTTGTGCCACGCCGTCATGACAGCTGTCTAGCGCAGTCCAGCTGCCAAAAGCCAGCGCAGTCTGACAGCTCAACCTCAGCGCAATCCGAGTCTTCGCGCAACCCATTAGAAGCGCAGTTTAATTCTAGCTCAGTTTAAGTGGCACAATTCATCAAAATAACTGACACTTTGTACGTGGCATACATGCCATCAATTGCAAACCACGTGGCAACCGTCTGTACACGACCAAGCGCATTTCAATCAAATAATGCCACGCGTCTCATACAGTTGGCCCACGATCGAGTAACTGCCAGTGCAGTTCGCTGCTTGCGCAGTCCAATGCCTGTGTAATCCATCCTGTACAATTCAGAAATAACTACTAATTAGTTATTTTCTAGAACTCTATAAATAGAGGTTCAAGTCCTTCATTATCAAGATCAGATCATTCAAGATCATCACAGAGATCAGGAGTTCTTACCCAAGTGTTGCTGCATTCTTCAGAGGCTATCGTCTTCAAAGTTCACATCGTCCAAGGGATAAAGCGATCATCTTCAGATCAGATTCCTATAGTTGTACTTTCCAAGAATTCAATTGTAATCTTCTTACAAAGTTTGTGAAATAAAGAACACCCTTTTGTTTTTACAAACAAAATGGCGACTCTGCTGGGGACGACTTTCTCCTCCGACGAGGAAGTGACAACTCAATGTGACGTTGCATCTATCGGAAAGACGCAGAAGATGCTGGTTGTAAAGGTCAACCAGACGGCCTACGAGGCAATAATCAATTTTGGGACTACTCGTCGTACTGCAACTTCTGTCAAGAGCAAAGTCTGTTCAGTGTGGACTCCAAAGTCCTCTGCACATTCCTCTACGCAATCCTTTGCGCAGTCTGCTGTCTCTGCTTCCAAAACTGCTGCACAGTTTGCTGCCTCTACTGCCCATGTGCAGTATACTGCTCCTCTTGCCATTGCATAAACCACTTCCTATGCTGCTCTGGCAAAGTATAAGACTCCTCTTTCCCTGGCGCAGTTGGCTGTAACTCTTCCTGCGCAGTCTATGTCACTACCACATTTCTAGTTTGAGGGTAAATTTGTCATTTTTGGGGTAAATAAAATTTATTAGCATTATTTAGAATTTATGGGAATTTTTAGGATTTATTTTGGATTTATTTGGACTAGTTTAATTTTTGACTAGTTTTGACTCATGTAGACCAACCTAGGAACTAACCATAGTTAGTTGGGCTTGGTTAGGTCAAGTGGACCCTAGTCTAACCTAGTGTGACTCAAGTTAGTGGTTAGTGATTTATTAGAACTTGAATTAGGAATTTAGAAATCAAGTTGTTGATAAATGGCTTGTGATTACACAAGTCATTTTGTGACTAAACTAGTTAGGACTAGCCAAACCTAGCTCAACCCTAACCCAAAGCCAAGTGGTCAGCCACCCTAGCTGAACCTAGGGATTCCCCCACTATAAATATCCTCCTAGTTTTTAGGGCTAGCCTCCCTCCTTAGGAAAAATAGATCCAAGAAGAAAGAGGTGAGTTCTTGTCTTAGTAAATTCATTAAAATTCCAATATAGGTCCTAAAATCCTTAAATTTGTTGCAATAGTTTCTAATAATGATTTTCTTGCTGCTATCAATGTTTGGTCCAGTTTGGAATTGATTTGAAGGATTTGGGATACCAAGTGAGGAGCTAACAAAGGGCTTTTCCATTGAAACTTCTCATTGAGGTAACTTCTCCAAATTTCCATGAAACTTCATGTGGTCTTCACCAATAGGAAGCCCTAAGGGTCCCCCTTGGGTTTGGATAAGTTACGTTCCTGGTGTCGGAGTTTTCGTGTCCGTTCTGGACACGTATCAGTGGCATGGCATTGTGTTCGACGAAATGCCCCAAAGGGCATTTCGTTCGATATTTCAATTTGTGTTTGAATAGAAATTATCATTTTGTTGTTGCTTACACGTTTGTGTTGGACTAGAGTGGATTTGAGTCGTGTCCGAGTCACACAAGACTCGCAGACACGCCTGCGCGCGCGCGGGCAGCAGTGTCCTGCTGCTCGTGTGCTCGTATGGGCTATTTAGGACACGTGGGCACGTGTCATTTGACGTGGAGCTCGGGGCAGTGTCTGACACGACACTCTCCAAGTCTCGTGTCAGTTGGTGTCGTGTCAGACACGAAAACTCGTGTGCATGGGGTAGGCCTGTGCGTGTGCACAGTTGGGTTTTGTTCTGATTGATTCAACTCGATTCTAATGGTTGATCTCTGATTTAAAGTGTTAAATTAGATCCTAATATATGGTATATGTATGTAGATTTGTTTACAGGTTGTTAGTTGGGTTATATGTGGATTATTGGATTCCATTTGGCATGAACTATTTTCCCTGATACTCAAATTGACACAGTCCACAGTTGTGTGCAAATCATTTCCCTTCCAGTTTTTCCTATGATTGTTCAATCATATTTGTTCCCA
Source organism: Iris pallida (assembly GCA_029216955.1). Lineage (NCBI taxonomy): Eukaryota > Viridiplantae > Streptophyta > Magnoliopsida > Asparagales > Iridaceae > Iris > Iris pallida. The sequence goes on along the minus strand of JANAVB010033983.1, from coordinate 37,246 downwards.
CATATCAATTTAATTGTTAGCTTAATCTTTACCATTTAATTTGGACTGTTAGTTGTGTAAATTAGATTTTGGGCCATGATAGATTCAATTGTTAAGCTGCCAATAGAATCCTATGTTTCCTAACTGTTTTGATATGGAACCTGGTTGTCTAATAATGTTACTGTTGGATTTAATTCCTGTTTTGATTGTCTTGTTATCCTTAGGAGCTATACATGTTTCCCTAATACAAAACTTGATATTGTTGGCAGTTAAGAACCTGGGAATAGGGGTTGGTTTTGTTATGTGTTATACGCTGTTTTTACTGGGTTTCCTGTTCTATTTGAACCTAAGTTTGTATAACTGATTTTTCCTTTCCCCCTCACTGCTTTCCTGTCACCAAACACAGGCATTGACACACACCCTCAATTCCAGTTTCACCACTGTCCACTCTTAACTGATTTTGATTTCCTTTTTCCTCTTTTCTTCCTAATAACTAATATGTTAATCTTGATACTAAACTGTGAACTAAGTTCCAGATTGATTCTTTAACCTGAGTGGAATCTCAGTCTTCATGTGAATATGGTTTCCCTCCAGTATTTCAATAACTGTCAATTGTTATTCCTGCTACTTGACACCATTGCACAGTTCACACACCTTGCCTTTCCTCTTCACTGTTTTTCTATGAACACTGACACACATGTGCACACACTGTTGTAGCCTGTATTTCCGGCTAGCACACACACACACACACTTCTTTTTGAACCTGTCACAGCCACACACTTTTGATTTATAACACACACCCTTCTACTGTCACTGGCATTCCTGCACTTCTTCACTGTTTTCCTGCACACTAGACACATGTGCACTGTTTTCCTCCTTACTGATTGGGTTGCTTTCCTGTGTAGAGTAATTCCAGGATCTTGTTTTCCTGCTGAATACTTATACATTGTTGGATAAATTCCTGCACACACTTGTTCACTGTCATTGTAATTCTTGCACTTGTTAGCCTAGCACCCACACTCTTTCCTTTCTTTTACTGCTTGATTTTCCTGCCACATTGTCATTTTCCTGATTTTCCTGCAACTTGAACATACACACACATAGTATCTCTTTCACTGTCCTGCACACAGGATTAGTCTATGACACATGCACATTCATTGACACCTAGTTATACTTGTTAGCACACCTCACATTTTTCCTTTATGCTCTAGTGTATGCATCCTAAAATATAAATGCCTATGGTAGTGTGCTATGTTTTGTGCCTATATGTATGTACCTATAGTATTAGCCTAGGTATTCTTAGTATAGATTCAATAATATTGTATCTATATATATAATGTGTATGTGCTTAGGTATAAGGAGTACTTGAATGGTGTGTTGTCTAGAATAGAAGTATTAGACCTAGTTAGCCTAGCTTAGACTAATTAGACTTGGTGGACCTAGTTTGACTTCTAGGGTTGACCAGAGTTGACCAAGAGTTGACTTTGGTCTAGATTGACTTAGAATCAGATGGAATGCATAGTAGGACTCCATTTTGATATTCTGGACTTGTTGTGACTTGTGCTGTTCTGATTAGGAGCCAGACATGGTACCAGACCGACCCGAGGGTCGGCACAGCAGGACAGACTTGGGCAGCATTCAAGAAGCTGTTCAAGGAGAAGTTCTTTCCAGAGGCAGCGCTGGGAGCCATCGAGACTCAGTTCGAGGCCCTAGTTCAGGGGAGTCAGTCCGTGGAGGAGTACGCAGGAGAGTTCTGCCGCCTGGGCAGATTTGTAGAGGACTTGTCGGAGGCGACAAAGGCCTGGAGGTTCCGGAAGGGCTTGGTAAAGGAGGTCAAGTCCTACACCAAGAACGCCCACAGTACTACATTTGAGGAGATACTGGTGGACGCACTAGCTGCAGAGGATGACCTTGAGCTTAGGCTCAAGAGAGGGAGAGACCCAGTTGGGGGTAGTAGCAGCAGCGGAGGCCAGGCCAAGAGGCCTCACTTTCAGTATCAGCAGCCGAGGCAGTTTCAGCCTCAGCCGATTCAGCAGAGACCAGCCCCTCAGCAGCAGCAGCAGAGGCAGCACCAGCAGGGACAGAGGCAGAGTGTTACTTGTGCCTATTGCAAGAAGCCCGGACATGTCGCCAATGAGTGTCGGAGGAGGCTGGGCCAGTGCCTGAAGTGTGGTTCAGCAGACCATCAGATGAGGGAGTGCCGCGTATTACGAGCAGGCCCAGGAGGAGGAGCCAGGGCTCCAGCAGGACAGCAGCGGGGACCAGCCCTGCCGACGCAGCAGCAGAGGTTTGTCCAGCACCAGCAGCAGGCCAGGGGAGGCCAGCAGGGGCGAGCTTTCGCCATAGCAGCTGAGGATGCAGAGGCGATAGGAGAGCTGATCGCAGGTTCGGTTCTTCTCGACTCCAGTCCAGCATTTGTATTGTTTGATTCTGGTGCATCGCATTGCTTCATATCTGTATCTTTTACGATTAGACACGGTATCATAACTGAATCGTTGCCTAGGACTTATAAGAACATGACCGGGGGTGGCATTATCCTCGTGCGTGATGTTTGTAAGGGTCGGAGAGTAGTTTTGGAAGGCCGTGAGTTGGAGGTGAGCCTGCTCGTAATGCCATTGCCGAACTACGATATAGTACTAGGCATGGATTGGTTGAGCAGGCACCACGCCAGCATTGATTGCAGAGGGGGTAGAGTTCTGTTCAGAGCACCGGGGAGCCAGAGTTCGAGTACTCCAGACGTCAGGCAGAGCAGAGCAGCGGAGTCTTCTGTGGAGTCTCGGTCGAGGAGCAGACGATTCCACACCCCTTGATAGCAGAGTATATGGATGTTTTCCCGGAGGAGTTGCCGGGACTGCCACCAGACAGAGACATAGAGTTCTCGATAGACTTGGTTCCAGGAGCGGAGTCCATTTCTTAGCATGTCTATCGGGTGAACAACAGCGAGCTGGTGGAGCTGAAGAAGCAGGTGGATGAGCTACAGGACAAGGGCTTCATCCGCTCGAGTTCGTCGCCATGGGGTGCACCAGTGTTGTTTGTGCCGAAGAAGGATGGGTCAGTACGCATGTGTATTGACTATAGGGCACTCAACAACCTCACGATCAAGAACAGATTCCACTGCCGCGGATCGACGATCTATTTGACCAGTTGAGCGGAGCTCGGGTATTTTCCAAGATTGATCTGAGGTCGGGATATCACCAGGTGAAGGTGAAGGGGAGGATATTCCCAAGACCGCTTTCAGGACGCGGTACGGGCAGTTTGAGTTTTTGGTTATGCCGTTTGGGCTAACCAATGCACCAGCTGTGTTTATAAACCTTATGAACAAGGTGTTCCATCAGTATCTGGATCAGTTTGTGGTGGTATTCATAGATGATATCTTGATCTATTCCAAGACTGAGGAGGAGCACGAGGAACATTTGAGGATAGTGCTGGAGATTCTCAGGAAGGAGCAGCTTTATGGAAAACTCTCCAAGTGTAAGTTTTTTCTTGGACCGGGTACATTTCTTGGGGCACGTGGTGACTGGAGATGGAATCTCAGTTGACCCCAAGAAGATTGTAGCAGTTGAGGCATGGGCAGCGCCGACTTCGGTTGCAGAGATCAGGAGCTTCCTGGGGCTGGCGGGATATTACCGGAGATTTGTGCAGGATTTCTTCCGGGTTGCAGAGCCGTTGACACGGTTGACCCGGAAGGATACTGAGTATGTATGGTCAGAGGAGTGTCAGACAGCTTTTGATGAGTTGAAGAAGCGGCTGACGACAGCTCCGATTCTAACGTTGCCTTCAGGATCAGGTGGATTCACTATTTATAGTGATGCTTCAGGAAAGGGGCTGGGTTGTGTGTTGCAGCAGCACAGGAAGGTAATTGCCTATGCTTCCAGGCAGTTACGTCCCTACGAGAAGAACTACCCTACCCCACGACCTGGAGCTGGCAGCAGTGATTTTTGCTTTGAAGCTGTGGAAGCATTATCTGTATGGTGAGCGGGTGGAGATCTTCACAGATCACAAGAGCCTAAAGTATGTGTTCACTCAGAAGGAGTTGAACATGAGACAGCGCAGATGGTTGGAGTTGATGAAGGACTTTGACATTGCACTGCAGTATCATCCAGGGAAGGCCAACGTGGTTGCCGATGCCTTGAGTAGGTATCCGACAGCCATGTGTTTGACCATGGATCGGCATTTGCTTGCCGACTTGGAGAGCCTTGGGATTGAGGTGATCGTGCCAGGAGTGTAGATGCAGCTATGGGGGATGCAGATTCAGTCAGACTTGGTGGATAGGATCAAAGCGGCCCAGTTCGAGGATGTGGCTTTTCAGAGTATCAGAGAGCAGATCAGTATAGGAGTGGGAGATCCTGAGTTCTCACTTGCAGAGGATGGTGCCCTGAGGCACGGTGCCAGGTTATGTGTACCTAGTGGGGAGCTCAGAGAGCAGATTATGCAGGAGGCACACAGATCGTAGTACTCTATTCACCCGGATGCCAACAAGATGTACCGAGATCTGCGGGAGCATGTATGGTGGTCAGGAATGAAGCGGGAGGTGTCCCAGTTTGTAGCTAGATGCTTGGTCTGTCAGCAGGTCAAGACAGAGAGGCAGAGGCCCGGTGGATTGTTGCAGCTGCTGCCCATTCCCGAGTGGAAATGGGAGCATATCACGATGGACTTCGTATCAGGATTGCCGCGTACTCCAGAAGGAAAAGACGCGATTTGGGTCATCGTGGATAGGTTGACCAAATCGGCCTACTTCTTGCCATTCAAGGTGGGTACGTCTACAGAGAGGCTGGCGGAGATGTATATGCGGCAGATAGTCAGGATCCACGGAGTTCCGATCAGCATCGTCTCAGATCGGAATAGCCGTTTTACTTTTCATTTTTGAAGGAGTCTGCAGACCAGCTTGGGCACTCAGCTCAAGTTTAGTACTGCATACCACTCCCAGACGGACGGACAGTCAGAGCGGACTATTCAGACCCTTGAGGATATGCTGCGGACGTGCGTTCTGGAATTTGGAGGTTCCTGGGAGGATCATCTTCATTTGGTGGAGTTTGCCTATAACAATAGTTTCCAGGCCAGCATCGAGATGTCACCTTTCGAGGCTCTGTACGGACGTAGGTGCCGTACACCCTTATCCTGGGATGATGTTGGTGAACGAGCTTTGCTGGGGCCAGAGATGATTGTGGATGTGGACGAGAAGGTGAAGCTCATCAGGGACAGACTTCGCGTGGCACAGGACAGACATCGGCACTGGGCCGATAGCCACCGGAGGCCCTTGGAGTTTGAGGTACAGATTAGAGTAGGATTAGGTTTAGGTTGTTTGTTTATGATTTGATCATGTTGTTTATTATTATTAATTGAGACCTTGCTTGTGATTAGGTCGAAGACCAGGTTTTTTTGAAGATATCTCCGACTCGTGGTACGATACGTTTTGGTGGAGGCAGAAAGCTTAGCCCGCGCTTCATCGGCCCTTTCGTTATCAGCGGAAGAGTCGGTGACGTGGCTTACAGGCTAGACTTGCCGCCTGCACTTGTGGGGGTCCACAACGTATTCCATGTATCACAGTTGAGACGGTACGTGGCTGACCCTAGCCATGTGCTCGATCATTCGGAGATTGAGGTGGGTCCTTCTCTCAGCTATCCAGAGCAGTCAGTGGAGATTCTGGATCGACGGGAGAAGGTTCTGAGGAACCAGGTGATACCTTTGGTACGCGTCGCATGGAGGCATCATTCTCCAGGAGAGTCTACCTGGGAGCGGGAGGATGAGATGCGCGAGCGGTACCCCTATCTTTTTGGACCGTGAGGTATACTTTCTATCCTTCTCATCAGTTGCATTTCGCCTTTCAATTTTGAGGACGAAATTCTTTTAAGGAGGGTAGATTTGTCACTACCACATTTCTAGTTTGAGGGTAAATTTGTCATTTTTTGGGTAAATAAAATTTATTAGCATTATTTAGAATTTATGGGAATTTTAGAATTTATTTTGGATTTATTTGGACTAGTTTGATTTTTGACTAGTTTTGACTCATGTAGACCAACCTAGGAACTAACCATAGTTAGTTGGGCTTGGTTAGGTCAAGTGGACCCTAGTCTAACCTAGTGTGACTCAAGTTAGTGGTTAGTGATTTATTAGAACTTGAATTAGGAATTTAGAAATCAAGTTGTTGATAAATGGCTTGTGATTACACAAGTCATTTTGTGACTAAACTAGTTAGGACTAGCCAAACCTAGCTCAACCCTAACCCAAAGCCAAGTGGTCAGCCACCCTAGCTGAACCTAGGGATTCTCCCACTATAAATATCCTCCTAGTTTTTAGGGCTAGCCTCCCTCCTTAGGAAAAATAGATCCAAGAAGAAAGAGGTGAGTTCTTGTCTTAGTAAATTCATTAAAATTCCAATATAGGTCCTAAAATCCTCAAATTTGTTGCAATAGTTTCTAATAATGATTTTCTTGCTGCTATCAATGTTTGGTCCAGTTTGGAATTGATTTGAAGGATTTGGGATACCAAGTGAGGAGCTAACAAAGGGCTTTTCCATTGAAACTTCTCATTGAGGTAACTTCTCCAAATTTCCATGAAACTTCATGTGGTCTTCACCAATAGGAAGCCCTAAGGGTCCCCCTTGGGTTTGGATAAGTTTCGTTCCTGGTATCGGAGTTTTCGTGTCCGTTCTGGACACGTATCAGTGGCATGGCATTGTGTTCGACGAAATGCCCCAAAGGGCATTTCGTTCGATATTTCAATTTGTGTTTGAATAGAAATTATCATTTTGTTGTTGCTTACACGTTTGTGTTGGACTAGGGTGGATTTGAGTAGTGTCTGAGTCACACAAGACTCGCAGACACGCCTGCGCGCGCGTGGGCAGCAGTGTCTTGCTGCTCGTGGGCTCGTGTGGGCTATTTAGGACACGTGGGCACGTGTCATTTGACGTGGAGCTCGAGGCAGTGTCTGACACGACACTCCCCAAGTCTCGTGTTAGTTGGTGTCGTGTCGGACACGAAAACTCGTGTGCATGGGGTAGGCCTGTGCGTCTGCACAGTTGGGTTTTGTTCTGATTGATTCAACTCGATTCTAATGGTTGATCTCTGATTTAAAGTGTTAAATTAGATCCTAATATATGGTATATGTATGTAGATTTGTTTACAGGTTATTAGTTGGGTTATATGTGGATTATTGGATTCCATTTGGCATGAACTGTTTTCCCTGATACTCAAATTGACACAGCCCACAGTTGTGTGCAAATCATTTCCCTTCCAGTTTTTCCTATGATTGTTCAATCATATTTTGTTCCCACATATCAATTTAATTGTTAGCTTAATCTTTACCATTTAATTTGGACTGTTAGTTGTGTAAATTAGATTTTGCGCCATGATAGATTCAATTGTTAAGCTGCCAATAGAATCCTATGTTTCCTAACTGTTTTGATATGGAACCTGGTTGTCTAATGATGTTACTGTTGGATTTAATTCCTGTTTTGATTGTCTTGTTATCCTTAGGAGCTATACATGTTTCCCTAATACAAAACTTGATATTGTTGGCAGTTAAGAACCTGGGAATAGGGGTTGGTTTTGTTATGTGTTATACGCTGTTTTTACTGGGTTCCCTGTTCTATTTGAACCTAAGTTTGTATAACTGATTTTTCCTTTCCCCCTCACTGCTTTCCTGTCACCAAATACAGGCATTGACACACACCCTCAATTCCAGTTTCACCACTGTCCACTCTTAACTGATTTTGATTTCCTTTTTCTCTTTTCTTCCTAACAACTAATATGTTAATCTTGATACTAAACTGTGAACTAAGTTCCAGATTGATTCTTTAACCTGAGTGGAATCTCAGTCTTCATGTGAATATGGTTTCCCTCCAGTATTTTCAATAACTGTCAATTTGTTATTCCTGCCACTTGACCCCATTGCACAGTTCACACACCTTGCCTTTCCTCTTCACTGTTTTTCTATGAACACTGACACACATGTGCACACACTGTTGTAGACTGTATTTTCGGCTAGCACACACACACACACTTCTCTTTGAACCTGTCACAGCCATACACTTTTGATTTATAAAACACACCCTTCTACTGTCACTGGCATTCCTGCACTTCTTTACTGTTTTCCTGCACACTAGACACATGTGCACTGTTTTCCTCCTTACTGATTGGGTTGCTTTCCTGTGTAGAGTAATTCCAGGATCTTGTTTTCCTGCTGAACACTTATACATTGTTGGATAAATTCCTGCACACACTTGTTCACTGTTATTGTAATTCTTGCACTTGTTAGCCTAGCACCCACACTCTTTCCTTTCTTTTACTGCTTGATTTTCCTGCCATATTGTCATTTTCCTGATTTTCTTGCAACTTGAACATACACACACATAGTATCTCTTTCACTGTCCTGCACACAGGATTAGTCTATGACACATGCACATTCATTGACACCTAGTTACACTTGTTAGCACACCCCACATTTTTCCTTTATGCTCTAGTGTATGCATCCTAAAATATAAATGCCTATGGTAGTGTGCTATGTTTTGTGCCTATATGTATGTACCTATAGTATTAGCCTAGGTATTCTTAGTATAGATTCAATAATATTGTATCTATATATATAATGTGTATGTGCTTAGGTATAAGGAGTACTTGAATGGTGTGTTGTCTAGAATAGAAGTATTAGACCTAGTTAGCCTAGCTTAGACTAAATTAGACTTGGTGGACCTAGTTTGACTTCTAGGGTTGACCAGAGTTGACCAAGAGTTGACTTTGGTCTAGATTGACTTAGAATCATATAGAATGCATAGTAGGACTACATTTTGATATTCTGGACTTGTTGAGACTTGTGCTGTTCTGATTAGGAGCCAGACACCACTCCTTGGACAGTACGTTTCATACCGGACACTCAGTTACAGGCGAGTACATTCTCTGATCATTTCATATCTTGCTTAGAATTATTTCCTGCAGTAGATTACTTTACTTGTACTGTCATGATGGTCACACGGATTGGTACTATATGGATCCTTTCTTGAGATGTTATCCTTAGGGAGCATCGGGTACTACGTGTTCAGTGCGTTTCACTTACATGGCATATCACTATGCTCTTGGTTCACTTGATTACTTATGACATGTACCCTCATGATCACAGAGTCTCTTGAATCCTACACAGTTGGGTAACCCCCAGACTCCCCATTTATGGGACATCCATGTATCCCCCTTCGCGGGCCTTGCATGGAATCATATAACATAACCTGGCTGGATCCTTGTGTATTGATTGGGGGTACGGGGGAGTAGAAGTGGACATGTAAATAATACACCAGTAGTATCTTCATTAAATCATTCCGTAGTGTCTTCATTGAATCATCCCAGGCCATTTATATGTTCATGTTGTACTCTGACTCACTAGTCACTGCTAGTTCTCTATGTATAGTAGATATTCTATTACAGCTCTTCCTGTTTATATACTGCTTTTCTTTCAGTACCTGTATCTTACTTTACTGCATGTTCATATTTTCTAACCTGCTATGAATTGTTGAGATGTACTGTGCTCGCTCCTGTCCTGACTGGACCTGTTGAAAATATTACAGAGGACGAGGAGGAGACTGGCCTGGACACCTACTACGGGGCAGCCCTAGATGACATCTGTGAGCTGGACCCTCAGGAGGATCCAGCAGTAGCTGAGGACTTTCCCCCGACTGTTTAGACTAGATTAGATAGTCTGTTATCATTTGTAGTCTGGAGACTTGTTAGTTAGACTTTATTTGGAGATCAGTTGTATATATTCTTTCATGCTGTAGATGAGTTGTATTTCTCTGGATATTGTTGGGATTATCTTAGACTATTTCATCTCCTTATTTCCTTGAGTTTTATTTCATATCGTGCTATCTTTTCCTTAGCTGTGATTGAGTTGTTATTACTATGTTACCCCCGTTCGGAGAGTATAAACTGTTTAGAGATAAACTGTTAGATGTTGAGACCTAGGACAGCGTTCTATCGCTGACACTGCGGCGTAGGCTGGACGTGATCACGTCTCGTGCCCTTACTCTAGGGTGCGGGTCGTGACACATTTTTAGTGGTGGCCCATGCAGGTCTAGACTAGAAGTGTAGTGGTACTCGAACTAGAGTATCACTGCAGCCTGCGATAGGATATAGGACATTAATTTTAAGATACTCAATCACTTTAGGAAAATTTCTTTTATTGCCATCTAAATCCTTTTGTCAGCTGATCCTTTGAATTATAATTGTCCGTCTTTGTTATTTCGCTTCTTTCTCAGAAATTGATACTCTTGTTTGTCTATCTTCAGGATGGTCGAGACTCGATCACAGCGTGCCGTTCCTGAGGATGCTATAGAGGGGACTGCTACCTCTCAATCAGTACGGCGAGGCCAGGAGACTGCAGCTCTTGCCACCTCAGCTCGTGTTGAGACCTCGGCAGCCGCAACAGGGGACATACACCCACCGGCTCGAAGGTAGGACCCGGTTCTCCCAGAGGATCCTTACCAACAGCCACCTCCAGGGACGATAGACGCAGTTCAGCTGCTAGCCTTCTTCAGACAGTACATGGAGGGTCAGCAGGGACAGCAGCAGAGGCAGACGGCAGAGCTCACTCGAGGCATTGAGCTGGCAGTGACAACAGTGGAGAGAGTAGCGGCTCAGCCAGCAGCAGTCCAGCAGCCGCACCAGCCACGGGAGAAAGGCATCCAGGACTTCCAGAAGATGCACCCGAGAGACTTCCGCGGGATAGAGGGGATCCTGTATGCCGATGAGTGGATCGAGCATATGGAGGAGATCTTCAGGCTGGCTGAGATTCCGACGAGGCTCCAGATAGAGGCAGCGGCCAGTATGATGCAGGATCTGGCCCGGACATGGTACCAGACCGACCCGAGGGTCGGCACAGCAGGACAGACTTGGGCAGCATTCAAGAAGCTGTTCAAGGAGAAGTTCTTCCCCGAGGCAGCGCTGGGAGCCCTCGAGACTCAGTTCGAGGCCCTAGTTCAGGGGAGTCAGTCCGTGGAGGAGTATGCAGGAGAGTTCTATCGCCTGGGCAGAGTTGTAGAGGACTTGTCGGAGGCGACGAAGGCCCGGAGGTTCCGGAAGGGCTTGGTAAAGGAGGTCAAGTCCTACACCAAGAACGCCCGCAGTACTACATTTGAGGAGATACTGGTGGACGCACTAGCTGCAGAGGATGACCTTGAGCTTAGGCTCAAGAGAGGAAGAGACCCAGTTGGGGGTAGTAGCAGCAGCGGAGGCCAGGCCAAGAGGCCTCACTTTCAGTATCAGCAGCCGAGGCAGTTTCAGCCTCAGCCGATTCAGCAGAGACCAGCCCCTCAGCAGCAGCAGCAGAGGCAGCACCAGCAGAGACAGAGACAGAGTGTTACTTGTGCCTATTGCAAGAAGCCCGGACATGTCGCCAATGAGTGTCGGAGGAGGCTGGGCCAGTGCCTGAAGTGTGGTTCAGCAGACCATCAGATGAGGGAGTGCCGCGTAGTATGAGCAGGCCCAGGAGGAGGAGCCAGGGCTCCAGCAGGACAGCAGCGGGGACCAGCCCTGCCGACGCAGCAGCAGAGGTTTGTCCAGCACCAGCAGCAGGCCAGAGGAGGCCAGCAGGGGCGAGCTTTCGCCATGGCAGCTGAGGATGCAGAGGCGGTAGGAGAGCTGATCGCAGGTTCGGTTCTTCTCGACTCCAGTCCAGCATTTGTATTATTTGATTCTGGTGCATCGCATAGCTTCATATCTGTATCTTTTGCGATTAGACACGGTATCATAGCTGAATCGTTGCCTAGGACTTACAAGATCACGATCGGGGGTAGCATTATCCTCGTGCGTGATGTTTGTAAGGGTCGGAGAGTATTTTTGGGAGGCCGTGAGTTGGAGGTTAGCCTGCTCGTAATGCCATTGCCGAACTACGATATAGTACTAGGCATGGATTGGTTGAGCAGGCACCACGCCAGCATTGATTACAGAGGGGGTAGAGTTCTGTTCAGAGCGCCGGGGGAGCCAGAGTTCGAGTACTCCAGACGTCAGGCAGAGCAGAGCAGCGGAGTCTTCTGTGGAGTCTCGGTCGAGGAGCAGACGATTCCACACCCCTTGATAGCAGAGTATATAGATGTTTTCCTGGAGGAGTTGCCGGGACTGCCACCAGACAGAGACATAGAGTTCTCGATAGACTTGGTTCCAGGAGCGGAGCCCATTTCTCAGCATGTCTATCGGGTGAACAACAGCGAGCTGGTGGAGCTGAAGAAGCAGGTGGATGAGCTACAGGACAAGGTCTTCATCCGCTCGAGTTCATCGCTATGGGGTGTACCAGTGTTGTTTGTGCCGAAGAAGGATGGGTCAGTACGCATGTGTATTGACTATAGGGCACTCAACAACCTCACGATCAAGAACAGATACCCACTACCGCGGATCGACGATCTATTTGACCAGTTGAGCGGAGCTCGGGTATTTTCCAAGATTGATCTGAGGTTGGGATATCACCAGGTGAAGGTGAAGGGGGAGGATATTCCCAAGACCGCTTTCAGGACGCGGTACGGGCAGTTTGAGTTTTTGGTTATGCCGTTTGGGCTAACCAATGCACCAGCTGTGTTTATGAACCTTATGAACAAGGTGTTCCATCAGTATCTGGATCAGTTTGTGGTGGTATTCATAGATGATATCTTGATCTATTCCAAGACTGAGGAAGAGCACGAGGAGCATTTGAGGATAGTGCTGGAGATTCTCAGGAAGGAGCAGCTTTATGGAAAACTCTCCAAGTGTGAGTTTTTCTTGGACCGGGTAGATTTCTTGTGGCACGTGGTGACTGGAGATGGAATCTCAGTTGACCCCAAGAAGATTGTAGCAGTTGAGACATGGGCAGCGCCGACACCGGTTGCAGAGATCAGGAGCTTCCTGGGGCTGGCCGGATATTACCGGAGATTTGTGCAGGATTTCTTCCGGGTTGCAGAGCCGTTGACACGGTTGACCCGGAAGGATACTGAGTATGTATGGTTAGAGGAGTGTCAGACAGCTTTTGATGAGTTGAAGAAGCGGCTGACGACAGCTCCGATTCTGACGTTGCCTTCAGGATCAGGTGGATTCACTATTTATAGTGATGCTTCAGGGAAGGGGCTGGGTTGTGTGTTGCAGCAGCACGGGAAGGTAATTGCCTATGCTTCCAGGCAGTTACGTCCCCACGAGAAGAACTACCCTACCCACGACCTGGAGCTGGCAGCAGTGATTTTTGCTTTGAAGCTGTGGAAGCATTATCTGTATGGTGAGCGGGTGGAGATCTTCACAGATCACAAGAGCCTAAAGTATGTGTTCACTCAGAAGGAGTTGAACATGAGACAATGCAGATGGTTGGAGTTGATGAAGGACTTCGACATTGCACTGCAGTATCATCCAGGGAAGGCCAATGTTGTTGCCGATGCCTTGAGTAGGTATCCGACAGCCATGTGTTTGACCATGGATCGACATTTGCTTGCCGACTTGGAGAGCCTTGGGATTGAGGTGATCGTGCCAGGAGTGTAGATGCAGCTATGGGGGATGCAGATTCAGTCAGACTTGGTGGATAGGATCAAGGCGGCCCAGTTCGAGGATGTGGCTTTTCAGAGTATCAGAGAGCAGATCAGTATAGGAGTGGGAGATCCTGAGTTCTCACTTGTAGAGGATGGTGCCCTGAGGCACGGTGCCAGGTTATGTGTACCTAGTGGAGATCTCAGAGAGCAGATTATGCAGGAGGCCCACAGATCGCAGTACTCTATTCACCCGGGTGCCAACAAGATGTACCGAGATCTGCGGGAGCATGTATGGTGGTCAGGAATGAAGCGGGAGGTGTCCCAGTTCGTAGCTAGATGCTTGGTCTGTCAGCAGGTCAAGGCAGAGAGGCAGAGGCCCGGTGGATTGTTGCAGCCGCTGCCCATTCCCGAGTGGAAATGGGAGCATATCACGATGGACTTCGTATCAGGATTGTCGCGTACTCCACGAGGGAAAGATGCGATTTGGGTCATCGTGGATAGGTTGACCAAATCGGCCCACTTCTTGCCATTCAAGGTGGGTACGTCTACAGAGAGGCTGGCGGAGATGTATATGCGGCAGATAGTCAGGATCCACTGAGTTCCGGTCAGCATCGTCTCAGATCGGGATAGCCGTTTTACTTTCCATTTCTGGAGGAGTCTGCAGACCAGCTTGGGCACTCAGCTCAAGTTTAGTACTGCATACCACCCCCAAACGGACGGACAGTCAGAGCGGACTATTCAGACCCTTGAGGATATGCTGCGGATGTGCGTTCTGGACTTTGGAGGTTCCTGGGAGGATCATCTTCATTTGGTGGAGTTTGCCTATAACAATAGTTTCCAGGCCAGCATCGAGATGTCACCTTTCGAGGCTTTGTACGGGCGTAGGTGCCGTACACCCTTATCCTGGGATGATGTTAGTGAGCGAGCTTTGCTGGGGCCAGAGATGATTGTGGATGCGGCCAAGAAGGTGAAGCTCATCAGGGACAGACTTCGCGTGGCGCAGGACAGACATCGGCACTGGGCCGATAGCCACCGGAGGCCCTTGGAGTTTGAGGTACAGATTAGAGTAGGATTAGGTTTAGGTTGTTTGTTTGTGATTTGATCATGTTGTTTATTATTATTAATTGAGATCTTGCTTGTGATTAGGTCGAAGACCAGGTTTTCTTGAGGATATCTCCGACTCGTGGTACGATACGTTTTGGTGGAGGCAGAAAGCTTAGCCCGCGCTTCATCGGCCCTTTCGTTATCAGCGGGAGAGTCGGTGACGTGGCTTACAGGCTAGACTTGTCGCCTGCACTTGTGGGGGTCCACAACGTATTCCATGTATCACAGTTGAGACGGTACGTGGCTGACCCTAGCCATGTGCTCGATCATTCGGAGATTGAGGTGGGTCCTTCTCTCAGCTATCCAGAGCAGCCAGTGGAGATTCTGGATCGACGGGAGAAGGTTCTGAGGAACCAGGTGATACCTTTGGTACGCGTCGCATGGAGGCATCATTCTCCAGGAGAGTCTACCTGGGAGCGGGAGGATGAGATGCGCGAGCGATACCCCTATCTTTTTGGACCGTGAGGTATACTTTCTATCCTTCTCATCAGTTGCATTTCGCCTTTCAATTTCGAGGACAAAATTCTTTTAAGGAGGGTAGATTTGTCACTACCACATTTCTAGTTTGAGGGTAAATTTGTCATTTTTGGGGTAAATAAAATTTATTAGCATTATTTAGAATTTATGGGAATTTTAGGATTTATTTTGGATTTATTTGGACTAGTTTGATTTTTGACTAGTTTTGACTCATGTAGACCAACCTAGGAACTAACCATAGTTAGTTGGGCTTGGTTAGGTCAAGTGGACCCTAGTCTAACCTAGTGTGACTCAAGTTAGTGGTTAGTGATTTATTAGAACTTGAATTAGGAATTTAGAAATCAAGTTGTTGATAAATGGCTTGTGATTACACAAGTCATTTTGTGACTAAACTAGTTAGGACTAGCCAAACCTAGCTCAACCCTAACCCAAAGCCAAGTGGTCAGCCACCCTAGCTGAACCTAGGGATTCTCCCACTATAAATATCCTCCTAGTTTTTAGGGCTAGCCTCCCTCCTTAGGAAAAATAGATCCAAGAAGAAAGAGGAGAGTTCTTGTCTTAGTAAATTCATTAAAATTCCAATATAGGTCCTAAAATCCTCAAATTTGTTGCAATAGTTTCTAATAATGATTTTCTTGCTTCTATCAATGTTTGGTCCAGTTTGGAATTGATTTGAAGGATTTGGGATACCAAGTGAGGAGCTAACAAAGGGCTTTTCCATTGAAACTTCTCATTGAGGTAACTTCTCCAAATTTCCATAAAACTTTATGTGGTCTTCACCAATAGGAAGCCCTAAGGGTCTCCCTAGGGTTTGGATAAGTTTCGTTCCTGGTGTCGGAGTTTTTGTGTCCGTTCTGGACACGTATCAGTGGCATGGCATTGTGTTCGACGAAATGCCCTTTGAATAGAAATTATCATTTTGTTGTTGCTTACACGTTTGTGTTGGACTGGGGTGGATTTGAGTCGTGTCCGAGTCACACAAGACTAGCAGACACGCCTGTGCGCGCGCGGGCAGCAGTGTCCTGCTGCTCGTGGGCTCGTGTGGGCTATTTAGGACACGTGGGCACGTGTCATTTGACGTGGAGCTCGGGGCAGTGTCTGACACGACACTCTCCAAGTCTCGTGTCAGTTGGTGTCGTGTCAGACACGAAAACTCGTGTGCATGGGGTAGGCCTGTGCGTGTGCACAGTTGGGTTTTGTTCTGATTGATTCAACTCGATTCTAATGGTTGATCTCTGATTTAAAGTGTTAAATTAGATCCTAATATATGGTATATGTATGTAGATTTGTTTACAGGTTGTTAGTTGGGTTATATGTGGATTATTGGATTCCATTTGGCATGAACTGTTTTCCCTGATACTCAAATTGACACAGTCCACAGTTGTGTGCAAATCATTTCCCTTCCAGTTTTTCCTATGATTGTTCAATCATATTTTGTTCCCACATATCAATTTAATTGTTAGCTTAATCTTTACCATTTAATTTGGACTGTTAGTTGTGTAAATTATATTTTGGGCCATGATAGATTCAATTGTTAAGCTGCCAATAGAATCCTATGTTTCCTAACTGTTTTGATATGGAACCTGGTTGTCTAATGATGTTACTGTTGGATTTAATTCCTGTTTTGATTGTCTTGTTATCCTTAGGAGCTATACATGTTTCCCTAATGCAAAACTTGATATTGTTGGCAGTTAAGAACCTGGGAATAGGGGTTGGTTTTGTTATGTGTTATACGCTGTTTTTACTGGGTTCCCTGTTCTATTTGAACCTAAGTTTGTATAACTGATTTTTCCTTTCCCCCTCACTGCTTTCTTGTCACCAAATACAGGCATTGACACACACCCTCAATTCCAGTTTCACCACTGTCCACTCTTAACTGATTTTGATTTCCTTTTTCTCTTTTCTTCCTAACAACTAATATGTTAATCTTGATACTAAACTGTGAACTAAGTTCCAGATTGATTCTTTAACCTGAGTGGAATCTCAGTCTTCATGTGAATATGGTTTCCCTCCAGTATTTTCAATAACTGTCAATTTGTTATTCCTGCCACTTGACACCATTGCACAGTTCACACACCTTGCCTTTCCTCTTCACTGTTTTTCTATGAACACTGACACACATGTGCACACACTGTTGTAGCCTGTATTTCCGGCTAGCACACACACACACACACACTTCTCTTTGAACCTGTCACAGCCACACACTTTTGATTTATAACACACACCCTTCTACTGTCACTGGCATTCCTGCACTTCTTCACTGTTTTCCTGCACACTAGACACATGTGCACTGTTTACCTCCTTACTGATTGGGTTGCTTTCCTGTGTAGAGTAATTCCAGGATCTTGTTTTCCTGCTGAACACTTATACATTATTGGATAAATTCCTGCACACACTTGTTCACTGTCATTGTAATTCTTGCACTTGTTAGCCTAGCACCCACACTCTTTCCTTTCTTTCACTGCTTGATTTTCCTGCCACATTGTCATTTTCCTGATTTTCCTGCAACTTGAACATACACACACATAGTATCTCTTTCACTGTCCTGCACACAGGATTAGTCTATGACACATGCACATTCATTGACACCTAGTTACACTTGTTATCACACCCCACATTTTTCCTTTATGCTCTAGTGTATGCATCCTAAAATATAAATGCCTATGGTAGTGTGCTATGTTTTGTGCCTATATGTATGTACCTATAGTATTAGCCTAGGTATTCTTAGTATAGATTCAATAATATTATATCTATATATATAATATGTATGTGCTTAGGTATAAGGAGTACTTGAATGGTGTGTTGTCTAGAATAGAAGTATTAGACCTAGTTAGCCTAGCTTAGACTAAATTAGACTTGGTGGACCTAGTTTGACTTCTAGGGTTGACCAGAGTTGACCAAGAGTTGACTTTGGTCTAGATTGACTTAGAATCATATAGAATGTACAGTAGGACTCCATTTTGATATTCTGGACTTGTTGTGACTTGTGCTGTTCTGATTAGGAGCCAGACACCACTCCTTGGACAGTACGTTTCATACCGGACACTCAGTTACAGGTGAGTACATTCTCTGATCATTTCATACCTTGCTTAGAATTATTTCCTGCAGTAGATTACTTTACTTGTACTGTCACGATGGTCACACGGATTTGTACTATATGGATCCTTTCTTGAGATGTTATCCTTAGGGAGCATCGGGTACTACGTGTTCAGTGCGTTTTACTTACATGGTGTATCACTATGCTCTTGGTTCACTTGATTACGTGTGACATGTACCCTCATGATCACAGAGTCTCTTGAATCCTACACAGTTGGGTAACCCCCAGACTCCCCATTTATGGGACATCCATGTATCCCCCTTCGCAGGCCTTGCATGGAATCATATAACATAACCTGGCTGGATCCTTGTGTATTGATTGGGGGTACGGGGGAGTAGAAGTGGACATGTAAATAATACACCAGTAGTATCTTCATTGAATCATTCCTTAGTGTCTTCATTGAATCATCCCAGGCCATTTACATGTTCATGTTGTACTCTGACTCACTAGTCACTGCTAGTTCTCTATGTGTAGTAGATATTCTATTACAGCTCTTCCTGTTTACATACTGCTTTTCTTTCAGTACCTGTATCTTACTTTACTGCATGTTCATATTTTCTAACCTGCTATGAATTGTTGAGATGTACTGTGCTCGCTCCTGTCCTGACTGGACCTGTTGAAAATATTACAGAGGACGAGGAGGAGGCTGGCCTGGACACCTACTACGGGGCAGCCCTAGATGACATCTGTGAGCTGGACCCTCAGGAGGATCCAGCAGTAGCTGAGGACTTTCCTCCGACTGTTTAGACTAGATTAGATAGTCTGTTATCATTTGTAGTCTGGAGACTTGTTAGTTAGACTTTATTTGGAGATCAGTTGTATATATTCTTTCATGCTGTAGATGAGTTGTATTTCTCTGGATATTGTTGGGATTATCTTAGACTATTTCATCTTCTTATTTCCTTGAGTTCTATTTCATGTCGTGCTATCTTTTCCTTAGCTGTGATTGAGTTGTTATTACTATGTTACCCCCGTTCGGGGAGTATAAACTGTTTAGAGATAAACTGTTAGATGTTGAGACCTAGGACAGCGTTCTACCGCTGACACTGCGGCGTAGGCTGGACGTAATCACGTCTCGTGCCCTTACTCTAGGGTGCGGGTCGTGACAGTCCACCACTCCATCAACCAGAGTGCAACTCAAGCACTCTGAAGTCAAGACTCCTGCTGCGCAAACTGCAGTATCTGTGGCCAAAAAGCCATCTGTCAAAGCTTCTCATGCGCAACCAGCCAATGCGCCTACTGCCACTTCAACCTCTGCGCAAACTGTTCCAGCACAGTCTAAGAGGGATAGCCCTTTGGATAAATTCTCTTCTTCTCACAGCAAGAGAAAAAACTCTGCTCCTCTTTCCAAGCACCCTGTTGCTCCAGCGCAATCCACTGGGGGTAGTCTGCTGAGTAGTCCTCCTCCTCTTCAGAACAAAGGAAAAGGCCCGTTGGTCTTTTCTCAAACTTTCTCGTTCCACGACTCGGAAGACAACAGAGGGAAACGCTCATTAGCTAACCCTTCCTCAGAAAATAAAGGAAAAGGTCCTTTGTCTTTTCTCAGTCTTTCCCAATTTTTACCTCGGAAGATCAATCCGAACGTGCCTCGGCACCAATCAATACAAGGACTCTCTCAAACAAGAGTTTTTCTCTTCCTGCCAAAGAGAAATGTACCTATCAAAGAGGTATTCTGCATACTCCGGTAGCAGAATTCCAAGATCTCCCAACTCTCTGGATATCCCGCTCAAAGCAAGAAAAATTATGGTGTCTCAAACAGAAACCCCTGGGGGTGAATTTGCTGATCTACGCGATTATCTCAATAGACCTCGGTCTACATCAACTTCGACAAAACGCAAGCAACCAATGCCGAAGATGAACCAGCATCAAAAGCAAAACTTTCAGGATCAAAAATCCTGACACCTATGCTAATGAAGTGAGTACTTCCCTATACACTCAAGGGACAAAACATCTGAAGAACCAGAATCATGTTCTGAATGTTTTCAATGAACATATCCCTCGAACTTCTTCTCGTCCCGTCGTTGTTCTTGACCTCCGAGAGAATCTCAAGCAAAAGTTGTAAATACATAAGCTATGAAATGCGAAGTATACCCCAATATATGGAAGCCTCGTATAAATACATAAGCTATGAAATGCAGTAGAACCATAACTAATTTCATCCACACAAAATAAATGAATAAAAGACATCATATAAAAATAATGAATTATATTGATACATTATGTTGGACGGAGACAAATCCACTACCAACAAGTAAAAAAAAAGTACATAGAAAATAAAATGAGTGGCGAGCGAAGCGAAGACGATCCAAATGCAATCATCCTCGAAGAAATAGCGAAGATCGCGGCTAGAGCTAGAACACCTGCGAAAGACAAGAGCACACACCTGGAGAGATAACCAGGTTCTCAGAGGGACGTAACAAGACACATAATATCATGCCATTTAAACTGAATAAATATTGCTTAAATAAATAAGTCAATTGAACTTATAACATGGTCCAATATGCACCTACTGAACGAGCGTACCATCCCCCCAACCAAACAATGACAGGAGATGGTAAACTAATTCACGGTGACGTATCTTTCCATGCTAAGGATCCAATATGGTATCCGGACCCCAACAAGGTTCAATACCTTCTCATCGAAGTAATAAGTCACACCTACAACCAAATAAGGACAAGATGTGACGAACTAATCTGCGACAAGTTATTGTTCCCAGCCACGGTCAGATACAAGTACCCAAACCAAAAGTACTCGTACCTAACGGATAAAGGTAGCCTACCGTTCTAAGTGATATGTAGTTAAGAATAATCCTTCCTACGCATGGGCCCTGGCTAAATAGGATCGGCATAGTCCCCTCTTGGGCACCAGAGGCCCCATCAGTAAGAGCATGACGTTCCGCATAATCGTCAGTGGCCGTCAGTAATCATGGATCATCAACCCCGTATCTCCAGCGAAGAGTCCGGGTCACAAGGGAAGTGCATCGAAGCCCATACGCTAAGGAATTGTCCTCTCCGCCCAATGCCTACTTTGTTGTATCCACAACAGTAACCTCTATAACCGCTAAGTTAAACTAGCATGCAACCTCTATTAGCGGTTATTCCTATAGCACGGCTTGTACGTACTGGTGGCCAGCCAATCACGCACTTCCGTGTTCTACATACGACACACAACTTCGTGTTACAACGTGTCAAGGCCAATGAATGCAACACACATGGTGATCCCTTAAATCTAGGTTTAATTTGTAAGAAAATAATACACAGCAGGAAATATAAATGAAAAGTAAGTTCTAACAGTTATGCCATGTATCACAGTTTATTTTGCATAAAGAAAATAAATAATGCATGAAATATGAGCTAAAATAATTAATCAGCGAATGGCAAGGTGTCTTGCCTGGTAGGGCGCCTGGTGTGCTGCAATGATCAAGCTGGCATGAACTACGACTTTGGTGCAACTACTAAGCAAGGTGACCTCTTATGGTGGCATAGACAGTTCCATCGGGTCCAGGACGGTTAAATTGGTTAGGGTGGACACAAGGTAGACTCGAATTGACGAGGGAATATGAGTAATAGGACTAGTCATGGCCAGGAGGATAATAGAAGGAATGGATAAATAAAATATATATATCAATACCGATAATACTTTAAATATATTTTATTTAGTCAAAATATGTTTTGAGAAATATGATCGAAAAATATATAAATGGTTTTTTTAGGCAACTCTAAGTTTGTAAAATATATGAATTTAGGTTAAAAATCTATTTTTTTACATATCCTAAAAACAATTATATATATTTGGGCTTCTAAACTAATTTTGAAAAATAGTTATAGATCCAAAGCCAAATCTAGTATTACAATTATAATTTTAAGAAATTATATATTTATATATAATTTAATAAAGAAATAACAAAACAAATATAACTCTAAGAATCATATAGTTATACAAATTTTAGGGTAGATACTTACGTTTATATAATGATAGCAAAATATATTTTGATAAAGTAAATATAATAAAATAATAATACTGATAATAATAATAATAATAATAATAATAATAATAATAATAATAATAATAATAATAATAAAAACTTTACAAATAATGAATAATAACTTAACCAAAAAAAACAAAAGCAAAACAAAAAAAACGTAAAAACAAACAAAGGAACGAAACCCAAGTGCTGCTTTTCTTCAAAATCAAGCAACAGAGACAAGAGGGAGAGAGAGAGAGTTGTGAAAAAAATCGAGAGGGGGAAAGTCGGAGAGAAGCTGTGATGGAATGGAAGACGCTGGGTCGGCACGGCGCTCCGGCGTGAGGGGCAGGCGGATCTCGGGGTGGTGAGAGGAAGGGGCGGAGCGGAGTGCTCGGAGGGGTTTCAGGAAGAGAGGGTGAGCGGAGGGAGCTCTCGGCCGACGGAGGAGCATTCCGCGGAGGCGGCGGCGCTGGCGGTTTGGTCGGCGCTGCGCTCAAGGAGGAGGGTTTTAAGGCGAGCGGAGATAGGGAGTCTCGGAGTCGCCGGCTAGGTCGGTCGCGGAGGAGGAGCGGTCAGACGAGGGTTCCGGTGAGGCGAACGGTGGTGGTGTTAGGCCGGCGGGGCTCGGCTAGGGAGATCGGGCACTGGCGAGGGTTCCTCGGCCACGGCGGGGTCAATGGACAGCGGAGGAAAATCACGCGGGGTCGGCCGGACTGATGGGGGCGGTGACGAACGGCTGGAGGCCAAGGCTACGGACGGCGGTCGGGCGCGACTCCGACGAAGGTAAGGCGGGTGGTGGCAGGGGTGTCTGTTTGTTTATTTTTATTTTTGCTTGCTTGGGGTTTCCTGTGTTCCGGCGAGTGGACGCCGGCGACAGGGGGCGCGGTGGTGGTTTTGGTGATGACGGTGGAGACGGGGGTGGCTTTGGCAGGAAGTCGGGTTATGGACGGGAGGCGGGTCGGAGTTCAGAAGGAGGTGGTGGTGGCTGTCCTGGTGGTTGCCGGGGAGTTCCGGTGGCGAATGATGGCGACGGGGCGAAGGTGGATGTCGGGAACTCCGGCGGGTGATGTCGTACTTGCGACGGCGGCGGATCGGGCTGGACGAGGTTAGGGTTAGGTTTAGGATTAAAATTTATTATTGTGTCGGGGAAGTGTCCGACAAGGAAAAAAATTGTACATGTACAAAGAATAGAATAAGAGAGTCACCTAGGTCGGACCCGAGGCCGTCACGGCTGACACGAGGATGGAGGGAACACCGACACGAGCACGCACATTGTGGTAGAGAAAATTGCGGAGGAATTAATAAAAAAAAGTTGTAGGAGTACCTGCCTATTTATAGGTGTCACGCCCCAGAACCAGAATACTGGAGAGCGGAGGAATGACTCAGCCAGCTACGTATTACGGGTAGATGAATACCGTATAATACGATCAATGTTGTCTAACCAGACGAGGGGGTATATACTACATGAAAGTCTTACTATGGTCACTTCACATCTATTGTCTCAATCATTCAAAACAAGAAACAGAAAATAGAGAACATGTAAGATAAAGCAGTAAGGCGTCCCAAACGCTCAGTCAAAATGTTCTTGAGATCTGGCTTTACAAAACATAGCCAGATGGTATAGTGACATATACACAATTGTTATCAGCTGCAGTCTGACTTAATTACAATTATGCAAAAGTAAGTGCAAGACAATCCGACTAACATGTCGGTGCCAAACGACTAAGTATGAAGTAAATAACAAAACGAGTGGTGAAGTAAGGAACCCACTCGAGTCCTCCTGCGATCATTCCCCTAGTATTGACCATCTTGGAGGTAGAAGTAAGCTGGATCCTCGAGGACTGGCCCTAAATCTGGCCATGCAAAACCAGAGAGGTTAGACCTCTAATAGCAAGTACCACAAGGAAGCACGATATGAAGGACTAAACCAGTAAGTAAGAGAATATAATAATAGATCTCTGCTTTCCACTAAGATTCACATAACATCACGACACTTCGAACCAACCTCCCAACTGTAGGAGCGTAAAAAGTGTTTCAATGAGGGAGTCATCTCAGTCATAAGTGGCCCGCTTTACGCCTAACAGAGCAGGGAATTTCTTTATGCCCAAGACAAGGCTAATTGTATTACGCCTAAGCAGATTGATCTTTTTACGCTTGGGTCTACACCGGTGATTTTACGCCAAGGACTGAAGCAGCCTCTTTCACGCTGGACAAAAGCCATCAAATCTCGCATTTAAAGCCGACTTTGACATGAAGATATCAATGATGGCATTTACCACAGAATTCAATGGAATTTGTCTCATACAAAGACCATTGTTGTCGTTTATAGAGATCGAGCTACTTTACGCTCACTGAATGGTTTCTTTTACGCACGGGATTTTACATGAGTCTTTACGCTCATAAAAAATAATGTGTGCGTGAAGTCTATTGAGCCACTTTACGTTCAAGGTTATTCGATAACCGCTTTACGCTGGAAACCCATGACAGAGCTAGTTTACGCTCATCTTTTTACGCCCGATTCGTTCTGGCCAGTCTGGAACATGGTGTGCCTACGTGGTCTTCATGCCATCTATTTCGAAGAACGTGTGTACATGTATCCTATTCTTACTGAAATGATGGGACACGTGTCAGCACATACAGAGGATGATTCTGATCGTGGAGGGCAGTGTTAGCGTAAAGACAGATGTTGATACTCTTTTACGCACGAAAGCCCCAGTCTATAAATAGACTCATTTTTTCTCATACAACAGACACACACAGAGAGACATGAGAGAATACAGAGATCAGAGCTTCGAGATTTTGATTCTCTAGAGCATCCTTCTTCAACTTTTCTTCCAGAATAAAGTGAAGCAAAGCAGAAAGCATTCGGCCTCGCCATCAGTGCCCAAGTGGTCGATACCTTATCTGGTGCATAGTTCTTCCAAATTGTTCTACTCTCTTCAAGCAATGATCTTCATCATCATATGGTCCAAGGAACAAAGTGATCGTTTATGAATCAGACTTCCATAGCAATACTTTCCCAGAATCAAATTTGTACTTCTCGTACTTTTCTTCTTGTTTTTGTTTTCAAAAACCAATTCCTCCAAGGCATTTTGTTAATCGAAACAAAAATGGCGACTCTGCTGGGGACGACCTTCTCCTCTGACGAGGAGGCGATTGCTCAATATGATGATGTTTCGGTCGGTTCCACCAAGAAGACTCTGGTGGTACACTTCGACCAGACTGCCTATGAAGAGATGCTCCGAACTGGGGGTGGTTCTCGCCATTCCAATGTTCAAAAGTCTCGCAAAGCACGAAAAGTTTGGATTCCCAAATCCAAAGTGATTTCTGATCTCTCTGCTGCTTCTGTTGACAAGGGGGTTCTTCCCACTCCTGTCGTAGGGGCTCCCGTTCATAACGAGGCAGTCCCTACTTCAAAGTTGCACTCGAAGTGTGACGATTTGTCTCCCGTTTGTAACGGTGAAGATAACCAGGTTTCACACCCACCGCGTAAAAATCAAGTTTTACGCTCAGTGGGTAAGAACCAAATTTTACGCTCAGTTCATAAGAATGAGACTCCTGTTCGTAATGGGGCAGACTCTAAAGCTTGTGCTTCTGGGTGTAAGAATCAGTCTCCCGTCGGTGACGTGGTAGGCCCAAATAAATTATGCTCCTCGCGTAAAACAAAATCTCCTGTTGGAAACGTGGCAGATAACAAGATTTTACGTTCCATGCGTAAAGATAAATCTCCTGTCTATGACAGTATAGATGAAATTCACAAAGATGCTCACATGTCGAATGTGAATGTATCTAAACGTGTGCAGCGTAAAAATATTGTTGGTAAAACTTCCGTTCTACACCAACGACCTTCTTATACTGCTTTACGCAAGGTACCAAATTTACAAATCACACGCCAGAAAAATGGAGTCCTGCGTGCTAAATCTCAAGATTTACGCACACAATTCCAAACGCGTAGAAATGTACAATTTGGTTCTGCGAATGCAGCCAGTAATCTTCTTTATACACAAGGGACTAAACGTTTTTTCACCCCAATGTAATAAAGAAGAATACTTCATCCACTCCTTCTGACTTACGTGAATTGCTAATGCAAAAGCGTAAGAATAGACAATCTCCGGTGACATTCCCCCAAGAAAAACATCTTTGTGAATACCACCAGGTTGTGATCAACTGTTGTTGTTCGGCTTCAAGACGATCAATTTTTGATCGATTGAGTTTCAATGTACCTCCACATCAAGCTGAAGACCAAGAACATGAACCGCCATATGTGTCAGTCAACATGGCATCTCATACTAACAGAGGACGACGTCCAAGACGGAACACGTCCCAAACTCCAAGTCAACAACAGTTCAACAGGCTTCTTGATTCCTTTGAAGGAGTATATCAGAATACTCGATCAAGAAGACGAAGACAATTGCAGACTTTTGATTCAGAGGCTGGGGGTACTCAATCTTTTGAGTCTGATACCGATAGCGTGGATTCGTACTTCTATACAAACCCTTCTGTATCTTCAAGAGAGGTTGAATCCTACGCTGTTGGAGATGAGCCAGAGACGTCATCTGCTAATACAGAACAACGTCTCACTGCTGTTGAACAATCACTGAAGGATATGCTTAACATGGTGCAAAACATGCATCAAATAATTTTGAATCAGCAAACTGCTCAACCGACAGCAGTGACACCGGCACCAGTAGCAGCACAAACTCAAGATAGTCAAGGGGCTGAAATACCTTTGAATATTCAAGAGCCCGCTGCTAATCAAAATTCTGCATCTCCGGATCCCATTCTTCCAGAAGATGTACCACCTCCAGTGGGGGTCATGGTGCATCCAACGACTACTCAGTCAAATGTGCTTCCTCAAACCAGTGAAGCCATTCAAGCAGTGCGTGAACTTAAAGCACAGTTTGAAATTTTGAGGCACAAAGATCAACTCCAGAGGCTAGGGATTAAGCAACCTTATCCTCCTCATTGGAATGACGTACCCTTTCCACCGAAGTTCAAGCCACAATCCATGGTTTTGTTCGATGGAAAAGCATCTCCCAGTCAATATCAATTACTTTGATATTATGACTGTACACTTGCAGAAAAATGATGCTCTTCTCACCCGAGTGTTCATCGGATGTCTGACGGGTTCAGCTTACGACTGGTATCGCAGCTTACCTGATAACTCTATTTCGTCTTTTGACGAATTCAAAGCAATGTTCCTCTCCGCTTCTATGAAGGAGGTATGGACATGAACATGTCCTCCTTGATAGAAATCAAACAAAAGGAGAAAGAAGATACTCGGACATTCATTGAACGCTTCCGACAGGCTCTAAAGATGCCTCCTGGTATGCCAGATTCAGCGTTGATTGACACATGCAAGATGAATCTGCGACCATCCATCGTTGTCTTCACGGGTTCCCAATTCACAGATTGGGCTTCGTTCATTATAGCAGCGGTTTCTGCCGAGACCAATGGTAGGTTGGCTCGCGAACATGGGATGATTTTCGCGTCAGAAGATAAGGGAAGAAAAATAATCCTGGCAATAATCCCGACAATCGTAATGTGAAAGAAAAAGATACTCTTATGGTCAATCTTTCTAAGAGCAAGACGACATCAAGCAATCAAGAATCTTCCAAGCCAAAGGAAGAATACTCCTTTGACGAAAGCGATATCCCAGGGATATTCTAATGTCTGGTCAAAAGTGGTAAACTTCAGATTCCAGAGCCAAAAAGGCCTAATGAGGTGAATTTGACTGACAATCCCAAGTATTGTATCTATCATAGATACATTAATCATCCTACTAGTGCTTGCTATGTCTTGAAAAAGAAGATCCAAGAGCTGATAAATGGTGGCGCCATCGCTTTAACCAATGATGACCATACGGTGACAACCAATATGGTTTCTCTTCAGTTTGGGGATTTTCCTCCACAGCAAGTCTCAGATGGAATTATACCGATTCCGAAGGCGACGATAAAGATTGTGAATATCCCGCCTGCCAGAGAAGAAAATACAGGATTGCTGCCTCTCACATTGAAGAATGGTAAAATCATGTGGGTACATCCTGACTTAGTGCCTGAACTGGAAAATAAAGGTAAAACTTCAGAATCCAAGAAAGGCAAGAAAGTCAAAACTTGCAACATGATTTCTCATATTATTCCAGATCCTGATGATCTGGATCATCTATGGAACGGCCTCCCTCTGGAAGATAGACTGAAAGGACTAAACATCTGTCCTCCAAGTCTAGCTCCTCCTACCAAGCTCAAGCTTACTCATCAGTAGTGGCTAGCCATGAATAGTGTTCCTTTATACCGGGCACAACGAGTCTTTGCTGCTTATGAAAAGGCTCCAACAGGGATTTCTCCTCGTTTCCCGAATCCTTCTTCTCCCTTAACTACAGAGACATTTGTACTTCATTCTCCGGTAGTTGCAGAGATTCATTCCTCGTCCTGTGCTGAAATGCCTGTTCCAAAGTCCACTGCCCTATCTATTTGTATAGTCAGCAATCTGTCATTCTCGAAGAAGATGGGTTACGACTTTCAAAAGGCCGAAGGTTTGAACCATGATAAAGGAATCCGTCTTCCTTTATAAATTCAAAATTAGAATTCTACCGCTGGATTGGGTTCTAAAATTTCTCGTAACCATCCTCGCAAGAAGAAGGCTAAAGGAAGAAAGACTAAATCCTGTAATATGGTACTTTCTTCTCCTGAGCCTGAAGAAGAAACTTTTGCTGGTACAAGATCTGGAAAGGAGTACCATAAAGACTATGAGGGATCCTCCAAAGAAGCAGAAGATGTAGTGGAAACACTACCGGCTCAATCTTCTCCTGTTCCTGCTAAACCGTCTGTGGTTGAAAAAGGGAAACAGAAAGCAGTGCGCTTTGATATCCCATTGAAGTCTGCTTCCAATCAGGGGGTGACAATGAAGCCTTACAAATTCGATATTCTAGCTCAGTTAGCCAATACTCCAGCTAGATTGTCTATATTTGAACTACTTCGCCTCTTCAGAGAAAGCAGAGAGACCTTGAGTGAAGCTTTACTTCAAGCAGACTCATGCTTAGCTCAACTCAAGACTCCCGATAATATGCCAGTGTCATGTCCACAATGTCATAGCGTGATGGAAGCAATTCCCAACATCATCTTCACACAAGAGGATATGCTATTGAAACGCAACAAGCATGATTGACCTCTGTACTACACTGGATATATCGGATCCACTGAAATTGACAGGATTTACATTGATCCCGGGTCTTCAATTAGCATAATTCTCCAGAGTATGCTAAGACCCTTGAGGATTCCTACTAGTGAACTGACTTACACTAGTACTACTATTGTTTTAACTCTGGCAAGAGTAAGCCACTGGGGAAGATTCGGTTACAGATGCAGATTGGTGATCTTCGATCCATGGTAACTTTCTATGTTATCAACTCGGATGTATCCTACAATATTCTTCTTGGAAGACCGTAGATTCATGAGCACAATATTGTGCCTTCAACTCTCCACCAATGCTTCAAGTATGTGGATTTCCAAGGAGTTGTGAAAACTGAATTTGCTGATATTAATCCTTTCAAGGGTGTCGAAGCCTACTTCTCTGATTCAAGGCTTTATAAACAAGAGTATATGAAAGAGATATCAGACATAGCTGAAGAATCATCACCTGAGGATCAGTCTATTAATGAAGATCCACCAGAGAAACAACCCTTGAAGATCATGGTCAAGGGACGAATCCAATCTCAACTTGTCAATGATCAACCTTTGATAATCAAGGTTAAAGGAAGAACTCAAACTTTACCGGAGGAATCAATAAGAATTCCCGCTAAGAGTCAAGTTCAACCTTTTATGATCAAAGTCAAAGGGCGTACTTCTGGTACGAATGATCTAGAATCACCATTGATCGTCAATATTGGCAATTCTAAGCAGAAGACGGATGATGGTCCACCGTTGACTAATCCGAAGTATAGTAATCAGACTACAAATGATGTAAATATTGCTCATCTCTTTGATATCAATAAAGATTTTTTTTGAGTATATGGCTGTCAAGTTTATTGAGAAAATGACTTTATCTTCTGATAATCAAAGTCATCAATATAAAGACAACATAGATTCCTCATATGATGAATCCAGACAGATATTCTCAGTCAATATGGTTCAAACCGATGATGAATCAGAGCCATTTGAGAATGATCCTTGGGCTCAACAGATGGATACTCAATGGGAACTTCGTTTTGAACAGCGACAGCCACCTACAGAGGATGAGGTTATCCAGATCGATGTTGGAAATGGAATTACGCCCAAACCAATATTCATCAGTAAGAATCTTTCTGAAAATGAAAGGGAAGAATTGACAAAACTTATCAAAGATTATATTGACATCTTTGCATGGAGTTATGAGGATATGCCAGGACTAGATCCTAAAGTTGCTACTCATAAACTTAATATTTTGCCTAATGTCAAACCGGTAAAACAACAGCAACGGCGCTTTAGACCAGATATGATGGATGCAATTGAAACAGAAGTCAAAAAGCTGATCACTTGTGATTTCGTTCGTGAAGAACAACACCCTGATTGGGTGGCCAATATCGTTCCTGTTATAAAGAAGAACGAAAAAGTCTGAGTTTGTATAGATTACCGAGATCTTAATACAGCTTGTCCAAAGGACGAATTTCTACTTCCCATTACTGATGTTATGATAGACAATACATGCGGTTTTGAACGTATGTCTTTCATGGACGGATTCTCAGGATACAACCAGATCAAGATGCATCCAGAAGATGAGAAGCATACATCTTTTCGAACACCTCTTGGGGTTTTCTGCTATACGGTTATGCCGTTTGGTCTTAAAAATGCCGGTGCCACATATCAACGGGCTATGAGCAATATCTGAAGAACAGTTTGGCAACTCTAGAGGGGGGTGAATAGAGTTTATATAGAAAAATAGCCAATTAAAAATAACTCTTTCACCAACAATAAATAATCAGAGTAAAGTACGGAAAATAAATGAAGAGCAGAAGAGCAAACGCAAACACAACGATTTTAACCTGGTTTCCCTCGTGGAGGACTAGTCCAGGCCTGAGAACTCTAGCTCAGGATTAAATCCACTATTTGTGAAATAGTAGTTTACAACCCGTGCATTTTCTTCAGAAGAGCACGTCAACTTCTAACAGAGGATCGCAGTGGCGATTTGCTTGGAATTGTCCAAGCGACTTCTTCGACTCTTGCACAAGAATCCTAACTGAGAGATGCTGAGCACTCGAGACTTAGGAGGCTTGTGGCTAGTAGATGGGAAGGGTATGGCTTATTGAGCTTGTAGGAGAGAAGAGAAGAGAAGATTGAGTGAATTGAAATGAGAGAATTCATGCCCTATTTATAGTATTTTTAGAGGCAGAATTCGGCCAGAATTCGGGTAGGAAAATTCAAAAATTTGGCCGTTGGACAGCTAGCAACCAGCTAACCCTAAAATTAGGGTTCCTGATTTCGGGGACAGAGTTCGGCCCGAACTCTGTGTGGAGGCAGAGTTCGGCCCGAACTCTGTGTGGAGGCAGAGTTCGGCCCGAACTCTGTCTCCAGAGCACAGAGTGGTCCTAAGTGGGACTTGTGGGCAATTTTGTTTTGGTGGAGCTTGGGATTTTGGGTAGGCTTATAGACTAAGTTCCAAGAGCTCAGCATAACTCAGAGTACATATTTCTAGACTCAATAAAATGTAAAAGTACAGACTCGAAAATACACTGAGAGTCGGAAACTGAGCCGTTGTCTGTCCTGAACTGAATGCAGACGTCGTGTGTCGTATTGAATTTATACAGATATTATTTAGTCAATGTAGTCAATATTTGGTTGACTGTGACTTTGTGTCAACAATATCTTTTCAAGAACATCTACGGAAAATAGTTGAATGCTACGTAGATGACATTGCTGTTAAAAGTCGATCAAAGAATGATCACATTCAAGACTTGAAGACAGTATTTGAATTGATGCGCCAACATCAATTGAAAATGAACCCTACTAAATCTTTCTTAGGGGTTTCCAGTGGCAAGCTTTTAGGATTTGTCATTACCTCTCAGGGTATCCATGTTGATCCTGATAAGGTTAAAACAATTCTTGAAATGCGTCCTCCTCGTAATCTGAAAGAGCTCCGTGGCTTCCAGGGCCGTATTGCTTATATCAGAAGATTTATATCTAATCTTTCCGGGAGATGTCAACCTTTCTCCCATCTATTAAAGAAAGGAGTATCTTTCGTCTGGGACGAAGCATGTCAAAATGCCTTCAATGACATTAAACAATATCTTACAAACCCACCTGTCTTGGTACCTCCGATAATAGGAAGACCATTTTGCTGTACGTTCGAGCCTTGGATCATTCACTTGGCGCTCTTCTGGCACAAAAAAGCGACATGGGTCATGAACAAGCAATATATTATCTGAACAAAACGATGGTAGGAGCTGAACACAGATATACTCCTGTAGAAAAGGAATGTCTAGCTTTGGTTTTTGCTGTCCAAAAGACAAGGCACTATGTCACTGGACAGACTATTCATGTCATCTCCAGAATAAATCCCATTCGGATATTGATGAGGAAACCGAGCATTCTTAATTCCAGGTTAGCTACCTAGGCGATGTTGCTCACTCCTTATGACATGATCTATGTGCCTCAAAAATCAGTAAAGGGCCAAGCATTAACTGATTTCTTAGCTGCTCATCCTGTACCCGAAACTTCGAAGTTATATGAAGACATTCCAGACGAAGTAGTGGATTGCAACATGGCTTTGAAAAATGACATATGGCAATTAATTTTGATGGAGCATCACGAGTGGGACCTAAAGGCAATATTGTCTCTGGGGTAGGAATTGTCCTGGTTTCTCCTGACAAAATGGTTATATACCGTGCCTATTCTCTTAATGAGCCGTGCTCTAACAACGTAGCAGAATGTAATGCTCTATTGATTGTCTAAGTAGCAAAACAATTGGATATCGGATTCCTAGAAGCTTATGGAGATTCACAATTGATTGTCAATCAAGTTAGAGGGACGTATGAAGTCAGAAATCCTGATCTCATCCCTTATCATCAAGTGGTAGTCGAGTTGGTCCTTTCATTCAAAGGATTCTTCATTGAATTTGTACCACGTTCTCAGAATATAGAAGCTGATGCTCTTGCCAGCTTAGCTGCAGATTTGGCTGTCCCGATCCGAAGGCAAAATACAATTACTTTGTTAGATCGAGATTTATTCTGTGTGAAGAATAATCTGCATATCGACCAAAGTTATGTTACGGAGGCAAGTTCCCAGCAGAAAGATTGGAGAACACCATTTATTGATTATGCAGTTCATGAAATTTTGCCTGAAGATCCTAAAGAAGCTGCATCAATTAAAAGACGATCATTTCGATTCTATTATGATCCGTCTTTGCATATGCTATATCGGCGTTCATATGACGGACTCTTGCTGCGTTGTCTTTCAGAAAGTGAAGCCAAACAAATACTGCGTGAGGCTCATGATGGTGTCTGTGGTGCCCATCAACGGGTCCAAAGTTGCAAGATCGTATTCGAAGAATGGGGTATTATTGGCCCTCCATGATAGAAGATGCTGTAGACTATGCCAGAAGATGTAAAGCATGCCTGATTCACGCAGATTTTATTCATCAACCTTCTGAATTTCTACATCCTACAGCAGCCTCTTGGCCTTTCGAAGCTTGGGGTATGGACATTATTGGTCCTATTAACCCCCTTCTGTCAAAGGACATCGGTTTATACTGGCTATAACCGATTACTTTTCAAAGTCGGCAGAAGCAGTTCCACTTGTTGAAGTAAAGACATCTAATGTAGTCAGCTTCATTAAACATCATGTCATTTATCGTTTCGGAATTCCTCGACGAATAATTCATGACAATGGACCACAGTTTGCCAGTCAGGCATTTTATCGGTTCTGTGACAAGAACCGAATTCAAAATCTGGCTTCTACGGCTTATAATTCGGCTGCTAATGGTTTAGCTGAAGCCTTCAACAAAACGATCATCAAACTTCTCAAAAAGTTTGTCTTCTAATAAAAGAGATTGGAATGAGAAGCTTGGAGAATGTTTATGGGCATACCGAACAACAGTCCGGACTCCTACTGGTTTTACACCATTTTTACTGGTTTATGGTTGTGAAGCTGTCCTCCCATTGGAAATCCAGATCCCTTCTCTCCGAATCGCTATTGCTAATGAGCTAACTACAGAGAATAATGATCGCTTACACCTACAAGAACTTGAAGGATTGGACGAGAAGCGTCTTCAAGCACAACAGCATATTGAGCTATATCAAGCCCGTATATCTCGAACTTTCAATCGTAAAGTCAAAGAGAGGGTATTCAAAATTGGCGAACTTATGTTGGCTGTCCGAAGGCCAATGGTGATGACTCACAAGAGCAAAGGGAAGTTCCAAGCAAAATGGGAAGGCCCGTATGTGATTGAGTCCGTGTTCTCTAATGGTGCTTACCGGTTAGCAAAACCCAATGGAGATCTACTCATGCTGCCGATCAATGGCAAATTTCTCAAGAAATACTATGTATAAAAAGAAAAAAAAAGGGAGACAGGACAAAAATAAAACTCTTTTATTATTGATTGTTCAAAATAAAAGATTAAGGACGAGGGCCACTCCCTACCTTATTGAATACATAGTCAGCCAATGTAGAGAAGGCATCGTTTCCTGAACCCATGAAAAATTGGCAGACAGCCATCCTCAATGCTTCTTCTTCAGGAGTTTTCCTGGGTTCTACTAGGAAAGCAAGAATGTCCTGGGGCGACTTGGGCGTAGAAGAACTGTTGCTTACTTCAGTCGGGCTCGTCACTATTGGCTCAGCGGGGCAGGTCTCAGTGATGTCCTCAATGTCCCTAGAGACTTCATTCTTTTGCTGTGCATCCTCAGAAGACATTCTTAATTGAGGAGCATAAATGGGAATGGAAAGGTTACAGAGAGTTCTCGTCTATTTATAGAAGAGGATTATTAATGAACCGGTCTCTGAAATTGAAAACAACTTCTCATTTCCGAAAAGACCCATTCGTTCATATTACTAGGTTCATCCATTTAATCATGGAACTTGAATCGTCCTTTCTGTTTCCAAGAAACACCCTGATTCATCCACCGCCTTAACATTTACGCTCAGAACATCTGTCCTTAGCCCCCAGCCACCAAGATTTGGTTAAGCTGATTCTTGTCTCTGGGAAAGAGATTTTATATATCTTCTATTTTATCGATTGATTAGAAGGTGGGATTTGCTATTTATCATGTTTCCATGACCTCTGAATAAATATTAAACCTACTTCCTTTTTCCTATCTATCACTTCTACTTTCGACCTCTGCATAGATATTAATCGAATTTTCTTTTGAGTTCATATATGCTATTATGTCCATATTACCTCTGATAGCATCATATACTCTAAAACAGAAAATAAGATTTTATTTATCTATCATGTCCATATTACATCCAGATAGATACAAATCATTGATCATAGAAGAATCATCATTTCATTCCCATACTATCATAAAAGTGTCTATTTCTTAGACTTTTCTTTATAATGGAAATCTATTACAAATTTTGGATTTTCATTCTATACCACAACAATAACCTAATGGAGATCTATCTTCTTCTTTGGATCTCTCCGTCGGACCTTCTCCGTCGGGTTCGTTATTGGTGGCAGTTCCTGACTGTCTGAGCCCCAGTGGTAACCGGAACAGCAGGAAACAAACTCTGGTCTTATCTCTCAGACGAGAGGAGAACCCCAGAGTAGGGCAGCCCGAAGGCGTGTTGCTGCCAATACAACTGGTGGATTAGGGGCAGCACCTCAAAGGAGATAGGAACGTATCCAGCATTGGGATACGATTCCTAGTTCTGCCGTGAAAGGAACTCTATTACCCGATCCCTCGGGGTAGAGTTGACTCCACCGTCCAACTCTCCGTGTATAAAGGCTTCCTACCAACGGAGGAAGACCCTTCTATCTCACGAAGAGTTCTGAGTTGTTTGATTTGCGCGTCAAAAGCGCATGAGCTCCCTGATGTTGATGTCAGAAGAACGCTCTCCACAGCGTCGAAGTCACCAATGCCAGTTCTGAAAAAGCTCTTCAGCCAGGCTTCTGCAGAAAACAAAGAAGAAGAAGTGTCAAATGCGTATCGAACGCTAACTAAAGACAGATGGCAAGGCTTTTACGCCAGTGTTTCAACAAGGCTTTTTACGCCAGTGCTTCATAAAGGCTTTCACGCCATTTGCTTCAGCAAGGCTTTTATGCTGGTGCTTCACAAAGGCTTTTACGCCAGTGATATAACAAGGCTTTTACGCCGGCACTTCACGAAGGCTTTTACGCCAGTGATATGACGAGGCTTTTTACGCCAGTGCTTCAGCACGGCTTTTACGCCAGTGCTTCAAACAAGGCTTTTACGCCAGTACTTCAGCAAGGCCTTACGCTCGTAAAATAGCCGTTTTCAAAAACAAGAAATTCGAAGACAGATATTTACTTACGGTCGAACTTGCCATTTGAGTCGAAAGGTTTGGCTCTAATGATGGTTGAATCTACGCCTAATGATCGGCCATGCAAAGGAACAACGTTGAAAAGCTCCGCCATCTCTTATTTGAAGAACAACATCGCAGAAAGCTATCTTCAGGAGGATGAGTACGAGAATACATGAAACATTCTCGACTATTTATAAAGACTGAAGAAGTTATTAAGATGAGTCTATTTCGGGAGAAGATCTTATTTAAAGGATCTTGTAACCATAAGATAGACACCACGTGTTGGTTTGTTTCTTGGGAATCAACAAACGGAAGCAGTCAACAGAAGTGCATAAACAAATGCACATTCATAGATGGGGTTAAAACATCAAATATTTTATTTATAAAGGATGGAAGCGGATCCCTACATATAAAAGTCGTAGTACACAGAATATATTATTCTTTGGGTTGACAAAGGGATGCACCCAACTCACGCATACTACGAATCCCAGAGCGACGCATCAGACAAAGGAATGCTTTTGCGTCACCCGGTCCCTGTATGCAGTTGAAGGACCACCATCAATACGACTGAAGACTGCTGGGGTCAGCCCAAAGCACTTTAGAAGATTTTGCGCTCGCTCATTCTCTATCTCGAGGTTAAGCCTGGCGACCGAGGCACCCTCCACAATTGGCTCTTTCTTTGGCGCCATATCAACTATGAGGATGAATAT
>JANAVB010033982.1:72500-95716 GCA_029216955.1 Iris pallida | reverse complement strand
TCAAGGACGGAGAGGTTTGCCGATCTAAAAGTTGTCAACCTATAATACATATCGCACCATGAACCGTGCACGAAAACCATAAATCAATTCTAATGTTCTAGTTCTAAATTCATGGAATAGTGGCTAGTTGGGTTACTAATCTAATAATAGTTAATTCTAGAATAAATTACTTAAAAACATTATTTAACCTAATAATATCTAAATATAATCTAAACATGAAATTTTGGCCATCAAAAGTCATGTTTCTAATTTTGGAAACCATGGCACGCAAATCGAGGCGTGTCATGACTATCTGGTCAAATATCATGAATTCTGATTTTGAAAGTGCACCTTGGTAGATTTAAGTTCCACGAGTGCGCTGGAATCAACCGTGCTACAAAATCAGTTTTGGTCAAAAGATATCACGTTATAGCTAATCGTGACCAAAACGGTGATCAACGATCAATTTTGAGTTCAACAGAATAACTAAAATACTAGATGAACGAAATAATTTTTGGAAAAAAATAATATGTTGTTGACTCTGTGTTGTTGTCCGAAACTTCAAACGGTTCGTGATTTCGATTTCTGATTCTCCCAGAATCTCGAAAACACCGAAACGTGTCAAATTTCGGACAACTAGCACTCTACGAATTTTTCAGAAATTTAGGTTCAGAAATTAAATGAAAATAATTATATATCAGAAACTATACCTCAGTACGCTTCCAACAAAAAATAGCGCACAAAAAGCACGTCGGGGTTGGGGGGTAGGTAATCGCTTCGGGAAGTCAAAACCTAGATGAGTTCTCCCACAAAAGGCTGTGCTGGAATTTAATTAGGGAGGCGAATATAATACTATATATAGAGAGAGAGAGAGAGAGAGAGGCGGTCACTGTAGCAGTTGGCGCCGACAGGGGGGCCCTCTTGGGTAGATTTTGGGTATTTATTTATTTAATTCAGAAAAATATTTAAAAATTATTTTAAGTCCAAATAAATTAAAATAAATTGCAGAAAAATTCTAGAAAATTCTACAAATATTTCTAAGTGTCTAGAATATAAATAAAATATTTAACACAAATCATCGTTTGACCTCGCAGTAAATTCTAAATTCAAAACCTGTAAAATATAAATCTATATATTTTAATTATATAAAATTCCCAAAAATTCAAAAAAATTCAAAAAAATTCTAAAATATTCTAGAAAATATTTTTAGTCATTTAGATCCCAAATAAAAACATTTGGTCCAGAAATACCCCCGTATAACCCTACAGTAAATCCTGAAAGTCCTTAAAAATAATAAAACCTTAAATATTAAATACCTAAAATATCCAAAAATTGTATAAAAATATAAATAGCTAAATAATACATATATAGGCTATCTAGAGGTCATATGACCTTAATATGGTCATAGCCCACCTACAAGCTTTGGCATGACTCACAATGACCATAAAATTAATCATAACCAAATAAAATTAAAAAAAATTAAAAATTTGGAAAGTGGGCTTACAAATCTACCCATCTTAGAAAAATTTCGTCCTCGAAATTTCAAAAGATGCAAATAGACACAACCAAGAATATCATCAAAATATGTCATGACCAATCGATATGAATAAGCACGACAAAGAATATAATCAAGAAAATAATGTGATGAATGATCGAAATTGATCATGCATATAGAATCAAAATCTAAATACTTTTTAGAAATATAGTGAAGGAAATCAAAATAGGTTTAAAAGATGACAATTCGAAAATAGAAAAATATGAGAAAAATAAAGAACTATTAGTTGTAGAGAAGGTGGTACAAAAAATAAGACATCAAATAAATTTGAAAGAAAAAAATGTAATAGTCGTATGCCAAAAAAAGATATAGTCGCTATGATATTCGAAAATCATAAGTATATCCGAAGTCATTTAACCGATAATCCATGCCTCGCCAGTGTACATCTGGCTGTCGTGAACCCTTGGTTTCGTGACTCAAGTATATAGTTATCGAACACTTTATCAACTCTACCCAATATTGATATAATAAATCAAAAGATCAATAATACAACTAGCTAGGATATTGTTTTAGTAATATTCGACAACCTACGCTTACTTGAAATTATTTCAACTTAGGGGTCATGTCACGCCAGTGCGCTGCTTACTCCAGTGAACCCGCAGTCTCCATAATTCAAATAAATGAAGACAGTGCGCATCTGTCTTACCATTGTAAGTCATCAAAAACTATTTCAACTATATCCATAAGAATTTTAAGGAGCTTCCATAAATTCAAACAAGTCGATCATGATAAAAATGTAGGTATATGTCCTTGAATAAAAGTGTCAGTTTTGAAAACAAAACGATCAGAAAATAGTTTTGAAAACAAAACGTGGTTTAGAGAAGGCAGAAGATCAAATGGCACAAAAATGATCAAAATTAGGAATTAAATTCTATGAAGGCCTAACTAACCAAGCGAATAGTCTACCCACCTTGATCCTAACATCGTATCAAATATCTAATAGGGTTTAAAATTCAATAAATTATTGGCTAAATCACATGGCCTAATTAGCAACCTTAACTACCCAAGGGTCAAATTGAATAAGGGACTCCTAGTCCTAGTCATTCCCTAAAATTAAATCAATCATAATTGTGAATGAGCAATTTTCTAGTCGCAGGCTTGTAGTAGTAGTACAACTAAATTAAGTACCACCACAAGTTCGCAATCTTTACGAAAATGACCTGCATGGGCCACCAAAAAAACTTGTCACGACCCGCACCCGCTTTTCGGATACGAGACGTGTCCAAGCCCAGCCTACGCCGCAGTGTCAGCGGTAGTATGTTGTCTAGACCGTAATAAACAAAGTGCTCATAAATACTAACTGCTCATTCACAACAACTAAATCAACTTTACAAAATATAGAAGTTTTATATTTGAAGAATGTAAGCTTTTACAATTATAGAAAACTATCACACATCTAACTAGTCTTCTATGGTTCGGCCTTCGAGTCTCTATCTCCCCTTATATGGTCCATAACGTAAAAGTAGACACGTCATCCTCACCTATAACAACGATCCAGTCAGGAAAGGAGCAGAGTACAACCATATTGCAATTAATGTTGTTATTCCAAAATAAGTTAGAACAACGAGAAACAATGATGGTAAAGAGTATATAAAGAACTAGTACTAGCAAGGTATGAACGATCAAGATATGAACTAGCAAATTGTAAACTAGCAAGAGGGATCTAATAAGATATAAACTGATAAGATGTAAACTAGTAAGATATGAACTAACAAGATAATGGACTAGATAAAGGAAAAATATGAACCACTTTTGTGTGTGAAATACCTTTTAATATGTGAACGGCTGGGCAAATACGGTACATCATACGATGGCTATCCACAATAATATGATACGGCTAACTCATACGTGAGGTGTATGACTTAGCTATCCACAATCAAAATATTTGGATTTGTTCACGTACTTACTAAGTATTTCCCCTTCCAACTCTCTAACAATCAATAACGGCCAATGTTATACTAAGAAGGATACAATAACTATGGTGTCACAATCGTGTCTCAACGAAATATCAAGCAATGTCTCAACGGGATATCAAACAAGAAAACGATAGAGGAAACGTTATAATGAACTAAAACATAAATCTAATACTGTACTTGCCTGAATCCTTGTACAAACCGTATTCACAAGTCAAGGACGAGAGAGTTTGCCGATCTAGAAGCTGTCAACCTATAAACACATATCGCACCACGAACCGTGCACGAAAACCATAAATCAATTCTAATGTTCTAGTTCTAAATTCATGGAATAGTGGCTAGTTGGGTTACTAATCTAATAATAGTTAATTCTGGAATAAATTACTTAAAAACATTATTTAACCTAATAATAATCTAAATATAATCTAAACATGCAATTTTGGCCATCAAAGTCATGTTTCTAATTTTGAAACCATGGCACGCAAATCGAGGCGTATCATTGACTATCTGGTCAAATATCATGAACTCAGATTTTGAAAGTACACCTTGGTAGATTTAAGTGCCACGAGTGCTCTGGAATCAACCATGCTACAAAATTACGTTTTGGTCAAAAGATATCACCGTTATAGCTAATAGTGACCAAAACGGTGATTAACCGATCAATTTTGAGTTCAACAGAATAACTAAAATACTATATGAACGAAATAATTTTTAGAAAAATTATATGTCGTAGACCTCTGTGTTTGCTGTCCGAAACTTCAAACGGTTCGGGATTTCGATTTCTGATTCTCCCAGAATCTCGAAAACACCAAAACGTGTCAAATTTCGGACAACTAGCACTCTACGAATTTTTCAGAAATTTAGGTTCAGAAATTACGAAAATAAATTATATATTCAGAAACTATACCTCAGTACGCTTCCAACAAAAAATAGCGCAAAAAAGCACGTCGGGGTTGGGGGTAATCGCTTCGGAAAGTCGGAAACCCTAGATGATTCTCCACAAAAGGCTGCTGGAATTTAATTAGGATAGGCGAATATAATAATATATATAGGAGAGAGAGAGAGAGGCGGTCACTGTAGCAGTTGGCGCCGAAGGTGGGCCCCTCTTGGGTGGATTTCTGGATATTTATTTATTTAATTCAGAAAAATATTTAAAAATCATTTTAAGTCCAAATAAATTAAAATAAATTGCAGAAAAATCCAAAAAATTCTAGAAAATTCTACAAAATATTTCTAAGTATCTAGAATATAAATAAAATATTTTAACACAAATATCATCGTTTGACCTCGCAGTAAATTCCAAAAACCTGTAAAATATAAATTCTATATATTTTAATTATATAAAAATTCCCAAAAATTCTAAAAAATTCAAAAAATTTCTAAAATATTCTAGAAAATATTTTTAGTATTTAGAGGCCAAATAAAAATATTTGGTCCAGAAATACCCCCGTATAACCCTACAGTAAATCCTGAAAGTCCTTAAAAATAATAAAACCTTAAATATTAAATACCTAAAAATATCCAAAAATTGTATAAAAATATAAAATAGCTAAATAATACATATATAGGCTATCTAGAGGTCATAACCTTAATATGGTCATAGCCCACCTACAAGCTTTGGCATGACTCACAATGACCATAAAATTATCATAAACAAATAAAATTAAAAAAATTAAAAATTTGGAAAGTGGGCTTACATTCATGCAGCATACAATTTAGTTATGTTTCTATGTTCTCTATAGGATCGATTTTATGGCATATTCGAAAGTAGTAAAGCATGTTATCATGGCAAGCATGTTATTTCGATTCGCATAAGCAAGTAGGCAACCAATAGCAATCTCATATTATTTTGTGACTTCTTACCAACACTACGCACTCGCCCTTGTACTGCCGCAAGGTAAATATGCCTCATTCCTTCCATGTCATGTTATAAGTGCTCTATGTAGGATCTCTATATTCCTGCACTTTCGGCCCATCGTTTCTTAACTATATGAAGGTCGTTAGCGTATCCGAACCGAATGGACTAACTTGATTCTCCTTTCTAAAATTGGATAACCCGGCGTCCTCCCCGTACGGGTTTACTAGCCCAATATTCGAAGGACGCCAAACTTACCATCAATTATGACTTATCACATTAGTAGCAGATCGTAAGTCATGCCCAAAAGATGTGCACCAACAATGATTCACGTCCCTCCTCGGCCGAACGATCCCGGTGACCCAGCATTTAACTCATTCGAGGGAATATCTCACAAACCCATGCACAGGCAATATCTTAAGTTCATTCGACCATGCAATGCGGCGTCAAACTCATACAACCAAACATAGTCTTAAGTCTGAAACTCATACTTTACGTCGTCTTATACATCTCTATTCTTTCAATATTTTCTCACTTCATTCTTTGTTTCAATGTTCAATGGCACTATGCCCCAACTCAATGTCCGTCAAATGAACGAGCCGAAGGTCCCGAACATTTCTAAGGTACTATGCCACATTCGACAGTTCTGTAACATTCATGCCACAACTGTTCTCTTTGCAATAAAGCTATCGTTTGTAAATCTCGTGCACGTAAGCATGCTTTGATATAGTTATTCTCCATTCCTTGTTTCGTGCATTCGATGCATGCCTCGATTCAGTATTTTTATATTCTACGTCGTAGTGTTCAATATGTTTGACTTATGTTCTTTTTCTTCGACTCGTGCAACTGAGGCAGGCCTCGATAGGATATTCATTGTTCTATAGCTCGTGCACTAAGGTACTCACACCGATATAGTCTTTCAATATTCTAGCATACTAACTCATGTACGGGGACATGAATGACCTGTGCGCCGAGGCACTCGTCGATACAGTTATTCCATGTTCTTATGGCTTGCGTACGAGGTGCTCGCCTTTGCGATATTCAAGTATAATAGCGACTCGTACATTTGATGTATGTTTTATTTCAATTATACTATCTAGTATTCGACACACACTATGTTCATCTCTCGATCGAGCCACGCTCGTGGTCTTGATAGGTTAACTTTGAATACAATGATACATTTTAGTTAGGCATGACGGAGTAAGAAAGAAGAGTCAAAGTCCTCCCACCTTAACCTGATACGTCTTGTTTTCTCGAGTTGATACGGCTCGATTTCATAACTTTGTTGTACGGCCAAGTCTTCTGACTTGTCCATTCA
This sequence comes from Iris pallida, assembly GCA_029216955.1. NCBI lineage: Eukaryota > Viridiplantae > Streptophyta > Magnoliopsida > Asparagales > Iridaceae > Iris > Iris pallida. The sequence goes on along the minus strand of JANAVB010033982.1, from coordinate 89,096 downwards.
AGCACTTCATGCTACGTTGAATTATCCAAGTGATTTGGTCTACCGTGCCTATGCTTTAGTCCTTGCAGAAGGTGATGATTTGGTTTTGTGGACACCATTATAAATAAGTTAAAATGTCGATCTCTTATATTTTAGCGTAAACGTATAGCCTGCATATGAAACCAACTAAAATCAATACTTGTCCGAATCGGACTTATGCCTTGCGTCGGTTCGATTTCTTAGAATCTTCGAACGACTCAATGCTTTCTCTCGGACCAACTTAACACTTGCATTGATCTTACTTGATGCGTTCTCGGGTCAACATAACTCTTTGCATCGATCCAACTCGATGCATTTCTCGGGTCAATGAATCTCTCGTATCGATTCGCACTCAATCGGGTCCATACAAGTCTTCAAGTCAACGAATCAGCATAATACACCATGCGGAGTGGGGCATTATAACGTATCATTCTTTCATCAATAGCATTGCAAATAGAGCAGCATCACCAGTCATATCATGAGCACCCATTAACGAGGATCCATTTGCTTTTAGCATGTGAAGGTCGGTCCACCTATACAAGATGAAGATGAAACCTTCGGTTCCCATTTCTTTGAGGGTCCTTCAGTGTTAGTCTTTGGAACCCATATAAAAAATTTATATTAACCTTTTTTCTAATCTTGCATTGGTGTGAGATGTGTCCTTTTAGTCCACAATATTGACAAGTAGCATAAATATTTGTTCTAGGTGTAGCAGATAAATGTGATGCATGGTACTATAGTACCAGATACATTTCGTGGACTTGTAATAAAAGGCATGATTGTGTGAAGGCATAACTTTGTTTTCTTCTTTTACCAATGACATGTTATGAGTGACTTTATGTTGAGTCACGTGTCTTATGTTGGAGTCATAGGTTGTATTACATGTTTTACCGATCTAATCTCTAACTTTTTAAAGCTTGTAATAAGATTATGTTCTTTGTGGTGAGTGCATCTAACCATTGTACAACAATAAGATTTTTTTCCTTTAATTCATAATCCTCCTTAATTTTTATATAATATTGTGTATTCTTTTCAATACATTAAAGGGCATCATGCAAACTTAATTTTAGTGAGAAAATATATGTCATATCACTTGAGCAAGGTATTTCTCTTACTTCTTTTACCAGAAAAGAGAGTTTCTCATTCTCAATCTTGTGAATTTAAATCTTTTTCTATCATGCTTGTATTCGTCTATAAGCTTCTTGCTATTTTCAAAAAGATCATTTAAAGTATTTGATAATTCATTGTAAGAGAAATCTTCATAAAGAGATTATTTTGTACCTAATTTGTTAAAGCCATAAGGCATACATTTGTTGCTTGATGAGGACATCTGTTTTCAGAGTCGTTCGCTTCGTTTTCATGTTATATGCTTTTATTTGCAAATTTGCGAGATGAAGATCCTCTTTTGTTGGATCGTTCATAGTGATTTCCCATTTTCAATGTAGGGTAATCAGTCTTTATATGGCTGATTTTCTTGTAGTTGTAACACACGGTTCTTCTTCTTGGAACTCCTTTTTCTTTTTGTTTAATTTCTCAAACTTAAGAATCTTTTGAAGTCCTTATAAATCAAGGACAGCTCTTCATCGTCTGAATCATCATCCTCAGGTTCATCTTCAGAGATGTTCTTGTGATGCAACTTGAGTGCTATGGTTTTTCCTTGGTTGTTGATTCCTTAAACTCTTTGAGATCGAGCTCACGAGTCATTAGTTTATCTATGAGTGTTCAAGAGTCTTGATGACGAAGTCGTTTTCTTTTATAATTGTTGTTGCTTTGGGACTCCAGCTCTTTGTAAGTCCTATAAGCACTTTGCGAATCTTCTCATGATTTAAGTTTTCTTTGCCACGAGATCAAAGGATATTAATAACATCAAGAAATCTAGTAAACATTTGAGTGATAGTCTCATTAGACTTCATTTTGAAGGCATCATATTTTGTGTTAATCTGCTGATCTTGGATTCCTTCATTTGTGAAGTACCTTCATGATGATCTCAAGAAGTTTCCAGATCATGTGCGATGTTGTACAAGTAGAGATGAGATTGAATTCATTTTCTGAAGCACAGTAAAGCATTCATTACCTTTGCATCAAGGTTGGCTTCCTTCTTTTCAGTCTCCATGTATCTAGCATATGGTTTTTCAACTATTGTATCAGTAATATTAGTAGTCATACTTGGATTTTTCTAACCATTTATGACACAATACCATAAATCAAAATCGAGTGATCTTAGATAGATACTCATACGTGTATTTTTACTATGTGTAATTTGTCCTATCAAACAGAGGTGGCCTATTTGTGGATTAATCATCATATTTAGTGTTGACAAAAGGTATGGTTGTTAGGATCTACTCTTAGGATTTAAAACCAAAAAATAAGAATTCTTGATCTGATACTAATTGTAGACAAACCTAGAAAAAGGGGGTAAATATGGTGAAGACTAAATTATCCAAATAAAAAACATTTACATAATCAAAAAATAGCAACAGTAAATTAAATGACAGAGATAAATTTTAAGAACGCAAACACAATAATGTATTGGTGTTCTTCGTGGAAGGCAATCCAGTCCCGAAAACTCTTGTCTGGTGTTATTCTACTATTGTAAAATAGCAGTACACTACGAGCTTTGGTCTAAATGGCTCGCCGACTTCTTACAACGATGACCTTTGATCTAAAGAGTTAGCCAACTTCAAACAACAAAATAAAAAAGCAAACTTGGAAATCCAAGCTTTTACAACTCGATAGACTTCTAATCGAACCACGACTTGCACCTAGAAGGGTAAGTAGTTTTCACGTGGGGATTTGAAGGTTGTATGCTCAGAGCATAAGAATTTAACAAGTTAGAATTGATGAAAATGAATAAGAAACATAGGGCTATTTATAGAGTTTGAATTGTGCTCAAGTTGACCGAATTTGGAATGAGTTTGGTTAGCCTTAATATTCAAATTTTGAACCTTGAGACCATTTCTCAAGGATAAAATGTGTAAAACTTTAAAGTGGGTCATATGGGACCGAATTCGATCTGTGTTCATCTCAGGACCGAATTCGATACGAATTCACTATTTCCAAAATCCTTTATGTCAGTAGCCGACCAACTACGGCTCGAGTTAGGTTGAACTCAGCCAGAAAGTTTGCTAAACTAGGTTTTGTTTGGTAGTTGTGGTTTAGTTCAATTTGGTTTGCTTTTGGGTTTCAGTAGGATAGTAGACAGGGTTTAAAGCTTTCCTAGTACCAGTACATAGTCGATATACAATTTTTCCTAAAAATAAAAGAGAAAATATATTAAAACAAGAAACTCAAGTAGCACATTAACGAAGACCATCTTGTGACCAAGTATTAGCAACAAAGATTGGAAAGTCTTATTGAACGACGTGCCGAGTGATAGTTAATCAAAATCAAGTTGCCTTATGGGCCAACATATGGGACTAAGGCTCTTTTTGGATTAAGGGATAAATAAGGGGGTGTTCTTTTTCACTTATAAGTGTCACTTATACTATTTCACTTGTGAGTGCACTTATAAAACATGTTCTTTTTTCCAGTTGTAAGTGATTTTTTCACTTGTAAGTAATTTTTTTACTGTAACGAAGCGATTTGAACGTCGGAGCTAGGAGATATGGTCCCGCGAAGTCGCGATAGATATTGTAAAATGAGACTATCTTTGGGACGAATTTTGAGGCCGTTTTGGACGAGAAAGAGAAGACATTCATGATTGTTAGGAAGGGAAAGGGAGAGATAGGGTGATTAGGTTTATATATAGAAAAACCTGTAACACCCACTTTTCTAAAATGAGGGTAATTTTGAACTTTTATAATTTTGATTATTCAATATTATGATTTAATTCATGTTATGATTTTTAGAGATTTTTAATTAATTTAAAACTAGTTAAATGTTGAATTATGATTTTGATGGTTAACTAGTGTAACCCTATAATTGCTAAGCCTAGAGACTAACCATGACCATGGGAGCCTAGTCATGTATTAGAATTTCAAATTACCAATTTTTAGCCTAAGAGTATTTTGGTCATTTTTGACTTTTAAAGAAAATGAATTTTATTAATTAAATATGTGTTATTTGTTTAGTTGAGACTTGACCAAGAATCTTAGCCTAATCTAGATTAGCCTTGAGCTTAGAATCTTGATTAGGATAACCTACTAAGAGAAAAGATTAGCAATATCTAGATATTTCTAAGTATGATATTTTCTCCTTAGGATATTTGTAAAAAGAAAGCCTTAGGACTAATTGAACCAATAGGAGGACTTAAAATTAGGTGGAGAAGCCTTAGCCACTCATACATCTAAACCTAACCCTAATTCATTTTTGTGGCAGCAAATAGAAATCCCATCCTATAAGTATCCTTTAGTAGCTTCTTGCCTCTTTTGGCACCTACAAAGAACCCTAACTTGTTCTTCCCCAAATTCCATCCCCTTTATCCAAATTGATCCCAAATTGAGGTTATTCTACTGCATTGGGATTCACAACAGTGTAGGATGCTAAGGGAGGCTAGCTAGCAAGAATTTGAAGTGAATTGGCCATTACATTTGGAGAAGAACACCTTCCTTTTTTATTTTCATTAAGATTTCCTCTCAATAGGTAATTGCCATAAAACCTATTTAAATTTCAATTTCTTTCCATAGTTACATTCATTTAGGTATCCCTAGGTGTAGCCCAAGTTTGGTAGGAATTCGTATCCATTAGGTATGCGTGTCGGACACGTATCGGTGTTTTTAAACATGTGTTTGGTGAAATGCCACTTAAAAATAATAGTTAATGATTTTCAAAAATAATTACATATTGTGTAGCCCTTAGTGTGTAGATCACAACCCTAATAGACTGAGTTGAATTTTGTGTCATTTTTGTGTCCAAAATTGGACTGGACACGCTGCACGACACAGCCGCACGGGTGCCCTACTACCCGACCCTAAATTCCCTCATTTGGATACGTGGACACGTGCCACTTAGCACAGAGGTGGGGTCCATCACTGACAGACCCCCCTCGAGTTTCACCACACCTCGTGTCCTGTCAGACACGAAAACACGAGTGCACTGCTTTTGCATGACTGTACACGTGCGAGTTTTGCTCTCTAATACGCATCGATTGACACGTGCAGACACTATTTGGATACCTCATGTCATTTCCAGTGTGTATCCCTAGTGCTAGGCTACACGTGGGTATGACCATGAGGCATGTCGTGTCCCGTGGCGTGTCCACGAGGGCCATGACACGCCGCACGAGACTGTGTTCAAGGAAACTCTGATACTTCCTGTTTTTGTGAATTGCACACTTCGTATCCACTTGTGTGGACACGAATGCATCCCCCATGACACGTATTATATGCCTTCCACCTCTGTACACCTATTTTATTTGATGTTTGAGGTTTGGTTAGAAAATGGATTTCGATTTTTGGTTTAACATGTAAACAATATTTTTTCCAGTTTTGTTGTTTATGATTAGGATTTGATATTTTCTGAGATTTGGATATATGTATATGTGTAATAGATATATGTATATGTAGTGTGTGTGTGTGTCAATATATATATTTAGTTTTGTGTCTGTGTTGTAGCTGGACACTGACACAGTGTACACACACCCTTACCCTCACTACACCCCTGACACACATCAGACACACACATTTGACACCCCTGACTAAACACACTTACACACAATTGTATGAAACACACCCTCTATCCCCACCACACACACACACAGAGACCACACACCTCACACCCTTCCTTCCCTTCTTTACATATATGTTTATTATATATATATATATATGTGTGTGTGGTGTGTGTGTGTACATATGTGTCTAGTATATATATATATATATATATATATATATATTATATATATATATATATATATATATATATTATGTATATAGATTTGTAGATATTTATGTATATGTATGTGAGGATGTATATGGGATATATAAATCTAGAGTTATGATTGAGTATATATATGGTATATGTATTGGTTATGGGTAGGCATAGGAGGTGTTTGTGTATGATGTTGGGAATGTATTGGATTTATATATAGCCATATAGGTTTTGGGGTCTTTGGACTATGGGATTTGAGAGTTGTAGGGTTATGTGAGGTTTTAGATACATGTTATATGAGGATAGGTATATTGGTATATATATGTAAATATGTTGACATATGGTTGGGATGAGGTAATGGCAACAGTAGGCAATAACATGGAGGTAAGTAGCTATGTAGTATAGGCTAGTGTAGATGGTACTTGAATTTATATGATATTTACTATGTGCTATAATGTAATGTGATATGTGGCTATTGGCCATGTGCTATGTAGTATAGTATAGTTAGGCTTGGTTTGGGCTCAAGAGTTTACTTCACAAGTTCATAATGATATATATATAGTGTATTCTATATGTATTGGATATGTATAATTGTATGCTATATATATAGCTGGTTGTATCTTAATATCATATATAGATAGTACTATGTATAGTATCTTAGCATCCTAGGCTTTGGTTTGAGATAGCTAATAGGGTTAGCCCTAGACAGTTGACCAAGAGTTGACTTTGACCCAGAATGACCTAGAATTGACTAACCTAGACTAGTTGACCATTGTTGACCAAACCCTAGATAGTTTGACCATAGTTGTCTATAGTTGACCTAGTTGACTGTATAGTTGACCAGAGTTGACTTTAGCCTAGAATGACCAAGAAATCATATAGAAAGCATTATTAACTTCATTTATAACCCTCTGTATACATCATGACTTGTGTTGCTCTAAATAGGAGTCAGATACCTCGTTTTAGACAGTATATTCTCACAGACATTCAGATCGCAGGCGAGTACATTCTTTGATCGTTTCATACTTGTTAGGATTTATATTCTGGCTCTAGATTACTTTACTTGATGCTGACATGATATCATCATGGATTGGTAGTATATGGATTTTTATGGGATGTTATCCCCCTTAGCGGGCGCATCGGATATTTATGTCATGTGTTTCATGTACATCATGTATTCCTTGCTCTTGCGTTATTCATGTACTCTCATATTCTCTTATGTACTTTTATATATGCTCTATGTACTTTCATATGCTCTCATGTACGTTTATGTTCTCGTGTGCTTATGTGTAACCAAAAATCATGTTCGTAACGTAACTTGACTGGATCCTTGTGTATTGATTGTGGGTAGGGGTGAGTATAAATGGTCATATGATTTATCCATCATGTTCACTCTATTACTTTTCATGTGTTATCATGTACAACATAGCCTTCTTGGCTAGTGTCCCTCATGTACACCCATGTTATATCATGTTCAATCCAAGCCAATTACATGCCATCTCGTACTCTAAATCACTAGTCACTTACAGTTCTTACTTATCATGTATATTTTCAGTTATCAAATATCTCTCCTATTTTTATGTATATCTTCTTACAGCATTTCATGTATCTTACTCTATTGCTTGCTTTATATTTTCTACCATGATATGAACTGCGTGAGATGTATTATGCTCGTTCCTGTCCTGACTGGACCTGTTAAAAATATTACAAAAGATGAGGAGGAGTTCTATCCTATCTACTATGAAGCAGGCTTAGATGACACTTGCAACTTGGACTCCCAGGAGGTTCAAGCAGCTGCTGAGGATCCTACCATTGCCTAGAGTAGATAGTTATACTTTATTTTCTTCCTTCATGTCATTTGTTATTTATGGTTTCAGAGTTGTGTTATATTTGAGATGTTGAGACTTGTGGTTGTTAACTTGGGTTTATTTTTCTTCTGTTTGTACCTCAGTTTGAGGATTTCATTGTCTATCATATTGTGCTATTTTCTCTTTAGACTTGTGATTGAGTTGTACCTTCTTTGATTGGCCTCCGTTTGGAGAGTATATCATATTATGGTTAGTTGAGATCATGACTAGGACAGCGTTCTACCGCCGATACTGCGGCGTAGGCTGGACGTACCCACTTCTCGTGCCCCTACACTGGTACGGGTCATGACACATTTTTAGTGGTAGCCCATACAGGTCTAGATTCGTATTTATGCGAAGTCGTGGTAGTACGACGATTAGTTGTACTGCTACACGCCTGCGATAGAATATAGGAAGTAAGGTATTAGAATGAGAGGATACTCAATTACAGTTAGAATTCCTTGAGAGATTCATGGGATGACCCTTGAGAATTTTATTTTGAACTTCAAATTTGAAATCATTTTCTCTTATTTTGATTCACCCTTACTCCTTGATATTTAAATTTGATTTTGATGGATCGTTGTTGATTTTGATTTTTCTTATCGAGATGAATTTTTCTTATCGAGATGAATTTTATAACCAAATATCATGTTCGTAACGTAACTTAACTGGATCCTTGTGTATTGATTGTGGGTAGGAGTGAGTATAAATGGTCAAGTGATTTACCCATCATGTTCACTCTGTTACTTTTATGTGTTATCATGTACAACACAGCCTTTGGCTAGTGTCCCTCATGTACACCCATGTTATATCATGTTCAAGCCAATACATGTCATCTCGTACTCTATATCACTAGTCACTTACAGTTCTTACTTATCATGTATATATTTCTAATTATCAAATATCTCTTCTATTTTTATGTACATCTTCTTACAACGTTTTATGTACCTTACTCTTTGCTTGCTTTATATTTTCTGCCATGATATGAACTGCGTGAGATGTATTGTGCTGTTCCTGTCCTGACTGGACCTGTTGAAAATATTACAGAGGATGATGAGGAGTTCTACCCTACCTACTACGGAGCAGGCTTAGATGACACTTGCAACCTGGACCCCCAGGAGGTTCAGGCAGCTGTTGAGGATCCTACCATTGCCTAGAGTAGATAGTTAGACTGTTATTTCCTTTCTTCATGCATTTGTTGTTTATGGTTTCAGAGTTGTATTATATTTGAGATTTTGAGACTTGTGGTTGTTAACTTGGATTTATCTCTTCTGTTTGTACCTCAGTTTGAGGATTTTATTGTCTATCATATCGTGCTATTTTCTATCTTTAAACTGATTGAGTTGTACCTTCTGTGATTGGCCTCCGTTTGAGATTATATCATATTGTGGTTAGTTGAGATCATCACTTAGGACAGCGTTCTACCGTCGACATTGCAGCGTAGGCTGGACGTACCCACTTCTCGTGTCCCTACACTGGGTGCGGGTCGTGACAAAACCAGTTTCTATTAGAATTTGGACAAATAAAATTTTAAATTTGTACAGGGGCATGAAAGACTTTTTGAATGCAATAAGTACTTAAGTAATCCAATAAGTGAAAAAAATTATTTTTTTGAGCCACTTATAAGTGAAAATCACTTATAAGTGCAAAAAACGAATGCACTTATTGTGACAAAATTCACTTATAAGTGAGCCCCACACAGAATAAGTAAAATTCACTTATAAGTTAAAAAAACACCCTCTAAGTGGAGTTAAGTGGCGTTAAGTGAAGGAAAGTTAAGTGAGAGGGAGGGAAGTAATTACATATAACCATGTTTGTATTGGAGGAAGAGTTAAGTGGGGTGTATTTAATAATTCTTACCTTGATTAGAGGTTTTGAGTGGGAGAATGATTAATAATGAAATTCAATAGTTATCAAAATATCATTATTACATGCGGCATAAAATTAGATTTGATTAGATTTTTTAATTAAAACTTGTCCAAATAAGGGGTATTTACAACTTTTCAAATAGCAAGTCCTTACTTTTCCTTGTTAACCCCCTTGATTTGGGATAAATGGAGAAAAAAATGTTAAATTTTCCCCTCACATAATCCTCTATCCTCCCTCTCCTAAACCCCCCACCTCACCTCACCCCCACCCCACCCTCAAACTAAGTGGATTTTTTTTCCTCAGTAAACTCTCCCTTACTTAACTATCTTCACCCTCAATCCAACCAGACCCTAACAAAAGAGAGCAAACAACCAATCAGCAGCCTTTGGTGAACAGAGGCCACACATCTGACCTATATTGTAGTTAGTAGTCCTCCATTTGGGTTATAAACCATAGATGATAAATAACATTGTTGTCTTCCTCATATGTTTCTTTGTTTTCTACATCGCTGACTTTCGACATCTTTATCGAGTCTAAATTGTAGTGCTGCTTCATTCAAATTTCTATGGTGAATGTCTAGTACTTTTTAATTGTGTCGGCTACCCTAATCCAAGGGCTAAATTATTCTAGTGGCATCCTAATTATAACTTGAACTACAAAAATATTGCAATTTAGTGACAAAAATATCCATCCTAATCATAAATTGCGATGGAATAGCGACAGAAATGGCTTGTCACTACATCATATGTCGCCATCAAATTTTCGTCACTACTCGGTCGGTAGAGCGATAAATTAGCGACTTATTTAGCAATGTCCTAGTGACGGATTAGTTCAGTCGCAATCTTAGCGCCGTATAGGCAACTTTTTCTGATACATTTTTTGGGCTCATCTTTGTATAATCCAATACGCTAGCGACGACAATCTTGGAACCCCTTTCTTTAGAATGACATACAAAACTCCAATTTAATACCATTTTTACATCTAGAAAATAAAAAGACAGTAACTAATAACTCTTTTGCTTGTCCATGTCCGTGTTCTCGTGTCCGTGTCCCAACTTCCCATTCTTTTCTTTCATCCTTTTCCCAACTCTCTATTCCTCTCTGCTTAACATAAAGCATTCGTTTCCTTGTCCAGTATCGTGTCTATACATGTCCAACATCCAAATCCAAAATTATATAAACCCCCAAAAGCAAAATGTAATAATTAAACAAATGCCAATGAAGGTTAGCGTTTACCTTCGACGAAGGAGGAGGGGATCTGACAGAGCATGGAGGCGGACGAAGTGGGGCGTCGAGGAGAGGTGGTTTGAGGAGGGGGCGGTAGAAGGAGGCTAGAGAGGGGGGTCGAGGAGGGGTCACCGGAGCAAGGGGCACAGCAAGCGTTGCACGGGAGGGGGGTCGCCGGAGCAAGGGGGTCTGCGAGGGGGGTAAAGGGGTTAGACCGCACAAACAGAGAGATGAAAAAGTTTGGGGGGAAATGAAAGTAAGGCGCTGGAATTAAATGTTTGGTAGCAACGGAATACATCAATCGCTAGTCCGTCACTGACGTGTAGGAACGGAATAGCGACGAAAGTTTATATATCTTATACAAATAAATCTGTCACGGTTCCAGCAGCTATCCATCGCTACTTCATCGACGGAATATAATCCGTCACTATGATCCGTCGTTATTCTTTAGTATTTTGTAGTGTTGAACATTTTTAGCACCTTAACTTTTTGGTTTTCAATTTTGGCATCCCAACTTCATAAATTGATCTTTTGAAACATAATTCGTCAATTTTTAGTCATTAGTAGTTATGTTTGTTGTTGGGTGATATGTTGGTTTTTATAATAAATGAAAACAATATTGTTTTGTTCATGATGAACTCTTATGTGCAACTGAAATTGGACAAAAGGTATTTTAAAAGAATAATTTATGAATTTGGATATCAAAAATTGAGCAGTAAAATGTTAATGTGTCAAAAATGCACAAGTGCTATAGTTGGGTACCACTAGAATAATTTAGTCTAATCTAAGTGAACATTTATTTCTGAAATTCTCTTTGTTATCAATGGTCTCGCAACCTGATTTCCTGGGAAGTTCATTTTCTTTCCTTCTAGAATATTGCACCCTGTCAAATCTTGTCGAAGTTTTCCTGTCATTTTTGTGCAAAATGTGTGGATCAAGCCAAGTCTCATAAATTCCAGTCTCGTTCCCTTTGACCCTCTGTTTCTATGTAACCTTCGTATTTCGTTGTCAAACAACAATTCAATTCGATGGATGATCAGGAAAGTTGCAGCAACAAAGACTTCATCCATGTCATCGATGACATCTACAGTAGTGAAAACCTCCAATAGCAAAGTGCATTCTACAAGGGGACAACCATAAAGTACATTGGAGGTGGTTAAGCAAGTTCTTAATGAATTGATACCTTCTGATCAGAATACTTTACTAGTTAATTTATCAAATTCATTAAGAAAGGGAAGGGCCGTACTAGTTTGCCACACACAGGTTATGAGTTGCGATACCGAATAATACATTATCATGGCCATAAAGAAATATTTTTCATCTTATCATTCTACCTAATCATCTTCGTCGACCATAAACATCAAAGCATTAAGCAAAAAAATAGAATATGGTATGACAAACCATCATCTGATGGAATGGAACATTTGCTGACAATATAAAGAAGTCCTCCGTAAGCAAAAAAAAAAAAAAAAAAAATCTTTCAAACTGTTGTGTTGAACTTATTCAACAAGTTTAGCTCTCTTGTGTTGAACTTATTCAACAACTTGAGCACAATGAGATACTTGTGTTGAACTTATTCAACAACTTTCATTGAGCACCCTTGGAGGTGTATTTTTTGTGGAGAACTTTAGACCCCTTTATATATCATAGAAATCCTATCCAATGTAAGCTTTAGATCCAATATTATGCAGGATTATATATTGGAAATCCAATCTTATGTAGGATAACAATATATATTGTCAAATCCAATCTTATATAAGATTACCATTTATATGGCCAAAAAATGTCATGGGCCTATTTTTGGACATTTTTCTTTCATATCTCCACCTCGATAAGGTTTTGCCACAAAATCGAGCCGACACACATCTCTACCGCATAGCTTCACCAAATCAATCACTCGTCAATTCCGTTCCTAAGGGATCTCAAGCAAAACTTCTCCACCTGGCTCTGGAGAAGCTTCCTTCTTCTTGTACACTCTTTTGCAGCCTATAGCTGGCTTGCCTTTAGACAATGGAACCAAATTCTATGACTGTTCTTGTGGAGAGATCGACTCAATCTCTTCCTGCATAGCCACTATCCAGTTCTCGCTGCTAGTATCTTTGACAGTATGTCTGAATGTGGTAGACTCTTCATCCTCCACAGGTAGTGTATATGCCACCATATTTAACTGTCCATAGTGTTTTACCGGTTTCTCAAATCCATACATGTGTACTGACTTGACCGATCTCCTTGGCCTAGTGGTGACCAAGCAACTTGTTGTTGGTGCTGCTCATCCTTTGGTTGTTGCTCTTGTGGGGCTTGATGAACATCTTCAGAAACCTTCACCTCATCTGATGCATCGTCAAACAACTCAATCTCAACTGTTTAAGATTTGCTAGATACACCACTATCCTGATCGGACTCATTCTTCTTGCTTGAAGCCAACAATGAAGACTCATCAAATGTGACATCCTTGCTGATTAAGAACTTCTTATCATCCAAGCAGTACAGACGGTAGCCCTTCACTCCTTGTGCATATTCCATGAATATGACTTTCTTGGCTCTCGGATCCAACTAACCCTCATTGACATGATAGTAAGCTTTGCATCTAAACACGCGCAAAGTGCTGTAATCTGCTGGTTTGCCAGTCATCACCTCATATGGAGTCTTACAATCTGTAACTAGAGTTGGTGATATATTAACCAAGTACCGCGCCATGTGTATAGCATTAGCCCACCATTTCTTGCCTAAACCGGCATTAAAGAGCTTATATCTTGCTTTCTCAAGCAAGATTCGGTTCATCCTTCTGCTAACCCATTCTGCTACGGTATGTTCCTGACAGTATAATGTCGAACGATACTTTCTTGAGCATAAAAATCTTTGAAAGGTCTGTAGGTATATCCAGTACCATTATCAGACCTCAATGTCTTTAACCTTTCTGCTCATTCTGTTCTCCACCATCACTTTCCACTACTTGAATTTTTTGAACACTTGATCCTTGATTTTGATGAAATACAACCAAACATAACGTTTATAATCATCAATAAAAATAACATAGTACCTTGCTCCGTTCTTGAAAGGAATCCTACTAGGTCCCTATACATCTGTATGCATATAATCAAGAATACCTCTTTCTTCTGATTGCTTGTACTGAAGGTCACTCTGTGATGTTTTCCGTAAATGCAATGCTCACAGATTCCATACTTGGCTTCTTTAAGTTCTTCAATAACCTTTGCTTGCTTAGTAAGGACAGGAATTTCTCACTCATATGCCCAAGCCATATATGCCAAAGACGCGTGCTATCAGACAAATCATATGTACTGACAGCTAAAGTCCCAATCACAGTGCTTCCAATAAGATATAAAGGTTATCCTGTCGGTGACCTTTCATCCCCACTAAGGAACTACGAACAACCCGCAAGACTCCACCCTCGACGACGAACTTGTTACCATTCGAGTCAAGCATACCAAAAGAAATAAGATTTTTCTTAAGGTTGAAAACATGTTTGACATCGGCCAAAGTCCACACAATTCTATCATACATTTTAACCTTGATAGACCCAATTCCAACAGCTCGACATGCGTTGTTGTTGTTGTCTATCAACATAGAACCACCATCTACCGTCATATAGGAAGAAAACCACTCCCTCTTTGGACACATATGGTACGAGCATCCAGAATCGAGAATCCAACGGTCACTCATGTTGTCATGTGCCACCAAAAAATAGATCCCGTTACTGTCAGCTTTTGAAGCACAGTTTGCTTCATCACCTTCTCTCTCTCTCTCTATCTTATTCTTCTTTTTCTTATTCTTCTTCTTTGGATGAGGACACTTATTTGTATAGTGACTTTTCTCATTGCAGTTGGCACTTCATTTTCTCAATAGGTGTCTTGGACTTGGATCTTAACCTTTTGCTATAAGATGCTCTATCGTTTGTCCTTTCTTTTGTCGTCAAACCTTGGATTTGGTCTCCACTATTTTTGCAATTAGAAGCCAACCTTCGTACCTTATTAGACAATAAGGGACTCATAGCCTCTTTATGGAAATTGAGTCATTCCCATATAGTAATGTTTGAATAAGATTCTCATAAGAATCGGACAAAGAAAATAATAGGATTAGTGTCAAACGATCATCTTCTTCATGTATCTCAACATCCTTCAAGTCAGAAATAATTTGATTAAATTTTGAAATATGATCCCGAATTGATGTACCTTCCTCTATCACTAGTCTGTAGAGCGACTTTAACATATAAAGTCGGTTGGTAAGATTCTTCGTCATATAGAGTGATTCCAACTTTAACCAGAGCCCACTGACGGTGGTTTCGTCCTTCACAGAGTACACGACATCCCTTTTCAAACACAGGCGAATAGCGGTACATGCTTCGAGATCCATGTCATCCCAATCATCATCGGTTATGTCAGTGGGCTTCTTAGATTTTCTCCGTAACGCTTTGTGAAGCTTTTGAGATATGAGAACGTCATTCATCTGGCTTTCCAAAAGCTAAAATCATTCTTCCCATTGAACTTCTTAATTTCATACTTCCTGATTCTACTTGACGGAGCCATATCAAGAATCTACCCAATTAAGTTTCTTTAAAAACTTTATCGGACACCTTTTTAGACTCCCAAAGTTTTACAATCACAAAGATAATGATTTACGTGGTTCGGCCAAGATGCCTACTTCCACAAACGAAAGTGATTTAGTTCCACTATGAATAAGAAAATGAATTATAATATCTCTTAACACTTCTATCCTTGCACTCAACAACTGTCTTTCTAGAACAAGGATATTTCTGTCATTTCATATTTTGTGTATATTTTTTTATTTAATATGATGGTTGTAATTATTAGTAGACTAGCTTATTCATTAGACATGGTGGATCCCATTTAATTTGACTTGACAAATAGGTTGATTAATTAGACTCTAGTCATGGCTAGATTGACTACAAGCATTAATTAGAGCCAAACCACTTAGCCCCCTTAAGGACCTTCCTAATACTAAGTGTAATGAAGAGTTTAGGACTTGGCAAGAATCTATTTCCACAAACCCCAAAATGGCAACCACCATTCCATTAGGGTTTCTACCCATTCCTTCCATACTCTTCCAAATTGCCTCATCTTTCTTCCCTTTGTTGTGCTAGGGCTTGGGAGAGCTCAAGAAGGCTTGGTGGAGGCTCTAGCAAGGATTGTAGAGCCCCTTCTTCATCCATCTTCCCTATATTCATGGAGTATTGTGTAGGCTTCTTTCCACATAGGTATAACCCTCTAAACTACCATTTCCATGGTTAAAATTAATTAATTCATATAGGAGACCCCTTCCATGACTAATAGGAAGTAGATTGAGGTCCTAATGAGCCCTATTGTGATAGTTACAACGAGTTTAGTGTCCATTAGAGGGAGACTACAAGTTTTGTCCCCAAGTGTTTGTTCGAATGTCTAAGTGGATATTTAGGTTCTGTTTTTCAGTTGTATTGCTTGGATATTGCTTGGTTATTCATTTGATATGTGTTCATTTGATTTCAAAGTATACCTCATCTAATGTGTGTGTGTGTGTGTCTATATATATATATATATATATATATATATATATATATATATATATATATATATATATATATATAATAATATATATATGCATCCGGATCAAGATACCCGTTCGCAGAGCACCGCCGAACCCCCCCCCCCCTGTACCATAGGATCGAGCGGGGCCCGCGCGATGCCGCACGATCCAATAGCTAAGGATCGCGGGGCTTCGGCGGGGCTCCCGATCCAGACCTATAGATATATATATATATATATATATATATATATTATTATATATATTGAGAGTGGCTTGCATAGGTAGTTGTGTCC
>JANAVB010033982.1:35000-67500 GCA_029216955.1 Iris pallida | reverse complement strand
AAATTATAATTCAATGAGTTTAGGGTTAGAAATATCTATTTAAAATATCCAACTCCCGAAAAGATCTGGACAATTAGATCATAATCCAACGGTGTTAAAAACATGCAAATTTACTTTTAGCCACGACACCGGTATACTAGCTATATACCGGCAATGATATATGATGGTATACAAAAAAGTAGGCACTTTATAGCAGAACCTTTCTGGGATACAATATTATCATCAGTATACCAGTGATACACCGATAGTGGCGATATACCGCTTGTATTGGTACAACTTTGTCCAAAATATGACATGTTCAAATCATGCCATCTATGTCTTATTCGACTCCCTGAAATCTCTGACACACGGATGCACTCCGAAGTGTTTTCTACATAGGTTGAGAACTTCATCCAATACCAACACATATTACCTTTAACTATGTTAAATATTGAATCATGGACAACAAACTTGCATCATATCACGTCCAACACACCCAAAGAAAGCTTTTTTGGAACGTGCCTCATGTCCATGGATGTCCACACCACACCATCAAATATTGAAGTTTTAATGTTCCGTATGAAACGGTTTTCCATGATGCTTATCCATGTGAGGACAATGTCGTTACCGAACTCGTTATAGGTGACAAACTACTCCAGGTTTGGACACATACGATATGAACATCCCGAGTCTAAGATCCAAACTTCAGTGAAAAACATTTTTCTTGATATGTTAGGTAACACAGTAACTCCTTATCAGCTTTCGTTGTGACACTAACTTTATTAGTATTGCTTTTACTCACACTTTTACCTTTTTTCTACTACTTATACTTTGGACATTACTTCTTTATATGACCTGACTTCTTGTAGAAATATCACTCGTCATCATCTTGGCCTGAAAATTTTAGATTTCCCTTTTTTTCTCTTACCTCCATCTTACTCTTCGACTTCTCATTTTCGCAAGCACAACCCTCAGGACTACTCCAATCGATCGGGCATTCTAATAATCTCATTATTCAAAATGTCATTGTAACATCATCCATGTAGTGCCTCGCTCCCCAGTCGAAGGCACTATATAGGCGACCATATCGATATCGATTGATTCAGGACATATTGAATTAAGATTCTTTCTCTATTTGGATTAGCTCTTCGAAATTATGTCCCATATGCATTGGATCGAATCTTGTAGAAGAGCTCCATAAGATTTCCTTCCTTAAAACAATTATACGATTCGTTTTCTATGTTGGTTTTATGAATGTATTTTCTTGGACGTTTTCGATGGTTTTCATTATTGTATTCATCGATTTATGCATTCATATTGAATTATAGGAGAAAGAGAAAAGAAGAATATTGATCCACTGTTGGTGCGAATGCAGGCGATCTATTACGCTTTTATACCAATTCTATGAATCCGGATGACACATAACGTCCATTTTTGCCAACTAATAAACAAAGAACAAATAATCAAAATTAATAGCAAATACAAGAACACAAGATATAACGTTGTTTGGCCGAAAGTTGGACTATCTCCATGGGATAAGGGAATAATTTTTTTTTATTGAATCAAGAATATTTTTTATAAAGTTGGTACAATAATACCTTATTGTACATACCCTCTCTTATGAGATCTCCAACGATCTCTCTTCCTCATTCTTTTAATTTCCGTAGGACATTTTAGCACAATCACAAGCAAAAATTCCTTAAAACTTTACTCAATGTACCTAAATTAAGGTTAGAAATAATATTGAGTAGGCTCTCCTAATATATATACTCAATATTAGTGCAAATTCTAATGGTCGATCAATCCCAATAGATCTTCAATTATTTGAAAAACAATGACATTACAACACTATATACCACATATAATGGACAATTGAATTCAGAAGACTGTACAGGAAGACCACATATAATGGACAATTGAATTCAGAAGACTGTACAGGAAGAAGGAAAAAATTACTAAAAAAATCATAGGTTCGACAAAAGAAAGAAAACATGTTGATCTTCTGGTAGTCCTCTCTTTCTTTGTACCTCCAAAACTGAAAATCTAGCTCTGTCTGGTCAGTATGTATGTTGTTTCCTGATACTTCTTCTATACTCTGTCTGCCTAACAAATGTGTTTCTATAAGAGCAGAATTAGTAGTTCAAGACTATTTCAAACAGATCAGAGTCTTTATCAACATCCAAATTGACACTTTCCTCGTCCCAATTGTACTTGATCCTCTTGCTGCTCTTGGTGCTGCCCTTGCTGTTGCTCTTGCCATTAGCCGCGGCATAATCCGAGCACTCGGCATCCTGCATTCCAACAGAGAAGAACTCGCGGCTGTCCTCGTAGGCTCCAACGGAGTGGCAGCTGTAGCTCGGGATGACTGGAGGAAGCACGGATTGGCCGTTCGATGGGAGTTAGCCGGCACGTATTTGAACGCCACTTGACCCAGATTGACTACGATCGTCACGTCCGAATTTGATGCCAAAATTGGGTAGAGGGGGCTCTTGTACACCTCGGAATTGCATCGGATTACATGGACTAGTTCGGAGTCTATGGTGAAGTAGACCTTCTTCCTGCTCGGACTGAACCCGCAACCGATCACCTTGTCAACGGTTGCCCATTCCGTCTTGTTTGATTCAGACACCAAATGCAACCCTGCAGAATTGATGCAAAATTATGTTCAAGTTTACAATCCAACTTGATTGATCAAAACCAATACAATTAGTACAAGTTTTTCAGAAGATTTTGTTACCGTCGAGGTAGACGGAACCATTGGATTGAAACCCAATTGAGCCTGGATAGGTGCCAGGGATCAACCTGGTCTCAGTAGAACCTCCTCTTGTCAACCCCAAGCAGATCAGGGGCTTGTTGGGCTTGACCTCCGTCGTCGTCGGACTGTAATTCGACTCAATTCGGCCGTCAGAGTGGACTTTGGATGGATTCTGATCGATCAGCTTCAACCGGTCGTCGTCTCCGTCGCTAGCATCCCCGTCCTTCAGTCGCCTCCGCGGACCAGACGGCTGATTCGGCGGCTGTAATTGTGTGATTGAGATCTCGAAGTAGGCTTCCTGGGGGAAGGACGAGCCTATCAGGGGCGGTCCCGGCAGAGGCAGGCTCATCCTGGTGCAAGAGGTTGCGGAGCTGTCGATAGGGAAAAGAGGGCTGCTGTTGGTGCTGCTGCTGGCGGTTTTCTTGGTCCTGAGGGGACTGATCCTGGCGGTCTGCATGAATTCGGACGTATTGGCCTGCACCTCCCAGCTGATCTGCTGCGACTCCTGCGGCCAGCCGGAGTCGCAGGAGGCGCAGAGGCTCCAGAGAGGGGACGACCGGGGGACAGATGAGCGGTCTGCGAATACGAACTGGGACCAGCCGTGGTCGACCACCTCGGATATAAGCCTCGGATGGGCGTCCCAACTGAAATGAGGAGGAACCTCCTCCTGCTGCTGCTGCTGCTGAATATTTTGTTTCGGGTTGAGCTGTTGAAAGTGGAGGCTGTTCTTGTTGGACCTATTCCGGAACTTGTCGATGGCGGACTGGAAGCCATCCTGGCTCGGGGACGGTACGGCCAAACCCGCCGCGTTCGCGCTCGAGATGAGTTGCTGTTGGGGTCGAGGCTGTTGCCGGCGCCTGCGCCACCAGAAGAGGAGTATGGATAGGGAGAGCAGGGCTACGCCGGGGACGACGCCGGCTAATATTTTGATCAAGGGTGTCATGTTCTTGTTTCTCAAAATCTACAATCAAGTCGTGATGGCGGTGGTAGTTGACATAGAGAGGAAAATGGGAGTTGTTAACTATGGTACGATTCTTCTGTTGAGGAAGAGGGCCACGGAATCTAAGTTGGCTGGCGCGAAGGGGGGTGGGTGCGTAAACCGAAGACAGAGACTTGCTCAACGTTTTTTTTTTCCCTTTTGCTCAACGTTATTTTTTTTTTTTCTCTTTTGCTCAACGTGTGCATTGGAAGCAATATTTTAAAAATCGGACCCATCACCGAACCCAATTTTTTTTTTTTTGGTATACATCAAATCGGAGTTCAACCATGATTCAAACTTGATTTGTTTTGGTTCATGTATGATATCTATAGTTACTTATTGGATTTGGTTTAGTTTGGTTCTTAATATATTAGTTTGGTTTAATTTTACAACTATAAGATCTATCAAAACCAAAGTAAGAATCAAATGTTCAAAATTTTACATGATAATTTTATTTTTTAAATTTGTTTTCAAAAAAAAAATTTAAAATTTGCCGGTTGAATTATGAACCTGTTTGACCGGTTCACCGGTTGAATGCTGATTTTAGAAAAAATCGACAATTTTTTAAAATATTCAATTTTAGTCGAATCGGACTAATTTTTTGACATAAATCGGTTAGACACGGTCTAACGTCGGTCCGAACCAGTTCTTACAACACTGATTGGTAAGTAAACAGCAAGAGAAACCAGCCAAACAAACAAAAAGTTTAGTAAATATGATCTTATCTAATCTGGATTGAGCATTGAAGACTTTGAGGTGAAGTCCAAGTAAACATCTCATATAAATAAATATATTTGGACTGTGCAACTAACTGATGGGATGCTTATTGCATTTTTTTTTTTCTGCAATATGGATTTGCCATTCATCCTCTTGGTAATTTTTCTTTCCTTTTATTATGGACAGCTACTCTTTGTTTGATATTTGATTTTGGATTGTGACAGTGCTAACTTGGATACACTTTATGCCTTTGCAATTACATCATGTCCTTTTTAATTCTCATAGTAAACATCAGGGCCCTCCTGGCCATATGTCAAATGGGCAATGGTTAGTGGCATAATTTTGGTATACTAGTACATAATTTTGGGATTCATGATATACTAGTAGTAGATTTTAAGTAGACATTTGGTAGGCGGAACACTATATAGACAAAAATTATATATTTCCGAAAATTAAATTTCAAGTAATTAAATTCTTTGAAACATTATATTTTCATGTTCGGTGACTATATAAATATTTCCTGAAAAAAATAATAAAAAAAGAAAAAAAAAAAGAAAAAAAACCCAAAAACGAAATAACGTCAAAAAGGAAAAGAAAAAAAAGTAAAAACGACAAAAACGATCAAAAGAAAAAAAACGACAAAAAAATAACAAAAACAAAAAACAAAAAATCAAATAAAACGACCATAAAAATTCCAAAAAGGACAAAAAAACGAAAAAAAGACCAAAACGACTCAAAAAGCGACAAAAAGCGACAAAAAGCTAAAAAAATGACAAAAACAACAAAAAAAAGACAAAACTAAAAAATGACCAAAAACGACAAAAAGAAAAAAAAAACCAAAAATGACAAAAAAGAAAAAAAAAAGACAAAAACGACAAAAAAGCAAAAAAGATAAAAAAAATAAAAATAAATAATAAACTACAAAAGCGACAAAAAACGACAAAGAGAACAAAAAAATACAAAAAAATACTAAAAATGAAAAAAAAGACAAAAAGGCGACAAAACGACAAAAAAAAAACCAAAAGTGGCAAAAAAAACGATAGAAACGACAAAAAAGTCCAAAAAAACGACAAAAAGTGATCAAAAATAACAAAAATTATATAAAATGACAAAAACGACAAAAAATGACCAAAAAAAGATTTAAAAAAACTAGCAAAAGACGACAAAAGGGACAAAAAATGACAAAATACTACAAAAGGGACAAAAAAAAACCATAAAAAAAACCAAAAAAGCGGCAAGAAACGATAAAAAAGGGGAAAAATATAAAAAGGAGAATAAAGCTCAAAAATGATAAAAAAAAAGAAGAATAAAAATTTAAGCAATTTTTTTTGCCCAGACAAAAAAATATATACCCACCTATTTTTAAGGGATAGGATTCTCATGTTTTATGGGTAAACTATTTATCCGAATTTTTCTAATTTTCGGGAATATATTATTTGTAGCCCCAAACATGGTAATAGATTCTCATACTAATTTTTTTAGGAATAAAAAAATACTACATACCAACCGCCCCCTAAAGGTGTGGTCCTATAGTTTTACTCCATTTAGAAGATCAATTCATTAGAAGAGTTTGACTTACAAAACAACAAAAAATTCAACATATTTTAGAATATCAGTTTCCAAACACTAAAATTCTTCATATTCTCTAAACAATTAATAACGTGATATTCTCTCTCTCTCTCTCTCTCTCTCTCTCTCTCTCTCTCTCCACCTCCAGCCCTGTGTTAGATAACAACCAAGAAATTTGAAATATGCTTTTGAATATCTTCTTTGATTGATTTATGAGTATTTTTCATGTGTATAAATACAATATTTGGCAGATCTTCTATAATCATGTAGGTGATAATTAGAATATATATATAGTCAAATCTTCTATAATGGCAACTTTTTTATAATCATAAAGGTGATAATTACAATAATGTTGACAATTACAGATATTCTATAGTTTGCATATTTTAAATCTCTTGGATGTCATCTAACTGTAACGCCCCAAATGTTGCACCCCGCCCGAGGCCCTATTGCATAACCTTTTTGCGGACTAAGGTTATGCGGGAAGCTTCCAGAACATTCTAGAAGATGGCGGAAGGCTCTAGAAGACTGTGGATCTCTCCGGGAGGCCCAAGATCGTTCTAGGAGGCCCAAGAAGCTTCTGGAAGGTCCTTGAAGTTTCCTTTTATGTTGCTAGGGAATAAACCTGGAATATGCCATTTCAGTTATGGTAGATTGTAATAATCCTTGGAATATTCCTTCCAGGACTTTCCTTGTATTGCTCTATGAGCACTTATAAAAGGGGGAGGCTCTCATTTGTTCCTCACCACCTAAAATTGTAAGCATTCTCCAAGTCAATAAAGAGATTCTTACTAGTCCCATCTTTGCTCCACTATTCTAGTTTTCTTAGCGATCTAGCTAAGTCGGGACGGGAAGGCTTGCACGAGTCTTTGAGGAGAAAGACAGTGCGCCGCACGGGACGAAGTGCTAGCAAAAACACTAAGTCCGTGACAAGTGGTATCAGAGCAAAGATTCGATCGCCGTCATGTCTTCGACCGAAGCCATCATCAACGAGGATCCGGCACAACCCTCTTCGCCTAAGGAGAAGGCGAAGACCTCGAAGAAGGGCAAGAGCAAGGAACCGTTGCTGGAACGGGCTCTTGGCGAGTTGTCGGACCGAGTTGAGATGCTGGAGAAAGGCGTGACGGGCGTCGAGTATCAAGTGGAGCAGAACCAAGCGGCTCAAGAGGAATTTGCCCAAGGTTTGGAGGCGGATGTCGCCACGGCTATGTCGGAGTTCCGAGAGCATCTCCGCGAGATGCAGGCTGAGTTCGAGGAGGAACGAAAGGCCACGAAGGCGGAGATTGCTGAACTACGCAAGAAGCTACAAACCAAGGCGGAGGTCCTCGAGAGGGCCATTGCTGGTGGTCCGACTCCGAGGAGGGAGTCGACGCAGAGGGTGAAGTATCCAGAACCAAAATCCTTTAATGGCGTACGGGACGCGAAGGAGGTGGACAACTTCATCTGGAACGTCGAGCGTTACCTGAAGGCGGTCCGCATCGAGGATGAGACCGATAAGGTAAACACAGTGTCCTTATATTTTTCTGATGATGCTACGCTGTGGTGGCGACGCAGGTGCATTGATATAGAAAAGGGACTCTGCAAGATCGAGACTTGGGAGGATCTCAAGAAGGAGATCAAGTCTCAGTTCTACCCGAAGAACGTGGAGTATGTCGCAAGACGGAGTTTGCGTCAACTCAAGCACACCGGGTCGATCAAGGAGTATGTGGCGGAGTTCACCCGTCTGATGCTCACCATTTCCAGTATGGGCGAAGAAGATCGCCTGTTCGCATTCCTAGAGGGTCTACAACCATGGGCGGCACAAGAATTGCAGAGGCAAGATGTGTCAGATCTGAACACGGCTGTTGCGGCAGCCGAGAAGCTGATGGAGTATCGACGGAGCGATGCCCCAAAGCCCAAGGAAAAGACCACCACCAAGTTCAATGGTGGGGGAGCGAAGAAGAACAACGGAAAGGGAGGCCCACCGTCGAAGGACAAGCCGCAAGCAAAGCCTTCGACGGAGCGGAAGATCGAGTGCTATGTGTGCGGTGGAAATCACCTCGCACGAGACTGTCCGAACAAAGGCAAGAGGGTGAACGCAGTCCAAGGCGAGGAGGCCGAGGACATGGAGCCTAAGAAGGGGGCTCATATGGGTGCCCTGCGCCTGTTGAATGCTTTGAAGAGCAAGGCGGTAGTGTCCAAGACCCCGAATCGAGAGCTGATGTATGTGGACGTGAAGATCAACGGCCACAACACCAGGGCGATGGTCGACACGGGGGCTACCCACAACTTTATCTCAGACGCGGAGGTCCGACGCTTGGGTTTGGCGCTGGAAAAAGACTCAAGCACGATAAAGGCAGTCAACTCTGAGGCGCGCCCTGTGCAGGGGGTGGCCAAAGGAGTGAAGATCCAAGTGGGAGACTGGACGGGTGTCACCAGTCTCACGGCAGCACCACTGGACGACTTCGACATGATCCTTGGGATGGACTTCCTCACTTCGGCAAAGGCAGTCCCAATGCCACATCTGGGAGTCGTCGGGATCATGGAGGAGAGCTCTCCGTGCATGGTGACAACTGCACGAGGCGAGCTTGCGAAAGGGAAGGCTCTCTCCGCACTACAACTCAAGAAGGGGATGCGACACGGAGAGATGACTTACCTTGCTGTGCTCAAGACGGAGGAGGCGCCCGTGTAGGGGGATCTTCCGCCTGAGATCGATGACGTTCTTGTGAAGTTCGGGGACGTCATGCCGAAGGAGTTGCCGAAGAGGCTACCTCCGCGGAGGGAGGTAGACCATGCCATCGAGTTGGAGCCGGGCACGAAGCCGCCCGCCATGGCTCCATATCGCATGGCCCCACCCGAGCTGGACGAGTTGAAGAAGCAACTCAAGGAGCTGCTGGACGCGGGATTCATTAGACCGTCAAAGGCCCCGTATGGTGCACCGGTGCTGTTTCAGAAGAAGAAGGATGGAAGCCTTCGTTTGTGCATCGACTATCGTGCACTAAACAAGGTAACCGTCAAGAACAAATATCCCATCCCGTTGGTGGCGGACTTGTTCGACCAATTGGGAGGCACGAGATACTTCTCCAAACTTGATCTGCGCTCGGGGTATTATCAAGTCCGGATTGCGGAGGGTGACGAGGCTAAGATGGCATGCGTGACGAGGTATGGCGCATATGAGTTTATGGTTATGCCTTTTGGTCTAACAAATGCTCCTGCGACTTTTTGTACTTTGATGAACAAGCTCTTTCATCCCTATCTGGATCGGTTCGTCGTGGTCTACCTCGACGACATCGTCGTGTACTCAAACACGATGGAGGAGCACATCGAGCATTTGAAGACTGTCTTCCAAGTGCTAAGGGAGAACGAACACTTCGTCAAGCGGGAGAAGTGCTCATTCGCACAAGAAGAGGTGTCGTTCTTGGGGCACTGGATCGGGCATGGCAAGATATGGATGGACGGCGCAAAGGTCCAGTCCATACGGGAGTGGGAGGCTCCCACCAAGCCGACGGAGCTGCGATCATTCCTTGGCTTGGCGAACTACTACCGGCGGTTCATCCGAGGATATTCCGCCATCGCAGCGCCTCTGACCGATCTGCTGCGGAAGGATCGGGCGTGGAGCTGGACGCCCCGATGCGAGGAGGCATTCGGGGCACTGAAGCGGGCTGTGACGGAGGAGCCGGTCTTGTCTCTACCGGACTACTCCAAGGCGTTCGAAGTGCACACGGACGCGTCCGACTTCGCCATCGGTGGGGTGTTGGTGCAGGAAGGACACCCCATCGCGTTCGAAAGCCGCAAGCTGAATGACACTGAGCGGCGCTACACGGTGCAGGAAAAGGAGATGACCGCGGTCGTGTATAGCTTGAGGACATGGCGGCACTACCTCCTCGGCACCAAGTTCGTGGTCATGACGGACAATGTTGCCACGAGCTACTTCCAGTCCCAGAAGAAGCTATCTCCGAAGCAGGCGAGATGGCAAGATTTTCTAGCCGAGTTCGACATGGCGTTGCAGTACAAACCCGGCAAAGAAAATCAGATGGCCGATGCGCTTAGCAGGAAGGCCGAGCTCGCATCTGTGTGCTTGCTCAAGGGGGACATTCTGGACCGTGTTCGAGTGGGAATCATGGAGGACCCACTAACACTGGCCCTAGTGAAACTTGCCAAGGAGGGCAAGACGAGAAGGTTCTGGCTGAAAGACGGACTTCTCTACACCAAGGGCGACAAGGTGGTCGTGCCTAGGTGGAGTGGCTTGCGGAGACAGCTGCTCAAGGAGTGTCATGACATAAAGTGGGCTGGACATCCGGGGCAGAAGCGAACCTTGGCGCTACTGGAGGCCGCATACTACTGGCCTCGCATGCGCGAAGATGTGGAGGACTATGTTCGCACTTGTCTTGTGTGCCAACAGGACAAGGTGGATCATCAGAAGCCCGGGGGCCTGCTGGAGCCTCTTCCCGTGCCGAGTCGGCCGTGGGAGAGCATTTCGATGGACTTCATCTCCGCCCTGCCGAAAGTGGGGGCGCTTGGGTCCATTCTCGTGGTGGTGGACCGGTTCTCAAAGTACGCGACCTTCATTGCTGCTTCGACGGACTGCACAGCAGAGGAGGCTGCGCGACTGTTCATCAGCCATGTGGTGAAGTTCTGGGGCATCCCGGTCAACATTGTCAGCGACCGAGACCCCCGCTTCACGGGGAAGTTCTGGACGGAAGTGTTCAAAATCCTCGGGACAGACTTACACTTCTCGACCAGCTTCCACCCGCAGACGGACGGGCAGACCGAGTGGGTCAACTCGCTACTCGAGGAGTACTTGCGGCACTTTGTGAGTGCCAACCAGAGGGATTGGGTGCATCACCTCGACGTCGCTCAGTTCTGCTACAATCTTCAACGGAGCGAGTCGTCGCACAGCAGTCCATTCGAGTTGGTGATGGGTCGCCAACCGCTTGCCCCGCACACGCTGAGTGCGGGGCCCTCGAGTAGAAGTCCCGCGGCCAACCAGTTCACTTCAGATTTCAAGACAAAGGCGGACATTGCCAAGGCATTTCTGGAGAAGGCCGCGAGGAAGATGAAGAAGTGGGCCGACGCGAAGCGAAGGCCGGTTGAGTACAAGGAGGGGGACATGGTGCTGGTGAAGCTGCAACCACAACAGTTCAAGGTGTTCCGCAAGGTGCACAAAGGACTGATCCGGAAGTACGAAGGCCCCTTTCCCGTGCTCAAGAAGGTAGGCAAGGTGGCCTACAAGCTTGAACTCCCTGCCAAGCTGAAGATTCATCCAGTCTTCCATGCCAGTTGCTTGAAGCCGTACCATGAAGACTTGGAGGATCCCCAGCGCGGAGTTTCGAAGCGACCAACGGCGACCATGACGACTTCCTTCGACAAGGAGGTGGAAGCCGTGCTGGACAGGAGGACCATTCGGCGACGAGGTGTGTCCCCGTATGTGGAGTACCTCATCCGGTGGAAGGGCTTGCCTTACGGTGAGTCTAGCTGGGAACGTGCTGATACACTGCATCAGTTCGAAGCCGAGATCCAGGCGTTTCTCAGCGAGCATGGTTGACGAGGGCGTCAACGCCTTAGGTGGGGGAGAATGTAACGCCCCAAATGTTGCACCCCGCCCGAGGCCCTGTTGCATAACCTTTTTGCGGACTAAGGTTATGCGGGAAGCTTCCAGAACATTCTAGAAGATGGCGGAAGGCTCTAGAAGACTGTGGATCTCTCCGGGAGGCCCAAGATCGTTCTAGGAGGCCCAAGAAGCTTCTGGAAGGCCCTTGAAGTTTCCTTTTATGTTGCTAGGGAATAAACCTGGAATATGCCATTCCAGTTATGGTAGATTGTAATAATCCTTGGAATATTCCTTCCAGGACTTTCCTTGTATTGCTCTATGAGCACTTATAAAAGGGGGAGGCTCTCATTTGTTCCTCACCACCTAAAATTGTAAGCATTCTCCAAGTCAATAAAGAGATTCTTACTAGTCCCATCTTTGCTCCACTATTCTAGTTTTCTTAGCGATCTAGCTAAGTCGGGACGGGAAGGCTTGCACGAGTCTTTGAGGAGAAAGACAGTGCGCCGCACGGGACGAAGTGCTAGCAAAAACACTAAGTCCGTGACATAACGCTCTCATCCCCCACGTCTCTCTCTCTCTCTCTCTCTCTCTCTCTCTCTCTCCTCACATCTCAAAATTGATCCTCTCTTACTCTCTCAATTAGGGGTGGGCATACGGTTCTAAGACCCGCGGTTTCGATCCGGCCCGAACCGTAAAATGTCTAAACAAGCTGGTTCCTAAAATTTGAAATTTAAACGGGACTGGCCGGGGCGGATCGTGTGACATTAACGGGTCGGGGCGGGTCCTATTTTCAGAATAAACGGGTCCCGGCCCGACCAGTTTCTAGGAGTATATATTTTTTTATATCAATTTTTAGCATTTTTTGTTATTATAGTCCATACATAATAGAATATCTTATCGTTTACTAAAAAAATTCTAGAAGTTTGGGAAGACATTAGACTTGTTTTGTTCTTATAGACAATATAACATATGTAAATGTTTACTATTATAGAATTTTTTAAACTTTTTTTTGGACTCGTTTGGACCCGCGGGTCGACCCGTTTCGGATCCGTTTCAAACGGGTCGGGTCCGGTCCGGGTCCAATATTTTTTGGACCCGTCCCGCGAAGTAACAGATCCGGTCCGGGTCCAACAAATTTGGGCCCGTCCCGACCCGTGCCCACCCCTACTCTCAATTACCCACAAATCACAACAACAAAAAAAATTCCATCCAAGTCGTTATACACTCTCACTACCCCTCCCTCTCGTATCTCTCTCCTAATGTCTCAAAACTGATCTATTCTTAATCTCTCAATTACCCACAGATCACATATAAACAAAAGTATAATGTCTCAATTTTTTGCTCAAACTTTGAGAGAGACAACTTTTCTAAAATATGTGTTATACTTCAATAAATAATATAAATTCATTTTTTTACTTTAATCATTTTCTTTTATCAGTTCTTAATTTCTACTTCACCTTCTTATAGTCAGATTATTTTGGAGAATAAAAGGCTCAAATCTGGTGATATATTTCCATATTATTTGCATACTTAATTAGTTGAGATAAATTGGTTATTTACTTGGTTTTTGACTACATATTGTTAATTTATAATCTCTAAAAATACTTCCTAAAAAATAATCGTCGAGATCTCAAAAATGAAAAAAGAAAAAAAGAAGAGAGGACGAATTAACAAAAAAGGTAAAGGAGGTGTGGATAAATTTGTTGTTAAAAACATTCATACTTTTAAAGAAATTTTAGTTAATGCACATACAAGTTAAAATAAAGAATTAGAAAAAATGGACTTGTTACTAATGTAAGAAGTCCTATGAAAAATAAAAAGAAAGATTGTAATGTTCCGCTCCGCACGAGACATTTGGTTGGCTTGTTGGATGCGATCAGAATGTTGGACCATGACATGTGTTAGAAATCAAGAGATTTAGACTGTCACGACCCGCTCCCGAATAATCAGACACGAGTCAGACACGTCCAGCCTTCGTCGTTAGACACGACGAAGTAAGCTGTACCAAGCTAGGGAAATCTAACCAGATAAGTATGAATGTGTACAATCACAGCATCTATAAAACGTTCCCAGAATGATCACCATAATCCACCGTTCATAATATCATAAAAGTACTAGAGTCAACAAGAAGAAAAACACTATGAACTCACAACATACAATATCTAGAGGAAGAGCTAAAACAATCTAAACCTGAAACCTTAAGCTAAGTCATGACTCCATCCTGCTCAGCTAAGATCCCAGGCTTTGGCCCATAAGGTAAAACAATATTTTGCAAGTACACCTGCAACATAACCTAGTCAAGAGCGGAGCTAAGTATATCCAGGAAAATGAACAAGAACATCATGGTATGGAAATGCATACAGAAAAAAATACAAAGTACGGGAAACAAGAACATGAATACTGAAAAGTAAATATAGGGAACATAAAATGAAACCTGAACATGAAATATACAATGAACCTGACGTGTGTAATATATCAAAATACATCCAGAGTGTGTGATCGGTTTGGGTAGAACAGGGAACATGAAATGGTACGGCTTCGGTCCCGCATGCACGATGCGGGGCCTATTCACATAAATTGTAACTCAGCTTTGATCACACATCTGTAGTATTTTTTCTCCCAGACACAAGTAAACTCATGTAACAAGATATAAGACAATCCCGTGAAATATCGTGTCAACAAGAAGATACAAGCATGAATACAAGACATGAAGTAATGGACAAGTCCGAGTAGTATACTTACCTTGCTCTGGAAGATCGGGAATAGGAAGATAATCTCTATGTACACCTGATAGTAGGTACAAATTGGTTAAGCTCTAAATCAATACATTTCCAACTAAACTCTTAATCAAAATCCTGATTTAACTATATACTTGCTATCTATCTTATAGGCTTACTAGTTATAGGGTAGTACACCAAGCAATTTCCTTTAAACACCATTAGTAACATTGCTTAAATAGTATAGCTTAGTGAAAGGAAAAATACCTATAAGATAGTCATAACAATAGTCCTGAATGCTACCATATGCTTTATATAGAAGCTAACATCAGTCAACTACTCCATCGCTAATATTTGGCATGCTGCCCAAACTTCTACTAACCATCCTGCAGCCCACACTTGACCAATTACTTTGCCAAGCCCTACAAGTTCCCAGTCCAATCTACCTATTGTAAGTTCACTGTTCCCTGAACAACCTAACCAATGTTCTTATCTGTTAAGCAATTTAGAACCAAAATCAACTTGTTAACTAAACATCAAGTTGAGGAAATCATCCAAGATCACTCATAAAGTAGAATAATATAATGACTAATATATGATGGAGTGGTACAAAGTGAACTTAAACCAAAAGACTGATAACTAACATAGGGAACCTTTCATTTCTGATACCCAGTCCTAGTATCAAAATAGTCCAATCCTTAAAAGATAACTTGTTATCTCTACTGCCATTGGTATCAGTAATCACTGATACACAATTTTTCAGGTAATTCAGTCCAACCAAATGTTATTAAGTCTCAACATCTACCCCATCCCTTGAAACAAGTTAGGCTTAATCTAAAATTATTACTGCTTCACTCCATCCTCTTTCTATTACTTAGCTAACAACAGAGCTAAACCCATACCTTGCGTTTCGATACTCTCTGATATACGTTTCCTTATCACAACACTCATATGTGAGTGTACAACAATGAATTCATATGCAATGAGAGATTATCGGATGGAGTGAATTCTGGTGTGTAGTTGACACACTTCATATTAGGGCACGAGCTCTCCGTGTCTGGCCTGATCCAAGTCCTCTGAAACCATGTGTCGAGCAGTTGTGCAATCAAAAACAGAGAAAGCCACAACATGGAATAGTGCATAATCTACTCCTATTAAATCATGAAAATTCCCAAAACTGAAGATTCAGAGATTCAAGTACTCACCCTTGTTTCGTCTTCCAAAGAACCATGATCAAATCGGAGTGTCCATGCGACTCGACTCACAAATCCTGAGACCCGATACGCAAGCAACAGTGACGAATCAAGAGGAATTTCCAGATCTCAAAATTTAAATGAAACGATCAAAATACTTACCCAAGTTCGATCAAACTCCAATAGTAATCAATATCAAAATGGTCCGCTTGCCCCCGAATAATATTTGACGAAGTCTGGATCAAACCAATGAGTTGAGGCCGGTCAATTGATCTCGACAAACTCTTTGAATCGCCTAAGAAGAAAATTGGACCAATTCGTTCGTGAATTCGATCGAAACACCAATATGTCCACAAATGAGTAGAGAACCCATAGAAAGGAACAGAGCGTCGAGAAAATTTCTAATGAACTCACCTCGACAATATCGTGCTTGATGGAGACAAGTAAGCCGATCAAATCATTCACCGATCCGCAACTCCAGATCTGATTGCCTCGTAAAAGAAGAACCGATCGAATATGATCAACTCGATCTAGTATTCAGATTCAGAACAATCTTAAGAGAATTGACCAAATCATGCCCGAGTTTACTTGATCGGGAAGACGTCGAACTGGTGGGAAGGAGGAAGGAGATCGCCGAAAGAACCCTTCGTAAACCGCCCAGTCGACGGAAGGATGTCGATCGTTCAAAGCCAAGAACTCTCCACTGCCGTCGTCGCTTGGACTATGTACCGCTCGTCGTTTAAAGGATGAAGCTCAACGGAGGGTTGGTGTTGTCCGCCATGGCTGATCGGGAAGAAATTAGGGTTAGGGCTTAATTCGAATTTAGGGAAGAGGAAAGAATGGGAGGGAGAGTTCTCGAGCAGTGCTCTGCTCTACTCTGTGGAAGGGATGGAGAAAGGAAAATAAAAATGGAGAGAGAGAGAGCTGCTTTAAATAGAAATTGAGGAAAATGGTAGTTAATTTGTAAGTTGATCTTCAACAATTTAATATTTACAAGACATACTCAAAAGTTGTTAGAGAGGTAGTTAGAATCTTAGGACTACTCATAGTTAGTTGGAAACTTGGACCATACTCCAATTTAGTTATTCCCAAGAATAATGATAAAATAATTCAAAATAATATTAGGAATTATAAATATTAAACAACTTGAATATTGTTTAATCAAAATATTAGAAATAGTTTAAAATTCATGAAACTGGAAAAGTGGGGTTACATAGACTGATGTAGTCTCTCTATGTTGGCGGATAGTCTATCTATGTTGGCCGGATGGGATGAGTTGTGGAACATAGCTCGTTGGTGGGGCTATGTCGAGTGGGGAATATCATGCTTGTGTTGAACAATCTTTGGAGGACCCGTTGAGCAAATATGTGATCGAAATAGGAATACAATTTATGCAAGTGAGTGGAACTGTCCCTTCTCCCCTACTCCTTCATGCTTAACAAAATAGAGTACGATTTTGCTATAGTATGTCCCTAATATCCCATGCTTTATTTGCTAAATAGAATGATGCCTATGTTGAACACTGTTGAAATGAATAACACTTGAAGATTGAACTACTAATATGAATTGATAATACTGTCCTTGTTAATGCTACTGAAATGAATGAAACACTTAAATCATGTACACTCTGTATAACTATTGCAAAGATATGAGGTGCTGCATATTTTCCTATAAGCCATGAAATGAATAATGAATTTCCCTATAAAAAGAATAAAATGTTATTTGTTCCTTGTTCAAAGTAATGATGTGAGAAATATTGTAATGAATTGATGCAATGAAAAATAATGAGGCTTGGGATCGCTGATAACACCAAGTTAAATGATGGCAACGATAGAAATGATAAGTCATTGAACACGACTTGGAGGAGATGAATATTGTTGTCTTTACTTACTTTTAATATTTTTACCATAAAATTATGTTCACAATCGAGTTGAGCATGATTCACATGGTCATGGACAATGTGCAAAAGGTTTGAGATTAGTTTCCTCGAATAGTATGCCTGGGGTGTTGGGGCCGATCCGACCAGGAAGAAAACATTGGCATGCTTTGGTAGCACGAATTTTGTGAGGCAATCTTAGAGGCTAGCTACCTACTTTGATGGCATCGTATTACCTTTGAAGTCCTATATGGCAAAAGTCCTTAAGGTATAACAATGCCAGTGACCATGTAGTAAGGATGCATGCTAGTGAATGTTTTGTGCAAGCAGAGTAAGTATATCATATAACATCTATTTGATGCAGGTACGAGAGAGTCGGCTATCGGTAAAAAATTATTTAAATGTGATATGTTTATCATACTTGTTAGTTCAACTTGACTGCTTAACATGTTAAATACAGTATGCTACAATATTGCCTTTGCATGAGTATTTCCATGACATGCTTAATATGTTAATTACAATGCTGCTACAATGATGCCTCTCTATGAGAAATGCTATAACATGTTTATATGCTTCACTATGATACTGTCCATGAACTGTAAACTGATATTAGGCCAAAATAGAAAGATCATTCTTAATAATGGTTGCTCACATTACTACTTAGTGTTAGTTTAGGCGAGTGGGCTGGTTCTACTCACCAGTATACGACAATGTACTGATCCACATTGTGGACACTCTTTTCAGATGCGTGTGCATGGGAAGTTTAGTACACTAAGATTGGCATTGATCATCTCTCCTTGCAAAAGATGATGTCTTACGTTTATAAAGGGCATAATGTATGAAATATTGTAATCTTATTGTGCCAAAATGGCAGTTTTAGTTGTAAGTCAGTGTGTCAAATATCAAATATAAGCCTAATGACAAGCGTTTCATTTTCAGTGGCTATCAATGTAATGTAGTTGTGTTGTAAGTTTTGTACCTGGTGCAAGCCTTGTACTTCATTTCAGTTATAAAAAAAAGAATATATTCTTCATACCTTATTGTGACATTAAGTTATTTGCTCGTTTCTACTACTATAATTCAATAAAGTGTTCTACTCAATAAGAGAGATATATCACTATTATCTTTAATTTGTCTGCTTGTGCCACTACGATGTATTCCTATTTAAAGATTATCAATTTGTACCACTTTTGTCTTATATAAGTGTAATTCAGACTTGTACGACATCACAAGCGAGGACGATCGATTCCCAGAGCTAAATGCAAGGACGAATGACTTTACGAAATCGGAACAAGATAATTTGGTATCATAGCACAGTTTTACGTCCTTTGACTCTTATTTGATTCACTTTAAACCAAAGTTGCATCCACGATTAAATCAAAGATTGCTTACATGATTATCCCGATGTTTTTGTAATCACTTCATGTTGATTAGTGTTTGAAAGTTCGTTGACCCTCTTAGCTGTTTACTGGATATTTTATACAATAAGTCTAAATAGTTTGTGATGCCTATGAATAAATATTGTTGTTGGTTTGGGCACTAATGATCCAACAATGATTTGATGCCATAGTATGCTATGTTGTGAATGATGTTTAAAATGTAGGAATAGAAAAGATGCTATGCGTGTTGTAACATGCATGAGAACTGCATGTCATGATGGAAAGGAATTGTGAATGAGACAGTTGATGAATGAGTTCAACAGAATTGATGAGTTGACTCACATGTGGTGGCTTTTCTATTTTGAGACCCTGAGAATGTTGACCTTGTGTTTTGATCAGTATGGATCATGATTGTCCAGAATAGACTTAGGCTTAATGTTATTTGAGGATGGCTTCATTTCTGAGTGGTATATGTCTCTACGACTTCAGAATGAGAGGTATCGTACGTGTCCCTTTCCATAGGATAGTAATGAGTCTATCTGTGAGCATTGGGTAGTGCTAAGCCTTAGCTGGGAGTCATACCTTGTTGTTAGGTGATTCGAGTGTCCCTTGATGGTGATGTTATACTATGTAACAAGATTGTCAGAAATTGAAACTGGGTACCTTGGTTGGAAATTGTTTAGTCAGGTAATGGCTCAGACTAGCCGGATGGTAATTATACTGTGGGTAAATGGATTGGCAAGAGAATGTTGTGGCTTAGAACATTGAAAGATAATTGTGTTTGGATGGATAATAATCTTGTGTGACTATTACAACTTGGTTGGTAATATGAAAGTTTTGGAAATGTTGTCGGAGACTCGAATGAATACAAAAAATTTATACTTGACCCTAAGGTGTGATAGATGCTAAACCATCTTGAACACCAAAGGATAGATTCAGTGAAGTATGAGTTCATACTTAATGAGATGGATAGTCGTTGCATATGTGTATGTATGCTTGAGGATTTGAATTGTATCACAAAAATAACAAGTAGTGACTCTGAATACTTGTGTTACATAGAGAATGGTTAAATGATACATGAATTGTCGAATTGGATTGGAATGGATTACTTGACCCTTGCGGTATGAAATCTTATGAATATTTGTATGAGATTTTGAAGGCTGAAAAATGAATGGGATTGAGAATCACAAAATATGTTGGATAATGTCGGTAGATGGTGTGACGGTGTGGATGACTGTCGGTTGGAATACAGATTGTTGGTATGACTTTGTCATACAGACCGAAATAATATGATTATTGATGTCGATAGATTTATAAAACGATTATATGATCATTGGATGGTACATGTAGAATTATGGATAATTGTTCAAGTTGAGATATTGAGTATGAAATGCTTTATTAGACAATAATGATAGGATGCGAATAAGTTGACAGTTAATGGGATTCAATGGTTTATTTTGAGACTTTATCAGAATGAATGCAGATACAACAAAAGTAAAGAGTTGATCAATAGGATTGTTGAAAAATTTACATGATGGATTAGATTGCTAAGAATTGTATGTCGGGTCAGAATTTAGACCGTAATCACTACAAAAAAAGTATCTTTTTGGGACGACACTATTCGGAACACTAGTCTAAAAAGTCCTAAAAGTATAGTTCTAGGGACGACTATATTTTTAGTAACAAAAAGTTGTATTTTTTTGTGACAGAATCTAAAAATGGATCACTATTTGGGACTAATAAAAATTTTTGTTCCAAATAATTCATATTACCGTCCCAAATAGCTCGGCGGGAATGCCACACATTTGACGGCTATTGCCAAATTTTATGGGGGGAAATTTTACCTCCACATGTCTCCATCTTGACCGTTTAATCGGATGGCTTAATCTAGACCGTCCATCCTAAAACTTTCAGAACTTATTTCTTTGCACAAAGATACACATCGTCGCTCTCTCTCTCTTCCTTCTCCCGACTCCTTCTACCGCTCATCTGAACGTCGCTTCTTCCGATTCCCTCTGCCGCTCCTTTCGATTCCCTCTGACATCAACGCCTCCTCTGAACATCGAGGTATATTTGTATAAATAAATTCTTTAGGGCTTGGTATTTTTTAAGTTTTTTTAAATGCATCAATTTAGGTTTTATTCCTTCAATAACATGTATCGTATGGAGTTTTTTCCTTTAATTTCTTTAGGGTTGTGTTAATTTTAGCTTTTTAAACAGTTTTTAGGTATTTTTAAGGTATTCTCGGCAGGTTTATACCTAGATAACCCAAAGAAAATATTGGAAACCTCTTCCCTGAACACTAGAATGTCCGGTGCTCGAAGCTCTCTAATGGAGCAGCAGGAGGAGGGCCATGGCGGTCAAATCGACGCTCGCCATGGAGCAGGAGACCAAGCCGAAGGTCTTCCTCATCAGAATCGGCACCAGGGGGAGGTGAGCTTTTTCCTGCGGGAACTCTAATGGCTCGTCGAGATTCGTTACTAATTTTAGTGTCTTTCTTTTTGCTCCTTCCTGTTTTGCTGGGATGTGGAGTGTGCTATTGTGGTTTCTGATGTGTTTGCTGCGATAATCTTTTGTTCACCGAGCTTGAAATTGTTACTAGTTCTGGCCATGAAACAAAAAGGAGCAAATTTTCGCTCAATCAATGGGAATGGAGAGAACAAATAAATAAATAAATAAAATTTAAAAATACAAATGAGCAGAAAATTGGGTCTGATAATGTTATGGTTTCCTATCGCATATCGAAATAGTTAAATCGCTGGAGCGCTTATTGAGTAAGGTTGAAGTGATGCCTATGCTATATATAGTTCGTCATGAAATAATATATGCAGTTTCTGCGTCAGAAGACGTTGGGTCAGGATGATAGATCGTTACAATGCAGTTTGTGGGGGATAGTAGGTTGTAGCTTCCTCGTGGGCAAGAGTGAGAATCATGTTGCTTGATATCTTAGCAACTGGTTCTGGAGAATGTGCCCCTGTGCTAGATTGTTCATCATCACTATTGCTTTTCATCTGTTTTTGAACCGTTTAGCTTTGCGCTTAGGCTCATCTCCGTAGCATTGTTGCCTAGATATCACGTTCCAATTTCGTGGTTCGAACCTTTCTTGTACTTGTATTCATGTAAGATGGGTTGGTGCTTAATTCCGACAAACCAGAATAATGTATTTCTGGAACTCGGTACTAAACTGTTCCGAGCTAGGAAGCACGAAAACTCAAAAATCTAAGCCGTTCTTGTAGGACACCACCCGGACACTCCAACATACACTAGGACACACAAAGTAAGTGCAGTGTCCGTGTCTTATCTGTGTCCCTGCAACATAGGTTAAGAGTAGAAATAGGTATGCAATGATTGCCAGTATATTGTGGCATCAAACAATTATAAGATTAGTTAGTAAACTATGTTGCTTGAGGAATTGAACCATTTATAAGCTCAAGAATTTATATTTAGAATGTTACGATTTAAGAATTGAACCATTTATAACCTCTTCCCTGAGCGGAATTAACCATGCTCGAAGCTCTCTAATGGAGGAAATCCTCAATTAACAGAAAGAAGAAGATGAAGAAGGAAGAACAAGCTAAGTAATTGTATTTCTAATTTTCAGAAATTGCAATTGTCTAAATTTCTTGATTACATGCTCACTATTATTTATACTCTCTCCACATGACAGCTAGAGTTTGTTGACTAACAACATCTAGAGGTTGTTGACTAACAACAGTCCTGTGCCAGGTGCTTCGAGCGGAATTAACCATGCTCGAAGCTATCTAATGGAGGAAATCCTCAATTTACAGAAAGAAGAAGATGAAGAAGGAAGAACAAGCTAAGTAATTGTATTTCTAATTTTCAAAAATTGCAATTGTCTAAGTTTCTTGATTACATGCTCACTATTATTTATACTCTCTCCACATGACAGCTAGAGGTTGTTGACTAACGAAATAGCGAAAAAAGGAGCCTTTAAGTAGTTTGTTATTTCATTTTCTTCATACTGGGATCACAAAATTTTAGCCATAGAACAGAAAACATAAAAGATACCGTGTAAAAATATATTACAAACCTTGCAATTGTGACCACCGAGTTGAATTGCCCTTCCAGGGCGAAGATTAAAGAGTAACAATTCAATTGGTGCCTGTGTAAGTAGAAATTTTTTTTGCTCAAATGGGATGTCCCTAATCTATCTAACCCGAAGGGAAATACAAGATCAACATAGTATAATACATGAAAAAGGAACCCCTTCATGTTATGATAAATTAAAAAAGAAGAAGAAAGTAGTAACCCTGGCAGTAGTCTTTACAGGTTTATCAGAGAGTGGACCTGCCAATTAAGCAAATATATAAGAGAATTCAAGATGAGTTGAGATCACTAGGATCGATGGGAAGAACTGTTTAGAAGAAATATTGGTAACAAAATTACAAGAACCTACCTCTTATGTTACCCACTATAAAACTAGTTAACTCCCAACTTTGTCTTTGGCGATAACCACTGGTCTCTCCTAGTTATAGTCACAAAAAGAAAACTAGGTCATTTGTTTTGAGCATTGCCTTCACCTCTTTATTGAGCTCTTCTAGCTTCTGCTCTGTTCATGCATTAGACTCTGCATTCAAATTAATCATTCGCTAGTTAGATAACGAAATATGCACATGTGTATCAATTTTAATTTGCTTGATTAAGATAATTCTTTTTATAGGTATTTATTTCTAAGTTAGTCTTACCATGTTCAAATATATATATGAAGCCCTAATAGATATCTTCAGAGCTTAGTCAACTCAAAATTTTCATTAACATGGTATCGAAGTATTAGCCCTTGCTTAAATAATATGTTTCCATGTATAATTCTTCATAAATTTGTTATGTTCTACATCGGGATAGAAAATTGGGTAAAAAAGTGAGATTAAGTTGAAGGTATTTAAATATAAATCAGTCTTGCTCATAAAAAGAAGAAGAAGCCTTTCTTGATAAATGATATATGCCTGTGATGTAAGAGAAGACTTGGGAGAATGGGAGATGAAATAATCTTTCCAAACACTTGGACTGAAATCTACAATTGCCTGGACAACGTCCTCTGCATTAATGTGGTTGTATGTGGGAGTTCCTTTTGTAATATAGATAAACTTAATGGAAGTTCCTTTTTTAATATAGATAACCTCTTGCACCATTCCTCGCCATATTAAGGCTTATTACTTGTCATCTGGGTACTTTGACATGTGGGTTGATCTTCCACTCATTTAGCTTTTGACAAAAGGATACAATAAGCTTAAATTTTTAACATATGGCTTTATAGACCAAATCTATAATTTTGGTGTAACAAGTTGAAATCATTGGAAATGTCTTTTCCCACAGCACTGTTCAAAATTTTGATCAAAAGTTGTGAATGCTAAATAGATTAGTGCAACTTAACCAACACTTGTGCATATTTCACCTATTGCACCACCAATACATCTTAATTAAGTCTGAAATAATCATAAGAGCTACAATAAAATAGTGCCATATTCATGTGCAGAATGGTTGGGTTCAGAACCTGCTAATGACAAATAGATATGCCTTAAATATCTCCAAGTAAGATAGCAAGCCTCTGTGTAGACCCTCTGTTCTAACATATACTTTAAGGACTTGTGGTCAGTCCTAATGAGAAACACCCTTCCCCAAAGATATTGATTCCACTTTTTGACTGCCAGTAAGATAGCAAGCATCTCTTTCTCATATGTGGATAGGATCTTGGCTCTTCCTTTTAACCCTTGACTGAGATAGGCTATTGGTCTATCCTCCTGCATAAGAACAGCACCTATTCCATTCCCAGAAGCATCACACTCAAGTATAAACTCACTATTAAAGTCTGGCATTCTCAATACTGGAGGTTGGGTTAAAGCAGTTTTTAAGTTGTTAAAAGTCTCTTGAGCTTGTAGACTCCACTTAAAAGAGTCTTTCTTGAGCAAATTGTTCAAGGGACAAGCTATGTTGCCACCTCCTTGGTCTCTCTGATAGCTGATTAAGTGTTGATGTTTTATTTGAATGTGTTTAAACAATCGGCATTTGGTTTCTTTATCTGTCTTTTCATTTGATGCTATATGAGTGTTGTTCTTTTCCTCCATGAAGAGAAAAATCAGTATATATCTATCAATTTCACTTATTAGTTCTTTTTTGAGCTAAAGAATAAGTATATCATTTATGCATGTGTGTCAAGTAGATAAGAGGCATGGACATGGACTTGTGACACAAA
Organism: Iris pallida; assembly: GCA_029216955.1. Classification (NCBI taxonomy): domain Eukaryota; kingdom Viridiplantae; phylum Streptophyta; class Magnoliopsida; order Asparagales; family Iridaceae; genus Iris; species Iris pallida. The sequence goes on along the minus strand of JANAVB010033982.1, from coordinate 42,595 downwards.
CAGTGTTGTCCTTCCTCACTATGTATTTAAAATTATTCTTATAGCATGAACTGACTTCTGAAAGTTTAGTATCACTACAACTAATCCTTTTTTTTGCTTAAGAATATGTTGATACTGATACGATATGGGCTATAATAATATGATTTGGTAGGTCCAAATCCCATACCAACTGCTACCGATACTGACCATTGGGCGTCTCTTTCTCAGTCAATTTGACAAGATAATACATGGAGGAAACCAAGATGAAAAGCTGCTATAGGTAGTTCAATTTTCTTGCTTTCTACTGATTTAGACATATACCGGTGTCTTTGTAATATCTTAATGTCATTGCAGGAAGATTTCTCTGATATTGTTCTTAGATGTTCCTGAGGATTCACTAATAATAAAGGAAGAGGTATTTGGTCCCTTGCTTTCGATTATCACAATATGTTGAATAATCCTCAGTTCATGAACATATTACTTCTCATTTTATATCCAAAACTAACAATCTTGTCGTTAGTCTAAAACCTTCAAAGCTATGATGTGTATATTGGAATATAAGATGCAAGTATCCTGAGAGGAAATTTTTGTTTTGATTTGTTAAAGTTGACAAGATTGAAGACAATTTGTTGTAATAAACTTGAGAACCAAACCTTTAATTTGTTGCCTCTCTCTTCACCAAGAACAAGAAGCTAGAGAGCATACACCTACCTGCAACCTAGATGGATAGTTGTATTGCTTCCTTACGAATCCTATGGGGTACTTAGATTCTAAAAATGTCCGAATTCAAGGTCACAAGTGTTCCGAGATATTCATCTAACAAACTTATTACTGCTTCTCCAACTTAACTGTTCATTAAAGGTAGCTTTGTAATCCAATTTAATAGTGGAAAAACTTTGATTCAAGTGGTTTAATGCATGGAGGTACTCAATTTTCAGCAACAAACTGATCATTGTTCAAATGTCCCTATATTCAATGCCGAGGATATTGTCAAAACCCAAAACAGAATATTTGTTCAGGCTCAACCATCTCACTAGTAACATTTTTTTTCTTAATACTTGACTGCATTCAGTTTTTGGAGTCTATTGCCTAAGTATCTGAATAGATTTAGTTTACATATTGTCTGACATGAATATCAGCAATAGAAATTCCCAACTGTTCAACTCAAGAAATTTCTGTGCAAATTCCTGTTCTTAATTTATTTGTTTGCACAGAAACAGGTTCCCCCCTAATATGGCTACTTTAGCCACTTTCTTAGTTTTCTTATGATGATTGTAAATCATGGAATCAATGATTCTATCACACAGTTATTTGTAATCAAATAAGTGAATATTAATAGCTAGAAATTATAGATAATCCTAGTTTTTACATCATGTAGTGCTTAATGAACCTTGAATGATAAACTATGGTCCATCAGCTTCCCATTATACTTTCAACTTATCAAAGCTTTTATAATGTTAATATCCTATTTAGTATCAACCCTGTTACGAAATTTTAAACTGCTTGCTTTTTATAATTTAATCTAGTATTACTTGTCTGGTTAACTGTCATAATACAAATCTTTCGAGATGCAACAATATAGCTGCAATAGTTAAATTTTCTTTTCCTAAGACACAAATTTTCCTTTTTCCAGCGACAAGCAGAAAGAATCAAGCGCGAGAAAGCTCAAGCGAAACGAGGAGATGACGTAGATCCACAACTAAGGCCTGACGATATAGTTCCTGTTTCACGTTTTAAAGGCTCACGTCTTGCTTCTGGTGCTACTCCTTCGCCATATCGACAAATTGGACAAACTACTACTTCTATGTCAGGGCTGGAAATTAAGACAAGACAAAGTGGAAAAATTGACAGTAGAGATACTGCTGCCAGAGCCCCAAAAGTCCAACGTATATCTTCAACAGGGGCTTCAGTTGGTGCTGCCATTGTGGAGGCTAAGACTAGTCTGGAAACAGAAGTAAATTTATCTTCTTAATGAGGAAAATTTTCAGTATTAGTTCATTGACTAGTTCATGTTCTAACATAACAGTTCTAGGTTGTAGGTTCTAGTATTCTTTCATGCCAGCTATTTTGTCTGATTACGGTTGTAATGTTCTTTTCAATTTTCAGATTCATGAGAATAAAGATGATCTGAAAACAAAGCTCAAGGAAGTGCTATGAGAGAAGTCTGATCTTTTTAACTCCGAAAATCCAGAGGAGGACAAGGTTTGATCCTGAAATTGCTAGCTTTGTAGCCTAATATTTTATCCCAAACTTTGATCTCTCTGTGTTCAGTGAGGGCTTGGGTGGAGGTGGAGAACTGGAGATTGGTTCCTATGAGGACAGGATATTCCAGAAGAGAGCTCGCTTGCATCAGGTGTGTATTCAGTGACTGGTTTTCTTTCTTTTTCCCCTATTATTCCATACATACACCTACCTACAACCTAGATGGATAGTTGTATTGCTTCCTTATGAATCCTTTGGGGTACTTAGATAGATTCTAAAAATGTCAGAATTCAAGGTCACAACTCGTGTGCTATTTGTTACTCGAGTATCAAGCAACATAGATTGCAGGCCAATATGCCTATACCAATTTCTCTGATCAAAATAATTTTTAGAAAGCATTAAATTATTTTGTTGCTGGGTCAAGGGATACTGAACTTGATGTATGTGTTGATCTAGTCTTTGCATTGCTCCTTTGTTGAAGCATGCAAAGGTAGATTTTTCTTATTGGCTTTTTCTCACATTCTTTGCATTACGCTCCTATGATATCTAATTGTGATTTTTATGTTCTTGAACAAGGCAATGAGGTTACATGACTCGTAGTTTGATAACTTATCCATCCATGGGGCAGACAACTTATTCCTCTACCATCTTGATTTAAACACTAAAATCCATTTCATGTGATGAGAATTTTGCTATATGTTCTTGGTAGTAGAATTAATGCCAAAAGAAGTTTCACAACATACATGTTTCTTAAGCCCATTGTGCAACTACCATTCCGTACCTCGGAAACTGTTTTCCTCCAGTATTCTTTGTAACTACAGGATGGAAAATTTTGAAATATTTTACTTCATTGCAGCATACTACTGAGGTTGTATAATAGGTTTATCTACTATTTGTATGATCAATGCTTCTTTAATCTAAAAATAATTGTGCGCCTCTCTAAGTTGGGCATGATTAGGACTTGTTCGAATTGTTAACTTCTACTTCTATTCTAACAATACCTTTGTATTTGCATCATCTAATTGTAACATATTACAATAACCCTGCCAACCCTGTCAATGTTGTGGTAATATTTTTACTGGATCTCATCTTTGTGATTTCTTTCATTGTACATAGAATCTCCTTTTATGATTGTTGTAAGTATCCTTTCATATATATTGATACTAGACACATCTTCTTGATAATATTTTCTAGACTAATTGTTGTAAGTATACATTTATGATAAATTTTTGCTTCTTTACATTGTTATTAGACACATTTTCTCAATGATTGATAAAATAATAAGATTTTCTTGCTAATATATTGGCATGTCTTAATTTTATTTGCAGGTCCTTCAAAAGCATTATGGATTTACTTAAATGATGGACGACGACTCTTGTGATGGAAAAAAATTTGGGTTAATTTTGTGAATATTTAATAAATGATTCAAAAATATGGTGTAGTGTTTAATATTTTGGGTTCATAATTTTGTATGTAATGGTGGAGATGATGGGTTCATTTTGTAAGTGATGGTATGGGTGATGTATTGTGTTTTGGATTTATTTTGGAAATGATTCTACAGGATGCTTAATGTTAAGCTTTTCTGTTGTTTATCAATTGAACATTATAGTTATATATGGAATTTGTTGTCTTCTACTTAATGTAATATGTTTCTCCTATTTTGTAAATGATAGTAAAGAATGCTTGATGTTGTTGAGTTTTTTTTGTATGGGAGCTCCGACACTTGGAGATACGTCTGAGGATAAGCTTGACAACGACCATGACCATATGAATTATGTTATATGTGTATTTAAATTGTATGTTTTATAGCTGGAAAAATACAAACAATAATTTCATAAGTATTACTTTTGGGACGATTATGTAATTGTCCTAGATATAAATGACATCCTTTTGTGACGCTAGCAAATTTGTGTAGGACGGATGTTATTCGTCACAAACTCTTCTATTTTGGGACCGTTTTGTAAACCGTCGTAAACATGTAATAATTCAAACTCTTTTGGTACGGTTACATTTTCCGACCCTAAAACCAAATTAGGACGGTATTTTTCGTCCTAAAACTTTTTGCCACGCCACCCTAATAGCAGTGTTACTTACCGTCCTAAAATTCGTCCCAAATCACAACTTAGGACTGACTTGGGTCTTTTTAAGACGGATTTTTGGGGTCCCAAAAAGACACTTTTTTTGTAGTGAATGTTGCTAGATCGGTCTTAGTTGATTGTTGGGTAAGTCTAGAATGACCTTAGTGTTAGATAGACTTGACCCTAGATACCGTGAGCTGCATAACCAATAGACGATATAGTCGGTAATGGAGAGTAGTTATCCAGATTAAGTTTATACCTATAGGTTTGGGTAGAGCTTCTTAGAACTGTTGGTTTCTTGTTGGCCCTAAGAATAAGAAATTAGTATAGTCCCTAGTAGCTATCCACTCCAGGGGAGTCACCTGAATGATTAGGTTTAGCTGTCGGTATAGCTAGTCTTAGAGACTTGATCGAATAATAGGGTGACTGTTGGCGACCCATAGGATGACCCTTTGGTATTATACGAGAGATGGTAATGAGTATAACCTAGGAAAGTATATGCTTCAAGTGTGCCTCAGAGATGTTTGACAATTGAGAAGTAATGTGTCGGCCTTAAGCGAAAACTGTATGTCATGACCCGTACCCTGTTTAGGAGCACGAGCACGTGGGTACGTCTTGCCTACGCCGCAGTGTCGACGGTAGAATGCTGTATAGGTCATCTATAAAATCTAACATCGACAATATATATAAACATGTCATCTCCGCATGGAGGAATATATATAACTCAATCACATGACATCTAGGAAAGATACGCACGATGTGATAAAGATATGAAGGAAATAGAAAAGCTGGAAATAGATGCAAGTCACAGAGTCACAACCAGAAGTTCATAATTTAAAACATTATACAATCCCAAAAATATATACTACAATCCAAAATACTAAGCTGGAACGCAGTCCAGTCAAACCTAACTAGTCTAGGTCAGAGCAAGCGGTGCTCAATGGGCACCGGCCCCACATGAATGTCCAGGTCGTACTCCGCATCTATGCCATACCCATAATAGGTCGAGCAGTCCGCCTCTAAATCCTCTGTAAACATCAACGGGGTTATCCTGTCAGGATAATGAGCAAGTACAAATACCAACAACAGTTCCATTGAATTGACAAATGCTATAAGAGGCAATTATAATGGAATACAAGATAAAATATCAAGACTAGAATATAAACATGATATATAGAACAGGATATCATGTCAGGGTTTAACATACAGGAAAGTAGAACAGTATAGAAATATCTGATGTACAATATAAATATAACCAGTGCCTTGAGTATTAAAGTGTTATGTGATCGGCTTGGGTCAAGATTAGGCTGTTCCATTTGACCGGCTATGCGCAAGAACAAGCACAGGTAAACCTGGAGATCAGGCCGGCCAAATGGAAAGCTATGCACAAATAGTATCAAGTTAGGCAACACCCTACGTGCGGTGAGGGTGGAGCTATGCACAAGTGAATAGGAATACAAGAGGGGGTAATTGTAACTCCACTTTTCCTGAATAATAATTTTTTTTTGGTATTAGTATATAATTCTTATTAGAATTTAATTAAGATTTTAATTTACTTTTTGGATTATCTTAATAAATCACTAAGTATCATTAATGATTTTTTGAGTATTTTTCTAAAGTCTTTTATTAGAGAATATTCCAGTAAATAAGATTGGCTAATTGATTTTCCTAAATTTATATTAAATTTATTGATTGATCATAATAGGAATTTATTATTTTTTCCTAACTCTTTATTCTATTTTTATTTCCTTTTCACCCGACTACTCTTCCTAGTTTAAGCCTTTCACATTCTCAGCCAGCCCGACCCAACTCTATAGCCAGCCCGTCTAGCTTAATTGGGCGCGGGTCTAACCCGATAACCTTCACCCGCACCCGATAACCCAACCCAACTCCTTTAAAGAATGGTTCACTCATTCTTTCATTTATTCACTCATTTTTCAATTCTCTCTACTCCTCTGCTCTGGAGGCGACGTCGAAGCTACAACGCTGATCGCGATGGAGGAAAGGTCGAGCTCCAGAAGCTTTCCGATCATCTCAACCGTTAGTTCTCCACCGCCCAATCCCTCATAGCCGTTCGATTGTAACAACCTATTCTAACCGCCGACTTTATCCCCACCGTCGACGAGCGGCTATCGACGTGGTCGGCATCATCGTAGCTGTCAGATCGTAACTGTCTCCGTCCTCATCTGCCTATATAAGTGACCGATCCCTCCTTCTTCTTTATCAGTCCATTGCAGCAAAGCTCTGCTGGAATTCTTCCTCATCTGTTCTTCCTTTTTCGATCTCTCCACTCTCGGCCATGGCGATCGGATCTTCGGGCTATACTTCACAGTGAAGATGACGACGATGGTGATGAATTGAAGTGACGGCGAGCTAAACGATCGGCCCAACCGGTGAGTTCTTCTCTGTTCTTCTTTGTTTGGATCGATCGGTTCTTGATCGATCAAATTGGATTGATCGACCGATCAATTAGATCAGTAATCGTTTGATTCTTCAAATGTTTGATTGATTCTTTATTTTCTCTGAAATTGATTGGGAGTTATTGGTGAGTTTTTTGATCAGATCTGGGTTTTTTCCTTCAATTTTTGATTAAACAGAACAGAGGAAGTCATGAAAATTATTCTTGTTTTCATGCATGTATGGTGTTTGGCTTAATGCCGGTTTAGCCTGTGCTAGCTTAGACACGCGGGGAAGAGTATCGGATACAGGCGGATACTCGTATTGGCAACTCTACAGGTATTCAGCTGTAATATCTTATTGGAAATAACTTTTTGTTTGAGTATTTCAGAGGTCGAGTGGGGTCATGCGATGTTGGGACGTGTTGACATCATTGGTGTAACAGTATCGGACTAGTAGTCATGTCCATAACGACTCAGGACACTGGAAGGAAGCTGGCAGACACGGGAAAACAAGTGTGATGGAAGGATGGTGTTTGTAACTACGGGTTGATGACCGTTGGGTTGATAGTTTAAATTAGGATGAGTATGGCATAAATGTTACTGTGTTAGAAGACAATTTGAATTCGTTAGCCGTTGTAGTGTTAGGTTATTTTGAACTTTTGTTACTAATGACTACTTGGGCATGACCTAAAGAATTTATGTTGCAGGGACTGATAATCGTGAGAAAGACAAATGTAACCTTAGTGTCGACCAATAGCAAGTTTGAACATTATAGGTCTTTGGTTAATTAGAGCTTCTGACCAATTCATATTTACTTAGTAAGTTAGTATTGGTTAAAAAAAACCTTATTTAGTTGAGTCCAGGGAATAAGAGGGTTAGTAGTCTTAGAGATTCTTTAGGAATTATTTAGAATGTTTTCTAAATATTCTTCCTATTT
>JANAVB010033982.1:0-30000 GCA_029216955.1 Iris pallida | reverse complement strand
ATGTTGGATGGAATATTGCATGGAATTGTACTCTTGGATCGAGTAATTGATAATGAGTGACCCTCGGATTTGTACCTTTAGAAATGATGAATTATCACGGTGGAAAATGTTGTTGGATTCGGAAAGGATTGGTGTTGAGATAGATGGAATTGCATATTGATTATTGTGAACTCTTAGTATGGTTGGTTTTAAGTTAGACCCTTGGCTCAAATATTAGAAATATTGTGCTTGGGTAAGTAACTTATCTGAGTAGTCCCTGATGTTAAGTGTAGTGGCTTGAAAGATAGCAAATTTGGCAAATAAATGGAGCAATAAGTTATTTAAAGGTTGTTGATAGACCTTGATAATGCTTACACCAAAAATTGATATTAATATGTGAAAGTCGGATTTGGAAAAGAAAGTTGCACCTATGGCTTATCGAATTGCACTAGCATGGACGTTAGCTGAAATACATATATTTGGGGGACGCCTAAAATATGTGTATGAATCCAAACGAAATGGTAGGTTGCGGCCAATATAGTACAGCAGGGAGAATGTTAGTGAATCAATGAGAAGTGCAAATATTTTTGTAAAAGAGAAAGATGGATTGAATCATTGATGGATTTAGTGGTACAGTTAGATAACAATCTCGTGATAATCGAGTGAGCAGAAATGGAAAGTTGAATAAGTAACTTATTGTCACTAAGTGAATTAGTAGAATGAGTTTTTTCTCTTAAGTTTTAAGGATAAAGTTTTTCTGAGTGGTATATTATGTAATGTCCCGCTTTGCATGAGTCATTTAGTTGGCTTGTTAGATGGGATCAAAATGTTGGACAGTACCCTATGTTGGAAATCAAAAGATTTAAACTGATATAATCTCTCTATGTTGGCCGGATGGGATGAGTTATGGAACATGGCTCGCTAGTGGGGCTATGTCTAGTGGGGAATATCGTGCTTGTGTCGAACAATCTCTAGAGGTCCCGTTGAGCATATATGTGATCGAAATAGGAAGAACCTTTGTGCAAGTGAGTGGAACTATCCCTTCTTTCCTACTCTTTCATACTTAATAAATGGAGTACAATTTTGTTATAGAATGTCGCTAATGTCCCATGCTTTATTTGCTAAATAAAATGATGCCTATGTTAAACACAGTTGAAATGAATAGCACTTGAATATTGAACTGCTAATGTGAATTGATGCCTGGAAATGAATTGATAATACTGTCCATGTTAATGCTGCTGAAATAAATAAAATATTAGAATCATATACACGATGTGTACCTGTTGTAAAGATATAGGATACTGCCTATTTTCTTATAAGCCATGAAATAAATGATAAATGTCCCCTATGAAATGAATAAAATGCTATTTGTTCCTTGCTGAAGGGATGATGTGATAAATGTTGCAATGAATTGATGCAATGAGAAATAATGAGGCTTGGGATCGCTGAGATCACCAAGTAGAATAGTGGTAATGATAAAAATGATAAGTCGTTGAACACAACTTGGATGGGATGAAATGATGCATTGTTGCCTTTAATTACTTTTAATATTTTTACCATACGACTATGTTCATGATCGAGTCGGACACGCTTTTGCGTGGTCATGGACAACTTGTGCACCAGGTTTGAGATTAGTTTCCTCGTACGGTATGCCTGGGACGTTGGGGCAGATCTGACCTGGAAGGAAACATTAACGTGCTATGGAAACACGAGTTTTGCGAGACAATATTAGAGGCTAGCTACCTACTTTTATATCATCGAATTACCTTTGAAGTCCTATATAACAAAAGTCCGTATGGTATAACAATGCTAGTGACTATGTACGTAGTCAGGATGCATGCTAATGAATATTTTGTACAGGTAGAGTAAGTATATCATATAGTCTGTATTTGATGCACGTACGAGGGAATCGTCTATCGATAAGAAATTACTTAAATGTGATATGTTTATCATACATGTTAGTTCAACTTAACTACTTAACATGTTAAATACAATATGCTATAATGTTGCCTTTCCATGAGTATTACCATGACATGCTTAATATGTTAACTACAATGCTGCTACAATGATGCCTCTTTATGAGAAATGTTATAACTTGTTTACATGCTTCACTATGATACTGTCCATGAACTATAAATTGATGTTAGGCCCAAACAGAGAGATCATTCTTAATAATGGTTGCTAACATGACTACTTAGTGTTGGTTTAGGCGGTGGGCTGGTTCTGCTCGCTAGTACACAGTATGTAATAACCTACGTTGTGGGCAATCTTTTCTGGTGCTCGTGCGTGGGAAGTTCAGTACACTAAGATTAGCATTGATCAGTCTCGTGATATCGAAGATTTATTGGGCATGCAGAAGCTCTCCTTGCAAAAGATGATATTTTTTGTTTATAAAGGGCATAATGTATGGAACATTATAATCTTATTATACCAGTGAGTTGTAAGCCAAGTCGGCAGTTTCAATTGTAAGTCAGCGTTCTAAATATCAAATGTAAGCCTAATAGCAGGCGTTTCATTTTCAGTTGGCTATCAATGTAATGTAAGTTGTGTTGTAAGTTTTATACTCCGGTGCAAGCCTTGTACTTTATTTCAGTAATCAATAAAGAGAAAATAGTCTTCAAGCCTTATTGTGACTTTAAGTTATCTGCTCGTTTTTGTCATGACCCGTACGCGCTTTTCGGGATGCAAGTGCGTGCGCAAGTCCAGCCTACGTCGTAGTATCGACGGTAGTACGCTTTCTAGCTCGCAATTAAACAAGTTCTTATAAAATGATATCTTTATTTCTTTTGTTCATTCACGTTTCTAAATCAAATTACAACATTTAAAGATTACATTTGAATAAAAATACAAGATTTCATTATTATAAAATAACATATTAAACTTTTTAATCAAAATCTATCTAACAACCTCTAAGGTTGACCTTAGCGTATACCCATATCTCTCCTTAAGGATCCAATGCAAAAGTAGCCGCGACTAATCTGAAAAAAATTGATTTTCAGTCAGGAATAAAACGAGTAGATTCTAATAGCAGTTCTAATAATTGACAAAATCTATAAAACCATAAATAATTCTGAAATACATGATGGGTGGATAAACAGAGAATCATGATATAAAATATGTGAATAAAAGTAAAAGAGTATGATAATAAAAAAGAAGTAATATGTACAATAATAAACAACTGAAACAGAAATAATAATGTATAGCAAAGCTGCATCTAACTAGTGAGTTGAAATACCACTTTCGACATGTGAACGGCTAAGGGATAAATCCGGCCAACCACATGTGTCGTATGCAGCTGCTATTCTCCATGAAAGATAATTGGGGTGGAAAGGGTAGTTCACTCGTCTATTAAGATATTTCCCCGCCCGACTAGTACTCATGGATTCGAACAAGTCACAAATACGGTAATACATTAGTCAGAAAAAATAACATGTAAAGAATCACTAGTACAAAAATCTACCTAGGCCACATTGATTCACCGTGGCTGTATGCTTTTAGCCATGGATTATTTTTACATCCAAAGCGTAGCCTATTTTGGTGTGACTTTCGATACCCATATGGCTACGTTAAACTTGAATGGCTATATAACATGAAAATCCGTAGCCATAGACCATAACCGTGGCTATTTGGTACCAAACTTTTTTTTGTTAGTCAACCATTTTTCATATAGCCATGGCCATAAATTCCTTATAGACACACAATTTATTTTTAATGTGGCTAGTGTTTACATTAAAGTCACTTGCGTTATTTTAACCATGGTCTTAGCTATCTTTTAGACATGCAAAATTTATTCAAACATGGCTAATTCATGACTTACAGTTACGCAGAATTTGTAGCACCATGGTTAAAAATCTTCAGAAGACACACAAATTATTTTCTACATGGCTATTGTTTACCTTAAAGCTACATGGTTTTGTTTTAACCATGGCCTTAGCTATCATTTATACACGCAAAAACTGAATTAACATAGCCAATTTATGACATACAGCTACGCAACGTTGGTAGCAACATGGTTAAAAACTATCTGAAGACACGCAAAAATCTTTTCACATGGAAATTGATCACCTTTTACACACATAAAATTAGATAAACCATGGCAATAAATTCGTTATAGGCACACAATTATTTTTCAGACTGCTATTGTTTACCCTAAAGCCACATGGATTTATTTTAACCGTGGCCTCAGTACTAGAATTTGTCGAATTAGCGACGTTCATAAACGTCGCTAAATCCAGCTAAAATGTCACAAAAAAATTTTAGCGACGTTATTTGAACGACAAAAAAAAGCGTGTCGCTAATCGGAAAAATGTCGCAAAACGTCGCTATGGCGACGTTATTTAGCGACGTTGTTAACGTCGTTAATTAACGACGTTATTTGCGACGTTCTCATGTGGTCGCTAATTAGCGACGCAATTTACGACGTTATTGTGTGGTGTAATGCCTGTGGTTCGTATTACGTATTTTGGAAATACGTGTACGTATTTTCTTGTATTGTTCCTTGTTTAGTTTTCTTGGCTTGGTTTAACTCTCGGTTTGGGTTGGTTTGGTTTGGCCGGCTGGTTGCTTGGTCCATCATGGACCAAGGTGAACCCCCTACCTACCACCAACCCATGATATTTATTTCCCCACCAACCTTCTCTCTCCTCCATAACTCTCATTTATTTCTTCTTCTTCTTCCTTCCTCTCCACAACTCCCCAATCATAGGCAAGTGCAACTTGCTTCCCCAAGAGAACTCATTTTTATGGTTCTATTAGCATCTTCTCATGATTCTAAACCATATTAGAACTTGTCATTTTCCATTTTGAGGCTTTGATTCTTGTAGATCTACAATTTAGTATTTTCGGATTTTGGTGGTTTTGATCTATCAAACTCCTTTGTTTTTAAGTTTTTATGGTTCCATGTTGTAGATAATTTTATTCTACCCAATTTTGACCTTTGAAAAGTTGGATTCGGACTTGTTTTGACCAAGTTATGAGCATTTGGAGTTTTGGGTTCCATCCATGGAGTTCTTGCAGTTCTTGCTGTTCTTGCCCTTTGGAGAAGACAGTGAGCAGTGTGCTAGCTTTTTAGCTTATGCCGCTGAGTCCTACGCTGCTCTTTAGCGAGCGTACGCTGCTTTTCGTATGCTGCTCTTTAGCGAGCGTACGCTGCTTTTCGTACGCTGCTCTTTAGCGTGCGTACGCTAGCCTTGATACGCTGCCTATTGGCAGCGTGTCTTTTTTGTACGCTAGCTTGAGCGTACGCTGACCTGTAGCTCGAGCGTGCCCTTGTGTACGCTGACCCTTGCGTACGCTTCCTATTAGAAGTGTATGGACCCTTTGGTACGCTAGCTTGAGCGTATGCTAGCTTGAGCGTACGCTAGCTTGAGCGTACGCGTGCCTTGGTACGCTAGCTTAAGCGAGCAAGGCGTACGCTGGCTTTGAGCGTACGCTGGCTTTAAGCGTACGCTGGCTTGAGCATACGCTTGTCTATCGTGTCACCCTGGTTCAACCCGAGAGCTTTGTGACCCCCATGCGCTGCCTTTTGGGAGCGTATGCTTACCTGAGCGTATGCTTACCTGAGCGTATGGCCTTTGGCAGACTTGGTCTCATATTAGCTTGTCAGTTTGTTTTATTTTCCTTATCCTGGATCTTCTATAGCCCTGTATATTGATATTTTATTAGATATTTTACGCCCATTTTATATCCTTACGCCTTTTGTCATGAACTTGATAATCATAGATTTGTTAATATGTTTGGAAATGATACCTGAGCATGATACGACAGTGACCCGTAGTGATGCACTCCTGACATGAGTAACCTGACATGACCTGATAGTGGCCCGTCGTGGCGCACTCCTGACTAGTACACTTGACCTGATGACCTGACATGTTATGCCTTGATAAGCTGTTGCGACGGCTACCTGACATGACATGACCTGTATAATTAGTCATGGACACCGTAGGCGATTGTGCTTGTACAAATATTCTAATCCTGTCTTACATCATGTCTAGGAGGGGACTCCTGAGTACCACGGTCAGGAGTACCTACTAAAATGGACTAAGGTTAACAACTAGATTAATACATTAGTCATGAAGGGATTTCCCAGCTACAGGCAATCCCGTTACCTGGGCGCGCTTGGGAACTGTAGCCTGCCGTCGAGTAGGGCACATTTCCAGCACACTGTCATGTGTTGTACCCTTCAAGCTACTTAAGGGTACATGCGTTTCCTGGACGATGTACCCACCTGAATTCAACCCTAATCTCTCGACCTGGGTAACCTGGATGGTCTGCAGGGCTTGTGGCTGTGGAATAATCTCACTGCATCTTGTTAGTAACTAGGACTGTGATAACCCTAGTTAGTTAAAGTATCAAGCCGTAGATCTTGCTTGGCCGTGAAATGATTGGATGGAGCCTAACAAGTCTAGTCTTGCTCTGATCTTGTTCCAGACTGTTACATGACCAGCATGCTTGTATTTATTTTCTCGATAAATGGTGAGAATTCCAAGTTCTGTTCAGATGAAGGGTTACAACCCCGGTCCTTGTTTGGTTTACGGGTTGTAACCTGTTTATCTGAATCGTTCCATGGTTATCTCGTCGTATATCATCCTGGTGTATTTTCTTTATTTACAGTTCTTACTTTTATTTATATCTTGTGCTGATTGCTGATTTTTGTTCTTAAGTGAAGCCTCATTTGTGGTACTTGCTCTTTCTGGGGTCTGACCCAGCTGGTTTTGTGTGGCAAAATTTCGGAGCAGCTACCGAGGATCTACCAATATTCCTGCCAAATGGTGAACACTAGAAGGAATCCTGGCAACGAGTGGGTTATTTTGGCTCTTCCACTCTATTGTAAAAATATTCTTTTGAGGCGTTTAGCCGACGAGCACCTGTTTAGCTCGATTGCACTTTACTTACTGTCTGTCTACGGGCTGTAACATGATTAACAGATCCTAGGGTTGATCATGTATGACTAAACTCTTGCTAGTCCTCACATTTTGTAACGACTAGCTTCATGATTAGCTGAATATATAATATTTGGGACGCCTTATTATTGTATATTTAATGATCATACATCTTGTAACATTTACTTACTTGCTGGTGATTGAGACACTAGGCTTGCTCATGACCATAGGAGACTGTTGGCTTGTAGTAAACCCTCATGTATCTAGACAGCCGTGACCGTATAGCGAGATGGATCCCATTTCAATATACGTAGCTGGCTATGTCTGCCCCCGCTCTCCAGTATTCTGGTTCTGGGGCGTGACATGGTTTAAGTGGTGGCCCATGCAGGTCTTGTAAATCAAGATATGTGAGGGTTTACCGAATAGATGTCTCAATCAGTATTCGCCCTTGAACTCTGCTCGTATCTTCTGAATCCCTGGATTCTTGTCCTGATCATATACTTGTATCGTTGATCTGTCCTGGTCCTTCCTTATTGTTTCCTATGTCGTCTTCTTCAGCGGCATAGTACCTGACCCGGCCGATCAGCAAGGCGGAGCACCTCCCGCGGACCAGCAGCAACCCGGAGATCAAGCCCAGCATTCCGGAGTAGCCTCCAGAGTCGTGCCTTCTAGCGGAGAGCCACCAGTCCAGCCAGTTCAACCTGTAGAACATGATGACGGCACTTTGGTAGGTCTCGTCAGGACCTTGATAGCTTCCCAAGATCGTCGTGGGGATGCCTTGCAACAGGCAGTGACGGATGCTTTGACCCGGGGTGGTCATCAGGGTAACAGTGCAGCCAACAGCTTCAAGCGCTTGAACCCTCCATTCTTCGACGGTAGTGAAGATGCTGTCGCAGCAGATGCTTGGCTTCAGGATACTGAGGTGATTCTCGAAGCAGCCAGGACTCCAGAGAACGAGAAGGTAGCCATGGTGCGCCTACAGTTGTTAGATCATGCCCGCAGCTGGTGGGCAGCGCAGGCCGTTGGATTAGCAGCACCCATTCCTTGGACAGTATTCAGAAAGAGATTCCAGACCAAGTATTTCGATGCCGTGGCTCGGTATGATCTGCAGACCAGGTTCACCAATCTGAAGTAAGGAGGCAGGACGGTCGATGGATATGCGGCCGAGTTTTCGAGACTCAGTCGGTTTGCTCCCACCTTGGTGGCAACCGAGTATGATAGAGCCCAGCGGTTCTAGCAGGGACTTCACCTGGAGATCTTGTTGGCAGTTGAGCAGTTTGAGCATCAGACTTTTGATGCAGTCTTGAGAGCAGCCCGGAGGCATGAGTATACCTCCCAGAGGATTGTGGATAGGACCGGGGGTCGGAAGAGATCTCACGGTCAGATGAATCAGTCTTCAGCACCGGCCCCGGCAGCCAGGGCTTTGACTATTGGAGTTCCGAGGCAAGCGGCCTCAGTGACGTCGGTTCAGCATTCCACTCTGACGCACCCTCAGCAGCAGCAGAAGCAGAAGCAGTCTTCCGCAGTGGGTTGTTCTCATTGTGGGAAGCCAGGCCATGTGGTGGCAGAATGTCGCAGGGCACAAGGATTGTGTCTGGCTTGTGGAGCACCAGACCACAGGGTTGGATCCTGCCCGAATAGGGGTGGTTCATCATCGTCCAACCTTTTTTAGCTCTTCGGTGAGAGGACCAGCTCCGGTCCAGCAGCAGCAATATCCATTGCCGAGGCCCTTGCCGCCTCAGTCCCATGTATTCCAGCAGCAACAACCCCAGCAGTACACTCAAGCCTAGGCCTTGAGTCAGAATAGGCAGCGAGGATTTCAGCAGAGGGGACCAGCATCCCGAAGGCACGGTCAGGCTATGATATTGACCATGGAGGAAGGATTGGCACCAGGTGAGGTAGTGGCAGGTACTATTCTCGTCAACTCATTTCTAGCTTCAGCTTTATTTGATTCTGGTGCATCGCATTCTTTTATGTCTGCACGATTCACGACACGGATAGGATTGGAGCCCGAGTCATTATCAGTAAGGCTCAATATACTTACTGGTAACGGACTTATGGGAGTAGATAGAGTGTTTTCCTCGTGTCGGATCGTAGTTATCGGTAGAGAGTTTCCCGCTAGATTGATAGAATTCCCGATGGCCGATTATGATGTGGTCTTAGGGATGGATTGGTTGAGGAACCAGTATGCTAGAATAGACTGCCATATTGGTAGGGTTGTTTTTAGCATTCCAGGAGAGCCAGAGTTTTCATTTTCCAGAGGCGCAGTTGAGCCTTCTCCTCCAGTATTGCGGATGGCAGTAGCAGCAGTTCAGTTGCCCAGGGTAGTCGAGGAGTTTCCAGATGTTTTCCCAGAAGAACTTTCAGGTATGCCTCCGGAGCGGGAGATCGAGTTCACCATAGACTTGATTCCCGGGACAGCCCCCGTGTCAGAGAGAGTCTACAGGATGGCTCCATCAGAGTTGGAGATATTGTACAAGATGATTGAAGAGCTTAGGACCAAGGGATTCATTCGTGCAAGTGGATCACCTTGGGGAGCCCCGATGCTTCTTGTAAAAAAGAAGGATGGTACGTCTAGGTTATGTGTTGATTATCGTACCTTGAACTCAGTGACAATCAAGAACAGATACCCTCTTCCGAGGATAGATGACTTGTTTGATCAACTCAAGGGGGCTTCAGTATTCTCGAAGATTGATTTGCGCTCAGGTTATCATCAGATCAGAGTCAGAGAGCAGGACATCCCGAAGACGGCTTTTAGATCGAGATAAGGGCATTGGGAGTTCCTTGTTATGCCTTTTGGGGCGACCAATGTGCCGACAGTATTCATGGACCTCATGAATCGTATCTTCATGCCTTACTTGGATCAGTTTATGATTGTGTTCTTGGATGACATTCTGGTCTACAGCAACAGTGAGGAGGAGCATGAGCAGCATCTTCGTGTAGTTCTTCAGGTCCTCAGAGAGCACCAGTTATATGCCAAGTTCAGTAAATACGAGTTCTGGCTCGATCGCATTTCGTACTTGGGTCATATCATCACTCGAGGAGGAGTAGAAGTAGATCCCCAGAAGATTGTGGCTATTGAGTCATGGCCAGTGCCCAGCACAGTTGCAGAGGTTCGTAGTTTTCTTGGATTGGCCGGCTACTACCGGCAATTTGTTTCGGATTTTGCTCGAATTTCAGCGCCATTGACCCAGTTGACCCGCAAGGATGCGCAGTTTGCTTGGACAGCTGAGTGTCAGAGTTCTTTTGAGCAGTTGAAGCGAGGCCTGATAATAGCTCCTATTCTCACGCTTCCAGATGGGACCGAAGGATTTTCAGTGTACTGTGATGCTTCAGGCAGAGGTTTAGGATGTGTTCTGATGCAGCATGGGAAGGTAATAGCTTATGCTTCACGACAACTTTGTGATCATAGGAGAAATTACCCAACCCATGACTTGGAGCTGGCAGCAGTAGTGTTTGCACTTAAGTTGTGGAGGCACTACTTGTACGGAGATAGGGTGGAGATTTTCACCGACCACAAGAGCCTGAAGTATGTTTTCACCCAGATGGATCTTAACATGCGTCAGAGGAGGTGGCTGGAGCTTCTTGTGGATTATGATGTCAACCTGCAGTATCACCCTGGGAAGGCCAATGTCGTAGCAGATGCATTGAGTAGGAGAGCCGGAGCTTATTTCCTAACAGCGCAGCCATAGTTGTTAGCCGATCTTCAGAAGATGGACATAGAAGTTGTTCTCCCTTCCAGTGTGGCCTTGATGGCCAGTATGCAAGTTCAGTCCACTATAGTTGAGAGGATCCGGGTGGCGCAGTCGGCAGATTCCAAGCTTCAGCGACTCAGAGCAGAGTGTGAGGCGGGACGAAGACCAGAGCTATGTATTCATGAGGATGGTACACTTAGGTATGGTAAGCGTCTTTGTGTACCCAGTGGAGATATCAGACAGAAGATCATGTCAGAGGCGCACAGTTCTCAGTATTCCATCCATCCTGGCAGTACGAAGATGTACCGTAATATCCGTCAGCACTTCTGGTGGAATGGCATGAAGCGGAAGATAGCTCGGTTTGTCTCTCGGTGTTTGGTTTGCCAACAAGTCAAAGCCGAACATCAGAGACCGGCTGGACTTCTTCAGCCCTTACCGATTCCAGAATGGAAGTGGGAGCATGTGACCATGGATTTCGTGACTGGATTACCGAGGTCCCCAGCTGGTAGAGATGTTATCTGGGTTATAGTTGATCGGCTCACGAAAGTGGCTCACTTTCTTCCATTCAGAGTTGGTCAGTCGACGGCTCAGCTAGCAGAGATGTACCTCAGGCAGATTGTCAGGTTGCACGGAGTGCCAGTCAGTATCACCTCAGACCGAGATTCAAGATTTACGTCGCACTTTTGGCGTAGCTTGCAAGAGAGTTTGGGGACTCATCTCCAGTTCAGTTCAGCATATCACCCGCAGACAGATGGCCAGTCGGAGCGCACGATCTAGACTCTTGAAGACATGTTGCGGTCTTGCACACTTGACTTCGGTGGTTCATGGGAAGATCATTTGCACCTGGTGGAATTCTCATACAATAATAGTTTCCAGGCCAGTATCCATATGGTACCGTTCGAGGCACTGTATGGCAGGAAGTGCAGATCCCCGTTAGCCTGGGATGATGTTGGGGAGAGGCAGATGCTTGGTCCAGAAATGATTGCTCAGACCGTTGAAGTAGTCAGGCGAGTCAGAGATCACCTTCGAGTTGCCCAAGATCGCCAGCGCCATTGGGCCGATTTTTATCGGCGCCCTCTCGAGTTCTCGATCGGCGATCATGTATTCCTGAGAATTTCGCCTAACCGTGGCGTCATTCGTTTCGGCGTACGGGGCAAGCTTAGTCCTAGGTATATAGGACCGTTCAACATTCTAGAGCGAGTAGGAGATGTATCCTATCGTCTCGCTCTTCCACCGTCGCTAAGCGAGGTACATGACGTGTTCCATGTATCCCAATTACGACAGTATATCCCGGACCCGAGCCACATCCTGGATCATTCGGAACTGGTTGTTGGTACCAACCTTTCGTATGAGGAGAGGCCCGTGTCTATATTGGACCGGAGAGAGAAGACTCTCAAGAACAAGACTATCAAGTTAGTCCGAGTTGCTTGGGGTCATCACTCTTTGGGGGAGTCAACGTTGGAGTGTGAGGATGATATCCGATCACGATATCCCGACTTGTTTGACTCGTGAGGTATAATATCTTTCTTATGCCTCATGCCATCAATTCCTTGCTTGCATGATTGATTGATTGCCTAGTATAATTGCTGTGATTAATATAGCTTGTTCTTGCCCCTCTAGTCCCTTGATTAAATTCCGAGGACGGAATTCTTTTAAGGTGGGTAGAGTTGTAATGCCTGTGGTTCGTATTACGTATTTTGGAAATACGTGTACGTATTTTCTTGTATTGTTCCTTGTTTAGTTTTCTTGGCTTGGTTTAACTCTCGGTTTGGGTTGGTTTGGTTTGGCCGGCTGGTTGCTTGGTCCATCATGGACCAAGGTGAACCCCCTACCTACCACCAAGCCATGATATTTATTTCCCCACCAACCTTCTCTCTCCTCCATAACTCTCATTTATTTCTTCTTCTTCTTCCTTCCTCTCCACAACTCCCCAACCATAGGCAAGTGCAACTTGCTTCCACAAGAGAACTCATTTTTATGGTTCCATTAGCTTCTTCTCATGATTCTAAACCACATTAGAACTTGTCATTTTCCATTTTGAGGCTTTGATTCTTGTAGATCTACAATTTAGTATTTTCGGATTTTGGTGGTTTTGATCTATCAAACTCCTTTGTTTTTAAGTTTTTATGGTTCCATGTTGTAGATAATTTTATTCTACCCAATTTTGACCTTTGGAAAGTTGGATTCGGACTTGTTTTGACCAAGTTATGAGCATTTGGAGTTTTGGGTTCCATCCATGGAGTTCTTGCAGTTCTTGCTGTTCTTGCCCTTTGGAGAAGATAGTGAGCAGTGTGCTAGCTTTTTAGCTTATGCCGCTGAGTCGTACGCTGCTCTTTAGCGAGCGTACGCTGCTTTTCGTACGCTGCTCTTTAGCGAGCATACGCTGCTTTTCGTACGCTGCTCTTTAGCGTGCGTACGCTAGCCTTGATACGCTGCCTATTGGCAGCGTGTCTTTTTTGTACGCTAGCTTGAGCGTATGCTGACCTGTAGCTCGAGCGTGCCCTTGTGTACGCTGACCCTTGCGTACGCTTCCTATTAGAAGTGTATGGACCCTTTGGTACGCTAGCTTGAGCGTACGCTAGCTTGAGCGTACGCTAGCTTGAGCGTATGCGTGCCTTGGTACGCTAGCTTAAGCGAGCAAGGCGTACGCTGGCTTTGAGCGTACGCTGGCTTTGAGCGTACGCTGGCTTTGAGCGTACGCTGGCTTGAGCGTACGCTTGCCTATCGTGTCACCCTGGTTCAACCCGAGTGCTTTGTGACCCCCATACGCTGCCTTTTGGGAGCGTATGCTTACCTGAGCGTATGGCCTTTGGCAGACTTGATCTTATATTAGCTTGTCAGTTTGTTTTATTTTCTTTATCCTGGATCTTCTATAGCCCTGTATATTGATATTTTATTAGATATTTTACGCCCATTTTATATCCTTACGCCTTTTGTCATGAACTTGATAATCATGGATTTGTTAATATGTTTGGAAATGATACCTGAGCATGATACGACAGTGACCCGTAGTGATGCACTCCTGACATGAGTAACCTGACATGACCTGATAGTGGCCCGTCGTGGCGCACTCCTGACTAGTACACTTGACCTGATGACCTGACATGTTATGCCTTGATAAGCTGTTGCGACGGCTACCTAACATGACATGACCTGTATAATTACTCATGGACACCGTGGGCGATTGTGCTTGTACAAATATTCTAATCCTGTCTTGCATCATGTCTAGGAGAGGACTCCTGAGTACCACGGTCAGGAGTACCTACTAAAATGGACTAAGGTTAACAACTAGATTAATACATTAGTCATGAAGGGATTTCCCAGCTACAGGCAATCCCGTTACCTGGGCGCGCTTGGGATCTGTAGCCTGCCGTCGAGTAGGGCACATTTCCAGCACACTGTCATGTGTTGCACCCTTCAAGCTACTTAAGGGTACATGCGTTTCCTGGACGATGTACCCACCTGAATTCAACCCTAATCTCTCGACCTGGGTAACCTGGATGGTCTGCAGGGCTTGTGGCTGTGGAATAATCTCACTGCATCTTGTTAGTAACTAGGACTGTGATAACCCTAGTTAATTAAAGTATCAAGCCGTAGATCTTGCTTGGCCGTGAAATGATTGGATGGAGCCTAACAAGTCTAGTCTTGCTCTGATCTTGTTCCAGACTGTTACATGACCAGCATGCTTGTATTTATTTTCTCGATAAATGGTGAGAATTCCAAGTTCTGTTCAGACGAAGGTTACAACCCCGGTCCTTGTTTCGTTTACGGGTTGTAACCTGTTTATCTGAATCGTTCCATGGTTATCTCGTCGTATATCATCCTGGTGTATTTTCTTTATTTACAGTTCTTACTTTTATTTATATCTTGTGCTGATTGCTGGTTTTAGTTCTTAAGTGAAGCCTCCTTTGTGGCACTTGCTCTTTCTGGGGTCTGACCCAGCTGGTTTTGTGTGGCCAGATTTCGGAGCAGCTACCGAGGATCTACCAACATTTCTGCCAGATGGTGAACACTAGAAGGAATCCTGGCAACGAGTGGGTTATTTTGGCTCTCCCACTCTATTGTAAAAATATTCTTTTGAGGCGTTTAGCCGACGAGCACCTGTTTAGCTCGATTGCACTTTACTTACTGTCTGCCTACGGGCTGTAACATGATTAACAGATCCTAGGGTTGATCATGTATGACTAAACTCTTGCTAGTCCTCACATTTTGTAACGACTAGCTTCATGATCAGCTGAATATATAATATTTGGGACGCCTTATTATTGTATATTTAATGATCATACATCTTGTAACATTTACTTACTTGCTGGTGATTGAGACACTGGGCTTGCTTATGACCATAGGAGACTGTTGGCTTGTAGTAAACCCTCATGTATCTAGACAGCCGTGACCGTATAGCGAGATGGATCCCATTTCAATATACGTAGCTGGCTATGTCTGCCCCCGCTCTGCAGTATTCTGGTTCTGGGGCCTGACATGTGGTCACCGTTTAACGACACTTTAGCGACATTTTGGCGACGATGTGCTGACAACAGATTCGGTGCCACGTGTTGTCACGTCAGCAATTTAGCAACATTTTTAGCGACATTCATTAACGTCGCTAAAATTTAGCGACGCTTATTAACGTCACTAAAAACGTCGCTAAGTTAAAAAAAATATATAAAAACAGAATCCAGAATGCAAATGGAGCTGGAGCTTGAGCCAAAATACAGAATCCAAAAAACAAAATACATAATCCAATCCCTGGCTTCACCGACCCCCTCGGTGGAACACTCAACACCTGCAATACATTCCAGAATATACAAAAATATAAAGAAAAAATAATATCCTCAACGAACAAAGTCAATAATATCCTCAACGAACAATGTCAATATCCTCAAATACGTACAAAGTCAATCGCCTCAATGAACAAAGTCAATATCCCCAAATACGTACAAAGTAAAAAATATAGTACAAAGTCCGAAAATGCAAAAACAAAACTACTAATCGCCTGGAGCTGGAGCTGGACCCGTAGCTGGAGCCGGAGCTGGAGGAGGAGCGCCACCAGATAACTGTCGTCGCAACGCCAGGATCGTCTGATACTCCTCCGGTGACAACAGGTGGACGAGCATGTCCTCCCGTGCACCGCTGGATGCAGACAATGCTTCCGGCGTACCAGTAGATGGTCGCTCTGTAGCCATCTCCTGGAACTGCTGCATCTGCTCGACCAACCGCTACGTAGCTTCCTACGTAGCGCGGATCATCTGTCGCAGCACCTCAGTAGTCTCCTCAACCCTCTCAAAGCGTGAGATGAGCGCAGAATCATCTGTATGTGGTGCCAACATCCTCTGCAGTATCTCGTCACGCAGAGCTGCGATCTGCACATCGACACTCTGCTGGTGGAGGAGCGACTCCTCTGTCTATGTAGGACCGGGCACACTAGTGGCGGTCGTAGAGGCCTGTGACGCAATGAAGGCACCATAGGAGCCTGTACCATAGTACGTACCCCTATGCATACCACCAACGGCCCTCATCCATAGCTCATTATCTGACTGAGCTGCGACGGCCGGGGGCTGCTGGGAAGTGCTAGCACCAGCTCCCTCTGACCGTATCGGCCCGGCCTCCCTATGCCTCAAAAACTCGGCCTAGAAATAACATCTATATGAATTCTCTACGTAACTATAAATTAATATTAATGAACTAGCATTAAGTAAAACTTCAAAAACTCGGCCTAGAAATAACATCTATATGAATTCTCTACGTAACTAAAAATTAATATTAATGAACTAGCATTAAACAAAACTTACGTAGGTGTCCCGGGCCTTGTCGTCAACGAACCGCTCCTCCTTCGTGTGCGTGGCGAGGAACAAGGTCACCATATTCAGGTCTTCTTCCGATTCAACCTGTTACGAAATTATTATATGATTTGTCAGTTAATTTGAAAGAAATATATTACTATAAAGTATTAATTATGGGTATACAGCGATATATGTACCATATGAGTGAAAAAATCCATGATGGACCGTGACCAACCACACCACTGCGACCCCGCCTGTCGTGCTCTTTTAGACTTCGCGGACTTCTCCTTGTAGATTCTTTCCTCGAATCTCCTCTTCATTGTCGCCCAGTCGGCGGCAGAGATCCAACCCTGAATAGGCTCTCCCCGGCGCTCGTGATCCTTTTGGTGGAGGATCGCGTCCCTAATGAGCTTGCTGGCGACGCTGGAAAAATAGACTCGACAGCAACGGCGCGGTGGGGAGAGAAGAAGTAAGCCCACTAAAAAAATCATAGAAGTACATAAGTTATAACATAACATACTAAATGTTAAAAGAAAATAAACTTTTACGTACCGAGAAACGTTCAAACCAAAAGGCCATATTGTCGGCCGGGACATCCCTCCAGTTGATCCAGGCCCCCCCGTAGTTCTGTCGCAGGAATGTACCCAACGACCGGTGTACGGAGGAGGGATAATACTTGTAAAATGGAAATTAAAATTTATTAAACAAGTTTATAATAAATTTAAACAAATTAAATGCAACAATATTTTTACTTACCGCCTGGTCCGAGTACAGGCCTAAATCTCCAACCTCAAATCCCCCTTCGGGCGACACGGAGGATCTGTCTCAAATAGGAGCTGCAGCCTACCCCTGCCCTCCTGCCCCCTGCCCCTACCCCTGCCCCTGCCCGCAGCCTGTCCCTCGGCCTCGGCCTCGCCCTCGGCCTGCTCCTCAGTAGTGGGGTCGACCTCTGGAATACTCGACGGTACTGGCTGCGTAGAAGAAGAAGGCCCGAGCCTGGAACTGCTAGAACCGGGTATGGAGATACTGCCGGCGACTAGACCGCTAGTGTATACTGGAGTGCGGGAGGATGACGAGTCGGTAGGAGGAGTGGTAGATGGAGACTGTCGGCCTCGTCGGCTCCCACCAGCACCGGAACCAAAGGATCTACGTCGAGCCATATCTGAAAAAATACAGAAGTAAACTATACTACATCTGAAAAAACAAAAGTAAACCATACTACATCTGAAAAATAACAAAAGTAAACCATATTACATCTGAAAATTAAACATATTCAATCCTCTTCTGAAAATTTATCTTGTTCCTCTTCCTCTTCCTCTTCACTTTTATCAACTTCCTCTTCCTCTTCTGATACTTCTACCTCTTCCAATTGATGAAACATGTCATGAGGAACATCCGTTGAGTCCACATCGACAATATTTATAATAAGAGGTAGTTCGTCTTCCTGATAAGCTATCTCGTCGACATCGAAGGTATTCCGAGCTTTAGTCTTACAGACTGACCACCAATCTGATCTCCCGGATCCTCGTTTTGGATAGCTGGTAAAGTAAACTAGCTGAGCCTGGCTTGCTAGAACAAACGGCTCATAAGCTTGATATCGACGATGATAATTTATGTCAACAAGACCATGTTTGTCAACTCTCCAACCTCGACCTTGGATCGGATCGAACCAGTCATATCTGAACGAGACGATCTTACAAGGTTCTATAGCATAATTGTATGTCAGTTCCACAATCTCCCGTAAGACGCCAAAGAAGTCATTGCCTGGGTCGACGTCTTTGTAGTTTGAAGATTTTATGCACAAACAGCTATTCTTCGTAGAATCCAAATCCAAGGAGTCGTCTCTTATTCGAGCATTTATTGACTTGAACCTGAAGCCATTTACGCAGTAACTTGGCCAGGTCTTTACTTGATAAATTGGTCCCTTGGCTAGAGTTTTAATATACTCATTCTCAAGGATTGCCTCCGGACGATCAACCTAAATACCAAATAAACGATGCTAACTTAATTATTCTGTGCAAGTGTATACGTACAGAAAAAGTAAATTGTGAAGATATTCGTACATATGCTCTCAACCAAAAAGGAAAATAAAGTCTCATTTGCTGTTCTACTTCCTTCTCGGTTGCGTACAGATTGTTGGACGTTACCTCATCCTTAAACATGATGAAAAGCAACGAAGCATATGTATATTAGTTATATTGAGAAGCAACGAAGCACGTGAAATAATTTTACTTACCCCTCTAGCTTGTCCACTTCTTCCTCGTCGCAGTTGAACAATGCATATAACATTGCAGCGCTAACCTCGTCGTCATTTAGATATCTTTTTTTTCATTTTACCAGATGGTTTTCCGTAGGCAGTAAATACTTTCAGCTTTGCCTCAATACCAACTTCATAGTCGTCG
This sequence comes from Iris pallida, assembly GCA_029216955.1. Taxonomy (NCBI): domain Eukaryota; kingdom Viridiplantae; phylum Streptophyta; class Magnoliopsida; order Asparagales; family Iridaceae; genus Iris; species Iris pallida. The sequence goes on along the minus strand of JANAVB010033982.1, from coordinate 11,263 downwards.
TCATTTCTGGGAGCTCATGTTCTGTTTGTAGCAATATGAGGCTGAAAATACATGGAACAGAAGTTTGAAATCTCTTCAAGGACATATGCTTCACAAATAGAACCCTCCACCCATGCCTTATTTTTCACCTTCCTCTTGAGGTGGTTCAACTGTCGCTCGAACGGGTACATACAACGATAACCGACAGGTCTAGCAACAAGTGTCTTATGGATAAGATGAATCGACAAATGCTCCATTGAGTCGAAGAATGCAGGAGGAAAAACTCTCTCAAGTTTGTAAAGTGTTACCACAATGTCCTTCTCTTGCTTCTCTAAACGATCGACGAGCAACTTGCAAGAACAAAGATCTCTGAAAAATATGCTAAGCTTTGTTAATGGATCCTAGACTACCGACGGTAATATTTCCCGAAATGCAACAGGAATTAACCTCTCCATGAATACGTAGCAATCATGGCTCTTTATTTCAGTCAGTTTACACTCCTTTATGTCGACACATCTTCTTAGATTGGAGACGTATCCGTTCGAAAATTCCAAGTCCTGGATCCATCTACAAAGTCTCACTTTGTCCTCCTTGTCCAGTGAGTAGATTGCCTTAGGCCGCAAAAGCTTTTCCTTTCCGTTGTCTATCATGTACAATGTAGGGCGTCTACATATTTCGGCTAAGCCCAATCTGTCACGACCCGCACCCGCTTTTCGGATACGAGACGTGTCCAAGCCAGCCTACGCCGCAGAGTCGACGGTAGAACGCTGTCAAGCCCGCAAGAAATAAATGCTCAAAATATCACATATGCTGCTCATTCACATTTCTAAGTTTGTTACAACAGTTACAACATTTATATTTAAAGAAATTACAAGATTTTACAATAAAAAAAATTGTTACAATTGCCATCTATTTCTAGGTTGACCTCAAGCATACCCAAGCCGTCCCAATGCTAAGAGTGATCGCGGCTAACCTGAAAAATGTTGGTTTCTAGTCAGGAATGGAACAAGTACATAAACCGACGGCAATGCAAAAACATAATAGAATTCACAAGACATAAAAATAACATATGAGATATAAAAAAACTGGAAAGAACTGATGACATGGCACGATGGAGAAGTAAAAGGAAAAATAAAAGACACCTACCTATGTGGTATGAAATATTATTTTCAACATGTGAACGGCTAGGAGGTAAATCCGGCACACTGTACGTGTCGTGTGCAGCTGCTATCATACAAGAATAGACATTTTGGGGATATTTCTGGGTAGTCCACATGTTTACTAAGATATTTCCCCTCCCGACTACTCCATGTGACGAGCGTGTCAACAAGCAGCAAGATATGTGTAGACATAAAATAAAAAGACTACTATGAATCGAAAGCAATCAGAAGTGTACTTGCCTGAGGTCCTTAGCTGGTGAAACCAATAATAATATACCACTCAATGAGCCACAATCAGTCAACACATGCAGAAGTCTCTTGATGCTGAAATAAACAGTACCAACGTTCTCAGAATAGTCAAATTAGCTAGGATTGCCTGTCCTTAGTCCAATTTTGGACACAGGGGCAAAACGGTAATTTTGGATCAAAATAGTGTCTACCGTTAGACCCGCTTTACACCGAAAAACGTGTCAGAGTCAATGGTCTCTAAAGTTGTCAAACTATATGTCAACAGGTCCGGTTTTCCGATACGAACCCAACGGTATGTCCAGAGTTGGATTCCGCGGGGCCGTGCACAAAATTGCCCGTTGAGTTGGACAGTGGGGCCCGTAAAACGGTGTTCCGATTCAACTGTCTCAGAATTGGACCAAACTTGGCATACAGGACCAGAAAAATGATACGGTCCTGTTGGCGTAAGTTTTGTCTCGATCTGACAAGCGTGCACAAAATAATAAAAAACTTGCACAGAGGACGATACGGTAATTTCGACGGATACGTATCAAATTCGTCGCGCACGCGCGACCAATTTGAAATCTGTCAAAGCCCACACGACCACGAAGCCGATACGCAGCTTTTGATGCTTTCGGTTCGCGACTACGTTAACCGGATTGGCGGGACGCCCGTCGTGTGGAAGATTTTTATTGTTTTAAAACAGGTTTTTATCCCAGTTCGGGATTCGATTTCTCGACACACAATTATCAAAATTGATTTTGAAAAAGGTTTTCTAGCCCTATATGTTGTCAATAAGACTCTTCAAATAGATTTCTGAAATTCATAACAGATTGATCGAGAATTACCTTCCACTTTCGGGTTTCAACTAGAAAATTGTTCTAGTTAGGATCAATTTTTCGTCAATGTTCGTGTCGATTTATCGAGCAACATAGGGTACCTAAATTCAAACTATTTGAAGGGATGGAGAGCCGTATAGGTTGTCTTCCTATCGAACCAATTGGTTCGAGAAACGATGATGAGATGAGGCAGTAAGATACCTGCGAAGTCGTCCTCACGGTGCCACTGCTGCTACTGCTGTTCTGAGCGCGCAGTGCGGTTTCACTGCCGTCCGGCGACTCTCATGGCGACGCGCGGCCGTGGGTGGCCGCCCAGGTGGTTGGCGAGGCGGCGCCTCGGGTTTTAGGGTTTGTTGTGATCTCTTTTCGCGAAGTCTCTCTCGGTTATACTCGCGCGCGGGGGGTTTTCTCAGCGCTCGGGCTGGGCTCGGGTCATTTGCTGCTATGGGGGATGAGTTTTGGGTCGGGTCTGTGGGTGATTGGGCCGGGCTCGGATATGGGCCTGGCTGGGTTCGTGTGGGCCTGGGGAATGCCCGGGCTGACTTGTTGAGCTTGCTCTATTGCTTTCCTATCCCTCTTTATTTATTATATGTAACCAATTTACATCTTTATATATATATATATATATATATATATTATATATATATATATATATATATATATACAAATATAATAACAAAATATATATATATATATATATATATATATATATATATATATATATATATATATATATACATATATGTATGTACCTACTAATATATTAATATATCACACATACATATATATTTGTATATACACCAAATACTCACGTAATAATATATATATATATATATATAGATATATATAATATATATATATAATATATATATATATTATTTTATATATATATATTTATATTTATATTATATATATATATATATATATATATAATATATATTATATATATATAATATATATACACATATACGTAATATGTATACCGATATACATATACACGTATATAATTATATAACTCTATATATCTATATACACTCACACATGTATATATATATATATATATATATATACACATATTTCTTTCGATAAATAATAAAATGATAATAACTAATATAATAATAATTTATATTTAATAACCACAATAATAATATTAACACTATATAACCTCAATAAAAATAATAACAATAAAATTTCATAAATCAATAATGGTGTATATAAACCATTATGTTCAGTCTAAAAACCCCAAAATATGCGAGGACCTATTTTATACAAAAGTTACTGAATATCACTAATAATAATATTTATAATATTTAAATACGAATATTTAGAAATATTTCTCAGTTTATTAAAATGGAATACAACACCATCTTACAAAATACGTCAACACGAATGTCATTGGACGTCTCGCCTGACTACATGGGCTTGAGCTCAGTTCGGGTCCAGTCCGGGCTGGTTTGGTACAACCGGGTCTCCTAATATCAAATAATATTAAATATAAATAATTAAAATATTTATAATTGTCATGTCACAACTTAGCCTGGTTTTCCTAGTTAGGGCTTTACTATGGCTTGGCCTTCCTTGGCATGGCTAATACACTAGTCAAAGCACGTCACTGCACTATCCGTGCCATGATTTCTAATCACCTTTTACTCAATTCCTAACAATGACTAAAATCATCTACCGTAATAATAAACTAAATAATTATTTATAATAATCTAAAATCACCATTTAAATAAAATAAATAAAATAAAAATATTTTAAAATTTTTGGGAAGGGGAGCTACAAATCTACCCACCTTAAAATAATTTCGTCCTCGAAATTCTAACTCATAAACATACCAAAATTCAAACATAAAAATTAAAATTTAAAAAAAATCCACTATTACCACAATATCCTCGAATTTTAATTTCTCAGAACTTTTTATATCCCCCTCCTAGCCATTTCGTTACTACGAATCATCGAGGACTTCTACCCACCTTTGGTCACACTACTCCTCAAACTAAAATCTTAAAATCTTCTAACTGGTTGCTAACGATTCTACCAACAAATATTTAGGCATATGGTATCTATAGTCCTCTCGTATCTATCAAGTAACTCAAAATTTAACAAGCAACAAACTTACACAAGTAGCTAAGAAATATTGATAATTTCTAATAAGCATGACCATTCATTGCTCTAAAATAGGAAGGACAGGAAGGTAAGGGAGAGTAATCGAGAGCAAAAAGAGTTTACGAACCATTGAATTATTTGTTAGATCGGGCTACTCTAGTCCAGTCACTTGCTAAATCATAGAACCCTTCATTTTTAGAGGGGCTTACAATCCGTGCAATGCGAAAATTCCGTTCTCGGAGTTAATCTAAAACAAGATTCCAAAATAGAACGAAATTTGAGAAATCAAGACTGTGATCTTCCCCGTGGTTATTTAAACACATGAGCAAGGGATATAATGCAACACAAGATTGTGTCGCGACTTCCAGGTAGATGGAATAAGGTTACGAATGACTTCACATTCTAATAGATGGAGACTACGTAATAGGTATAGGGACCTACTTCAACTAGTTTGGTTTTATAGTCCAAATATTGTGGTATGTCCGGATGGGTTTTACTGGGCCTTATTAGGTTTCCGATTTTGGATATCACTCGTTGGTTGGATGAACCTTGGATTTCAATCTATATGGACTGGTCAAGATCCCAATGATAAAACTCTTCCTACTAGATTAGGGTATCCTAGAATAGGCTTTAACTCAAGTGGTTGAGTTAGTTGCCAATCAGGTTGGTTAGCTAAGTTCCTAAAGTCCAAATGCGCCTTCAGTGACTTTATTTTTAAGGAGCACATGAGACCTCAATTGGATGGCACAATAGTGGTATGTGCACAGTGGGCTTCGAGTAGGTCACAACCATATATTGGGTCGAAGGAATTAAGTCGAAGTTGAGACTCTACTGGGAGTCGAAAAGTGTATCGACATTATGGTAAGGGTTATAGCTAGTCCTTTTGTCCAGAAAGTCGTACTACAAAAATAGAGTACAAGGGTACGGGTTTGAGTGGGACATGGTATACCTAGATGAAGGTGGACTCGTCTAGATCTTGCATGTGAAATCTGTTGGAGGGTAACAGCTGGTCTCGTACTCCGAATATTGTAACGTCCGTATTTCGGAATACGTATTTTTGATTAGGCCCATATGTATTTCGGACCTGTATTTTATTTTTCTCGGATCTTGGTCTGTAATTATATTTTGGCTCGACTTACGGATTTTGGTTTTCTCGTAAATTGAGTTTTTGGACCTGGCATGGTTTTATTCTTTATGGAGAGGATTTGGTTTGGTTTGCTTTGGACTACCCTTAGTTAAACTCTACCCTCAACACAACACACCCTCCCTCATTAAACCCCACCTAACTTTTCTCTCTCCTCATTACTCTTCCATTAATTTTCTCCATCTTCTTCCTTCTTCCACACAACACCCAACCTCCATAGGCAAGTGCACCTTGCCACCAAATAGGAACACTATTTTATTTGTCCATTAGTTAGATTAGGCCATGGTGAATCACATTAAAACTTGGCCTTTTGTGATTTGGAGTCTCCATTTTTCTAGATCTAAATTTTAACCATTTTCGGATTTTCTTGGTTTTGATCTATTAAACTTAGATTTTTGCTTGTTTTGAGGCTTCCATATGGAAGAGAATTCAATTTTACACAAGATAGAACTTTGAAAATCTAATTTTTTTTGATTTGGCCAAGTTATGAAGTTTGGAATTTTGGTGTTCTTGGGTTTTCTCTCTCGGCCTGCTGGAGAAGAAGACTTCGGCCAGTGCTCTTTAGCGCTGGGCTGAACCGCACTCGACGCCCTTTGGTGAACTGCGCTCACTCCCCAGCACAATCCGATCCCCAGCGCAGTTCATTTCCCCAGCGCAACCCGATCCCCAGCGCAGTTCATTTCCCCAGCGCAACCCGATCCCCTGCGCAGCTCCTCCAGCGCAGCTCGACCCCAGCGTAACCCGACTCTAGCGCAGCTCAACCCTAGCACAATCTGACCCTAGCGCAACCCGACCCCAGGAACCTCAGCGCAATCTGCTTGCCCATGATGGTTTGGGTTATTTTCCTTGGGCTTGGCTTCTTTTGTGGATTAGTGTTCTGAGATCTTGTTCCACACAACACGACTGTCTTGACCCAACACCTGGTACGGTTTTCGGTGTTTTGCTTAAGACTAGTACGGTTTTCGTGATTTCTGTGATTTACGATCCTAGTACTTTCTGATCTTCTTAGTAGTGACCCGATGGGGTGAGCTCTTAACTTGTAACTTGTGATTCATGATTAATCTTGTAACTGGATAACTTGATAGTGGCCCGTGGCGGCGCACTCCTGACTTGTAACTTGTCTTGACTTGATGCTGTTGCGATGGCTAATTTGACTCATATAACCAACTCTGACACCGTGGGTGTTTATTCTTGCTGCTTCGTGCAATCCACTTGTCTTGTCTTGTCTTGTCTTGCATCATGTCTAGGACGTGACTCCCTGGTTACCACGGTCAGGGATTTGCACTGAATATGGATTAGGCTAATTACTAGATCAAACTATAGTTCATGGAGAATTTCCAATCACAGGCGATCTCATTATCTGGGCGCTTTAAATAGACTTGTAGCCTGCCGACGAGTAGGGCACATTTCCAGCACACTGTCAGTGTTGCACCCTCTAAGTCACCTAAGGGTACATTGTCTCCCGGGTAATGTACCCAACCATACTCTCAATCCGCGGAAGGATAACTGGATAGTCTGCAGGGCTTGGGACTGGGAATTTCTTATTTGTACCTTGTTAGTAATTAGGCATATGATAACCCTAGTTAGTTAAGTAGTAAGCCGTAGTATTTGCTTGGCCGCTTGTGAATGGATGGTGTCCAGCCCTGTCTAAGTCTCGTCTAGTCCCAGTACCTGGTTTCTCCTGAGCATGTTTGTTTTACTTATCTTAACAATAAATAGGCAGAGACAAGGTGCTATTCAGGCGAAGGGTACAACCCCAGTCCTTGTTTGGTTAAGGGTTGTAACCTGGCTCCCGAAACGGTTCCATGTCCCTAGTCGTTTATTGTCCTGTTGTACTCTTTATTAATGGTACTTTTCTTCTATTTTCTTTATGATCTGATATGCTGGCTTTCGTTCTTCTTTTCGTGGCCTCCTTTGTGGCACTTGCTCTTTCTAGGGTTTGACCCAGCTGGTTTTGTGTGGCCAGATTTCGGAGCAGCTCCCGAAGATCTACCGAACTTCCAGCCCAATGGTGACGACTAGAAGGAACCCGGGCTACGAGTGGGTTTTCTATTTTGATTCGCTCACTACATTCTAAAATTATTCTTTTGAGGCGTTTAGCCGACGAGCACCTGTTAGCTCGATGCATATTTACTTACTGTCTGCCTACGGGCTGTAACATGATTAACAAATCCTAGGGTTGATCATGTATGATTGAACTGAACTCTTGCTAGTCTTGACATTTTGTACGACTAGCTTCATGATCATCCATATGTAATGTATGGGACGCCTTGCTATTATATATTTGGTGCTCTGACATCTTGTAACTATTATTGCTTGCTTGAGATTGAGACAATAGACTTGTTCATGACCATAGGAGACTGTTGGATTGTAGTTAAACCCTCATATATCTAGACAGCCGTGACCGTATAGCGAGGTAGATTATATTTCAATATACGTAGCTGGCTATGTACGCCCCCGCTCTCCAGTATTCTGGTTCTGGGGCGTCACAATATTAATGACACGGTCGGGGCACAAAATAATCTAAATGGAAAGTGGGAGTCCATGGGGCACTAATTATCATCCTAATAGGAATTATTCCGCTCAATCAGTAATCTTCATATATCCCAAAATTTTAGGGCTTACAGGCTACCCACCTTAGAAGCTTGGACATGGTTTTAGGAATAATGGGGTTAGAAGGATTTCAAGGTTCTGATATCATACCTCGACCTGGTTAATAAAGATAAGGTACGATGTACGAGATACGGTAGATATAAGTCAAGTCAAGTCAAGGATTATTCCGTAATAAAGGGAAAACAAGGGTGTACAATGACACATGGTCGATAAAATAGAGGGATATACACGTCCATAGTATACAAGAGTTATCGACGGGGTAACCAACTTTAAGGCAATAAGGTTTCTAACAACTGGGTCATGAATTTCTATTGGTGTAAAACCTGCCAGACTATTGTTACAAGGATTCTAGTTAAAACAAGTTTCAAACAAATAATTTGAGGCTCACAACAATCGGTCTCTTGGGAATAGATAGTCTCCCAGGTTGGCATTTGATCAAGTGAAATATCCTAATCATTCTCGGATTCCAAGGACTAGAAGATTAGGATAGTAGGTTTAGGGTCGAAGGGAGGGCGAGTAACTCTAAGCAAGGTTCCAGTCACAGGGCTGGCCGATGGTAGCTATACTTGCGTATACAACTATCATAGTCATGGGAAATACTCTGTATCTATCTATCAATTACGAGTTTTTGTCTTACCAATCAGTGAAAGACAAAAACAATAGAGAGTTCAAGAAAGATGTCATTGAATACAATTACGTGATTCAAGGGCGAATATAACTCAAGAGGAATTGTCAATATAGCCGCGGATGAGATCCTGGATACCTCTATATCTCAATCCACCATAGGGTAATTAAATGAAGTACGAACCAAATGCATCATGGTTGATCAGACCGTAATACAATGATTCTGATTAGACAATATGTTAGCGGGCGTCCCCAATATAAATGTCTTGAATCAAGTTCGATAAAAGGGCAAGCTTGCAAAACTAGGCTGTAATTGCAGCGTTGGTCAAGATAGTCAAAATACAAGTACGCGAGATTTTTGGGAAGGAGGCACAAGTAGTTCGAGTTTTGTGAGAATCAAAATCTAACTCGAGATTCGTACACGAATAATAGAATCAGAAATTATAAACTAGTTCCTTACTGCAAAATAGAATTTAAAATAGGCAATTCTAATTTATGATATAAGATTTATATCTAATACAACAAAAGAAAATTAAACAGTTTATCAAAGTTAACGCCTTAATTCTAGGCAAGTCTAACATACCAAGCGAATAGTATATCCATACTGGATCACATTGTCATATCAAAAGTAAGAGTACACCTATAGGGATCTAGCAAGCTATTTAAATTTAATAAGTCTAAATTGTTTGGCCTATCTAACAACCTTAACTACCCAACGGTCAATTTAAACAAGGGACTCCTAGTCCTAGTCATTCTCTTAATCATTTCAATCCTAGTTTGTGAATGAGCATTTTCTAGTCACAGGCTCGTAATAGTACGACTAACGTACCATCACGAGTTTGTATGATTTGCGAAAACATACCTGCATGGGCCACCACAAAAACTTGTCACGACCCGTACCAGCTTTTCGGATACGAGACGTGTCCAAGCCAGCCTACGCCGCAGAGTCGACGGTAGAACGCTGTTAAGCCCGCAAGAAATAAATGCTCAAATATCACATATGCTGCTCATTCACATTTTTAAGTTTATTACAACAGTTACAACATTTATATTTAAAGAAATTATAAGATTTTACAATTAAAGAAATTGTTACAACTGTCATCTATTTCTAGGTTGACCTCAGCATACCCAAGCCTTCCCAATGCTAAGAGTGATCGCAGCTAAACCTGAAAAATGTTGGTTTCCAGTTAGGAATGGAACAAGTACACAAACCGACGGCAATGCGAAAACATAATAGAATTAACAAGACATGAAAATAACATATGAGATATAAAAAAACTGAAAAGAACTGATGACATGGCACGGTGGAGAAGTAAAAAAAAATAAAAGACACCTACCTATGTGGTGTGAAATATTATTTTTAACACGTGAACGGCTAGCGGGTAAATCCGGCACACTGCACGTGTCGTGTGCAGCTGCTATCATGCAAAAAAAGACATTTTGGGGATATTTCTGGGTAGTCCACATGTTTACTAAGATATTTTCTCTCCCGACTACTCCGTGTGATGAGCGTGTCAACAAGCAGCAAGATATATGTATAGACATAAAATGAAAAGACTACTATGAATCGAAAGCAATCAAAAAGTGCACTTGCCTGAGGTCCTTAGCTAGTGAAACCAATAATATATACCACTCAATGAGCCACAATCAGTCAACACATGCAAAAGTCTTCAGATGCTAAAATAAACAGTACCAACGTTCTCAGAATAGTCAAATTAGCTAGGATTGCCTGTCCTTAAGTCCAATTCTGGACACAGAGGCAAAATGGTAATTTCGGATCAAAATGGTGTCCGTCGTTGGACCCGCTTTGCACCCAAAAATGTACCAGAGTCAATGTCTCTAAAGTTGTCAAACTACAAGTCAACAGATCTAGTTTTCTGATACGAACCCAACCGTATGTCCAGAGTTGGATTCTGGTGGGCCGTGCACAAAATCGTCCGTTGAGTCGGATCGTGGGGCCCGCAAAACGGTTTCCGATTCAACTGTCTAAAAATTGGACCAAACTTGGCATACAGGACCAGAAAAATGATACGGTCCTGTTGGCGCAAGTTTCGTCTCGATCTGACGCACGAAATAATTGGAAAACTTGCACAGAGGCCGATACGGTAAATTTGATGGATACGCATCAAATTCGTCGCACACCGCACGACCAATTTGAATTCCGTCAAGCCCACACACACAATCGATATGCAGCTTTTGATGCTTTCGGTTCGCGACCACGTCATCCGGATTGGCGGGACGCCCATCGTGTGGAAGATTTTTATTGTTTTTAAAACAGGTTTTGTCCCAGTTCGGGATTCGATTTCTCGACACACAGTTATCAAATTGATTTATGAAAAAAGGTTTTCTAGCCATATATGTTGTCAATAAGACTCTTCAAATAGATTTCTGAAATTCATAACAGATTGATCGAGTTGCCTTCCACTTTCGGGTTTCCTAGAAAACTGTTCTGCTTTGGATCAGTTTTTGTCAATATTCGGCCGATTTATCGAGCAACATAGGGTACCTAATTCAAACTATTTGAAGGGATGGAGAGCCGTATAGGTTGTCTTCCTATTGAACCAATG
>JANAVB010033981.1:0-103258 GCA_029216955.1 Iris pallida | reverse complement strand
GGAGTTTCTAACTTTACAAAGAAAAGTCAATTTAATATGGGAAAAATCGTATTTTTCAATTTATTTGATAAAACTTTGTATTTCATATATTATATTTAAAAATAATATTTTTCTTTAAATGAGAAAAACGTGAAATTTGTTTAAATAATAACTTGTAATTTTTCCTAATTATTTAATGTGAGAAAACAATATTGATTTTATAAAATAATTATTTACTATTTTACGTGTTACGTCAACCACAAACCAGAAAAGAATAAAATTTTACTAACTTATTACAAAACAACAGAAAGTAATAAAAGCTGGGCTTATGCCCTTTATAGACCTTTTACATGAATTTAAATAAGAAAAAAACATTGGTTAGTCCTAAAATTTCCTACAATTATAAAATAAGATTAATAAATTATAAGTCTCAGACTTGGTCCAATCGTCAAAATAGCTAATGCCTCAACGTCCGGGTAAAACCGGTTTCGTTTGTATTTCGCTAAGGGCCCATTGACCAGTACGGTCGTCGCCCAAAAATCTATTTTATAAATATTTTCGAAAACCGATTTGAAATCCATTTATATAATTTTATAAAAAAATTGGCAGCATTCCCTCTATTTTCGGGATAACCCAAAACTGGGAAAATGTGCCACAAACACCAATATATAATATCCCAAATCAGGGAAATAACCCAAGCATTTATTCCACCAATTAAACCCAAAATATTATCGAACTTGAAAATATATAACCACAGCACATTTCCGAAGGATATTCGGAAAACTGAAATTATTCGGAAACTTGAAAATCACCGAACCAACATTCTCAGAAAATCTCAGAACCAAAACCAAAACAAAGCTACAGATTTAAACTGAGAAAATCACAGAGCTATTCCGAAGCTAACTCGAAAATTCCCGAGAAGCCGACAGAACGTTTCCGAAGAAAATTCGAAAAACCCAAAATTAACTCGAAAAATCCACAGAACCATTCCATCTCGAAATCAAAGCCACAAAATCTGTCACTTCCCATTCCCAGAATACGTATTTTTAAAATACATGTACTGTTTAAATGTAAATATTTTATATTTATCATGTATTGCTCTGTATTTAAATTCCTTTAATTTTATGTTAATTAATTTTCTGCACTTTACTGTCTGCTTTCATACTCTGCTTTAGCTTTGCTATGGGTTCGGCTCAGATTGGTTTAATTATGTTGGTTCATCATGAACCGAAATAAACCCCTACCTACCACCACTCCTTCATTTAAAACCCATCCCCTTTCTCTCTCTTCATTACTTCACTATTACTCTTCTTCTTCCTCATAACTCTCCCACCAACCTAGGAGAGCAAGGCAAGTGCCAACTTGCTTCTTGATGGATCCCCATTATTATTGTTCTATCATCTTCCTTATTTGATTCTAAGTCTCTTTAGTGCTTGGCATTTTCAATTTCTATGGCTAAATTCTTCTAGATCTAAGTTATAGTATTTTTGGATTTCTGGGATTTTGATCTATTTAACATTGTTATTTCCAAGTTCTGATGGTTCCATGTTGTAGAAAATTTCGTTCTACCCCATTTTGACCTATGGAAGTCCAAATTTGGACTTACAGTGAAGGTTTTATGGAGCTTGGAAGGGGTCCATGACCATCCTTCTCAGGTTTTCCTAAGAAGATGGGTCTCTCATTTCTCAGCCGCATGGATTAATTATTTCCCAATCTCATTTCTCAGCCGCATGGATTATTTATTTCCCAATCTCATTTTACAGCCGGATGAGAATCTCATTTCTCAGCCGCATGGATTAATTATTTCCCAATCTCATTTCTCAGCCGCATGGATTAATTATTTCCCAATCTCATTTCACAGCCGTATGAGAATCTCATTTCTCAGCCGCATGGATTAATTATTTCCCAATCTCATTTCTCAGCCGCATGGATTAATTATTTTCCAATCTCATTTCTCAGCCGCATGGATTATTTATTTTCCAATCTCATTTCACAGCCGCATGAGAATCTCATTTCTCAGCCACATGGATTATTTATTTTCCAATCTCATTTCACAGCCGCATGAGAATCTCATTTCTCAGCCGCATGGATTAATTATTTCCCAATCATTTCCCACAGCCGCATGGATTAATTATTTCCCAATCATTTCCCACAGCCGCATGGATTAATTATTTCCCAATTATTTCCCACAGCCGCATGGATTATTTATTTCCCGATCATTATTTATCTCCCAATTTTATTTTCCGAATTTGGCATTAATTAACATTGATTGTTATCTTGATTTATTATTGATCATGCGTTCCTAGATGGAACTAAGAGACTGGCTAGTCGTCTTATTGAATTAAATGGAATGAGACACGTTCATATTTGCAATCGATTGGCCAATCCCGAATATTGACATATAGATACATGCAGGCTACAATTATTTATTTTCTTACAAAAACCAGCATGTGTACTTTATGGTCAAGGCATGATTACTCCGTGATTAGATTTGATTGTTGCATCACGCTATGTAAGACCTACAACATAACCGCACGGGTATCATTGTAGAGTTGCGCATATCGTACCCCGTACAAAAGTACTCATTTGAATGATCATGATCCACGACATGAGATTTTGCTTAACGTAGAGACTATTAAGTTAAATAAAATAATGATGGCATGGAGAGAATGGATTCTCGAGTTCTTACATGGCAGCCCCCTTGGGACGAGTAGTACCCGACGGGCCGGCTGGTTCCCACAGATACTGTAAATCTGCCACACGGGCAGGGAACAGTATCTGCTTTTATTATTATTGTATATTGTATATCGACGGGCGTCCTGCTAGGACTCGTCTAATTCAAGCATGGCGCACATGATTGATTGGATAGACTAGCCTTGCTCGCACATAGTAAGAACTGAGGAATCCTTAATTGCGTAATTCCAGGATAACTTGGGACTCACATTAGCAAGCCGTAGTAGTTGATTGGCCGTTCGAGATGATTTGTTTGTGTACTGCACTACTCTGTTACCTAACTGGGATGATCAGAATGTCAGGACATGACGGGCCAACTTCTGTCTTTGTTTGGTTGGGAGGTTGGTTCGAAGTGTCGTGATGTGATGTGAATCCTAGTGAAAAGTAGAGATCTATTATCATTATATTCTTTTACTTACTGGTTTAGTCCTTCATATCGTCCTTCCTTGTGGTACTTGCTATTAGAGGTCTAACCTCTCTGGTTTTGCATGGCCAGATTTAGAGCCGGTCCCCGAGGATCCAGCTTACTTCCACCTCCAAGATGGTCAATACTAGAGGAATGATCGCAGGAGGACTCGAGTGGGTCCCTTACTTCACCGCTCATTTTGTTATTTACCTTATACTTAGCCGTTTGGCACCGACATGTTAGTCGAATTGTCTTGTACTTACTTTTGTATACTTGTAATTAAGTCAGACTGCAGCTGATAACAATTGTGCACACTTTACTATACCATCTGGCTATGTTTTGTAAAGCCAGATCTCAAGAACATTTTGACTGAGCGTTTGGGACGCCTTACTGCTTCATCTTACATGTTCTTTATTACTGTTTCTTATTTGAATGATTGAGACAATAGATGTGAAGTGACCATAGAAAGACTTTTATGTAGTATGCACCCCCTCGTCTGGTTAGACAGCATTGATCGTATTATACGGTATTCATCTACCCGTAATACGTAGCTGGCTAAGTCATTTCCCCGCTCTCCAGTATTCTAGTTCTGAGGCGTGACAAGGTTTTAGTGGTGGCCCATGCAGGTCTGATTTCAGACTTGTGGGGTGTTTTGATTTATAGGATGCCTCAATCACACGTATTCCCCCTTGATCTCATGATTCGTTATTCTCAACCCTTGCTTGACATTCCGGTATCCTTTGACTTCATTGATCCTTCATGTCCGGTTGTTTGATTGTTCTCTTGTCCATTTTCTTAGGGGCACTTCGTCTGCATCGGTCAGAGCTGGGCAGCAACAACAAGAGCAACATGGACAACCTGACCAGGTTGGTCAGCAACAAGGGCCAGTCTCACCTCAGGAGGCTACTCAGGAAGAAGTGATAGTGGAAGCAGCAGCTGGATCGCAGTATCCGGATGTTCCACCACCACCAACAGTTCCACCTACCCAAGTGGACACACCAGCCCTTCTGGAGATCATGAGAGGAATGATGGCTACTCAGCAACATCAGATGTTGGTCCAGCAACGCATGCACACTCAGCTACAAGAGCAGAATGTGCTACTCAACCAAGGATTGCAGATAGCATTGGAAAGAGGGGCAAGGCCAGATTCAGGAGCATCAGCCAGGTTTTGTAAGTATAACCCCCGCCGTTTCGAGGGCACGGAGGATGCCATCTCAGCAGATGTATGGCTTAAGGATATTGAGGCTATTCTGACAGCAGCTAAGGTACCGGCAGAAGAACGTGTGGATCTAGTGAAGCTGTTACTTCAGGATCTCGCACGTGATTGGTGGGAATCAGAGGAAGTGGGCATCAGACGTCCTGTGGCTTGGGACGATTTCACTGCAAGATTCAAGACCAAGTACTATGGAGTTGTGGCGCAGTTTGAGCTACAACAGAAATTTATCAACCTCAGGCAGGCCGGGTAAGACTGTAGATGCTTATGCAGCGGAGTTCTGCAGATTGAGTAGATTCGCCCCAGAGATGGTAGCAACAGAGCGCCAGAGGGCCATGAGGTTTCAGCAAGGGTTTCATCTTGAGCTCTTGCAATTAATAGAGGGGCACAATTACCAGACTTTTGACGAAATATTAACGGCAACTCGAAGGCATGAGATCACTATTCAGAGGCTTGCAGTAAGGACTGGGGGTCAGAAGAGATCCCACAGTCAGATGGAAGGAGGGGGGAGCAGCGCCCCGAACAACGGCACCATCCACTGGCATTCGTAACCACGATATGGCGATACGAGGACCAGCACCACCACCCAGGCAGCAGCAACAGAGGAAGAACCAGCAACCCCCGGCGGGCTACACTTATTGTGGGAAGATGGGGCACACTAGAGATGTGTGTCGGACATTGAATGGACTGTGTCTGATATGTAGAAATCCAGACCATCGGATTACCATATGTCCCATGAATTTGAGGTCAGGAGGACCAGGGCAACAGTTTCTTGCTCTGCCAGCACCAGGGGCAGGCCAGTATCGAGGACCAGCAGTGGCAGTAAGGCCGTTGGCACAGCGTCCATTAGTACCGCATGCTCAGATATTTCGGCAGCAGGGACCGCCGATGCAGCAACACCAGCATAGACCACCCCAGCATCATCAAGGAAGGGGCCAGCAACAACATCAGGCTAGGCCGCAGCATGGGAATCAGCAAGGAGGTCGAGGGCAAGCATTCACTCTATCCTTGGAGGAGGCATTAGCATCGGAAGATGTTGTGGCAGGTAACATTCTCGTCGCCTCATATCCCGTAGTAGTATTGTTTGATTCGGGAGCATCCCATTCATTTATATCTGCACGATTTACGACACGGCTAGGAATGGAGTTCGAGGCATTGCCAGGGAGGTTGAATATACTCACTGGTAATGGGCTCGTAGGAGTTAGTAGAGTTATTCTAGCGTGTAGCGTTGTAGTTTGCGGGCATTCCTTACCCGTCCGGTTGATAGAATTTCCTGTTGGAAATTTCGACGTTATCTTAGGCATGGACTGGCTGAAAGACAGTCATGCGACAATAGATTATCGTAGAGGGAGTGTATCTTTTGATATTCCAGGCATGAAGCGGTTCACCTTAGTCAGATCAGAGGCAACTCAACAAGAGCAGGGAGTAGTGACGGCAATGGAAGAAGTTCAAGTCCCGAAGGTAGTTGAAGAGTTTCTAGACGTATTTCCTGAAGAACTTCCAGGTCTACCACCGGTTAGAGATATTGAGTTCAGTATAGAATTGGCACCTGGAACTAAACCGATATCAGATCGAGTTTATAGAATGGCGAATTCCGAGCAGGCCAAGGTATATCAGCACATAGAGGAACTGAAGGAGAAGAAGTTCATCCAAGCTAGCGTGTCACCATGGGCAGCACCAGTGGTACTTGTGGGAAAGAAGGATGGGTCATCCAGATTGTGCATCAATTACAGGAAGCTTAACGCAAGCAACAGTGAAGAACAAGTACCCACTACCCAGGATCGACGACTTATTTGATCAGTTGAACAAAGCTAGAGTTTTCTCCAAGATAGATCTTCGTTCAGGGTATCATCAAGTGAGGGTTCGGAAGGAGGACATTTCCAAGACAGCATTCAGGTCGAAGTATGGGCATTATGAATTCTTAGTAATGCCGTTTGGTTTGACCAATGCTCCAGCAATCTTTATGGATTTAATGAATCGCATCTTTATGCCGTACTTGGATCAATTTGTCGTTGTGTTTCTCGACGACATTCTTGTATATTCAACTAGTGAAGAGGAGCATGAAGATCACCTCCGGAAAGTGTTACAGGTTCTGAGAGAGAACCAGTTGTACGCCAAGCTCAGCAAGTGCGAGTTCTGGACGGATCTCATTTCATTTTTGGGTCACATCATATCAGGAGCTGGAGTAGCAGTGGATCCCAAGAAGGTAGAAGCAGTAGAGAGTTGGCCAGTACCCAAGACCGTAGCTGATGTACGGAGTTTCTTGGGATTGGCAGGATATTACAGAAGGTTTGTATCAGACTTTGCAAGGCTTTCAGCACCTATGACCCGCTTGACACGGAAGGATGTACCATTCGTCTGGTCAGCAGAATATCAGGCATCATTCGAGACTTTAAAGCAGAAGTTGATATCAGCACCTATTCTTACATTGCCGATTGGACCCGGAGGTTTTACAGTATATTGCGATGCGTCAGGTAAAGGACTAGGATGTGTCCTTATGCAACATAGGAAGGTGATAGCGTATGCATCTAGGCAGCTTCGGGACCACGAGAAGAATTACCCAACTCATGATTTGGAGTTAGCGGCAGTAGTGTTTGCTCTGAAGTTATGGAGGCATTACTTATATGGTGACCGAGTAGAGATGTACACGGATCATAAAAGTCTAAAGTACATCTTTACCCAGAAGGAACTAAACATGAGGCAGAGAAGATGGTTGGAGTTGATTAAGGATTATGACGTGGAGCTTCAGTATCATCCAGGCAAGGCGAATATAGTAGCAGACGCTCTCAGCAGAAGAGGTGGCACATTTATGTTAACAACACAGAGGCATATCTTAGAAGACCTTCAGGAGATGGGCATCGAGGTTATACTTCCTAGTGATATAGGAGTTCTGGCGAGTCTACAAGTTCAATCCGACTTGGTAGACAGGATCAAGGCAGCTCAGGCACAAGACCCGAGGATTCAGAAGCTTAGGGCAGAATGTGAGTCAGGACTCAGGAAGGAGATGCAGATTCATGAGGATGGTACACTTAGGTTTGGGTTACGTCTATGTGTGCCTAGTGGAGATATCAGACAGGAGGTTATGACAGAAGCTCACAGTTCTCAGTATTCTGTACACCCTGGAGGGACCAAGATGTACCAAGATATCAAGCAGCACTTCTGGTAGAACGGGATGAAGAGGGAGATAGCTAGATTTGTTTCCCATTGCTTGGTATGTCAGCAAGTGAAGGCAGAACAGCAAAGGCCAGCTGGGTTATTGCAACCGCTTCCTATCCCGAAATGGAAGTGGGAACACATCACAATGGACTTTATGACCGGTTTACCGAGATCACCAAGTGGTAAAGATGCTATTTGGGTGATAGTGGACCGACTTACAAAGGTAGCACACTTTCTTCCTTTCAGAGTAGGGCAATCTACAGAAAAGTTGACAGAGTTGTATATGCAGCAGATAGTCAGGCAGCATGGAGTCCCCGTCAGTACTGTGTCAGACAGAGATACCCGTTTTACATCACATTTTTGGAAGAGCTTACATCATAGTCTGGGTACCAAGTTAAGGTTTAGCACGGCCTACCATCCGCAGACGGATGGGCAATCAGAAAGAACGATTCAGACTTTGGAAGATATGTTGCGAGCTTGCACTCTAGATTTTAGAGGGTCTTGGGAGAGTCACCTGCACTTGGTCGAATTCTCATACAATAATAGTTATCAAGCTAGTATCCAGATGGCGCCATTTGAAGTACTATATGGTAAGAAGTGCAGGTCACCGCTTGCATGGGATGATATCGGGGAGAGGAAGATGTTAGGCCCAGAAATGATTGTTCAGACGGTTGAAGTGATTAAGGGAATTAGAGAGCGACTTCGAGTTACGCAGGATCGGCATGGTCATTGGGCGGACCAGCATCGTAGGCCGCTAGAGTTTTCTGTTGGGGACCACGTATTCTTGCGGATCTCACCTACTTGTGGGGTCATTAGGTTTGGTGTTCGCGGGAAATTGAGTCCGCGGTACGTGGGCCCATTTGTTATCCTTGAGAGGATAGGCGATGTTGCTTATCGTTTATCCCTTCTACCTTCGTTACGAGAGGTGCATGACGTGTTTCATGTATCTCAATTGCGAAGGTATGTATCAGACCCAAGCCATGTCCTTGATCATTCTGAGCTGGTTGTTGGTACCAACCTGTCTTACGAGGAACAGCCTGTATCTATTTTGGATCGAAGAGAGAAGATACTCAGGAACCGAACAATTAGTCTTGTCCGGGTTGCTTGGGGTCATCACTCTTTAGGGGAGTCAACGTGGGAACGTGAGGATGATATCCGATCACGGTATCCGTACCTGTTTGACTCACAAGGTATATTTCTTCCTGTATACCTTGATTGTCTTAACTCCTCATGCTTGTCACATTATGAGTAGAATTGCGTGGTGTCGTCGATAGTTAAAATATAGATATGTTACTTGCTATTGGCATTGTAGAATGATTGTTTACTTAAATTGCTTGTACCTGGATTAGTTCAGCTCTGATGTTTCTATCCTGCTTGGATTTGAAATTTCGAGGACGAAATTTTTCTAAGGAGGGTAGAGATGTCACTTCCCATTCCCAGAATACGTATTTTTAAAATACATGTACTGTTTAAATGTAAATATTTTATATTTATCATGTATTGCTCTGTATTTAAATCCCTTTAATTTTATGTTAATTAATTTTCTGCAATTTTATTTCTGCACTTTACTGTCTGCTTTCATACTCTGCTTTAGCTTTGCTATGGGTTCGGCTCAGATTGGTTTAATTATGTTGGTTCATCATGAACCGAAATAAACCCCCACCTACCACCACTCCTTCATTTAAAACCCATCCCCTTTCTCTCTCTTCATTACTTCACTATTACTCTTCTTCTTCCTCATAACTCTCCCACCAACCTAGGAGAGCAAGGCAAGTGCCAACTTACTTCTTGATAGATCCCCATTATTATTGTTCCATCATCTTCCTTATTTGATTCTAAGTCTCTTTAGTGCTTGGCATTTTCAATTTCTATGGCTAAATTCTTCTAGATCTAAGTTATAGTATTTTTGGATTTCTGGGATTTTGATCTATTTAATATTGTTATTTCTAAGTTCTGATGGTTCCATGTTGTAGAGAATTTCGTTCTACCCCATTTTGACCTATGGAAGTCCAAATTTGGACTTACAGTGAAGGTTTTATGGAGCTTGGAAGGGGTCCATGACCATCCTTCTCAGGTTTTCCTGAGAAGATGGGTCTCTCATTTCTCAGCCGCATGGATTAATTATTTTCCAATCTCATTTCTCAGCCGCATGGATTATTTATTTCCCAATCTCATTTCACAGCCGCATGAGAATCTTATTTCTCAGCCGCATGGATTAATTATTTCCCAATCTCATTTCTCAGCCGCATGGATTAATTATTTCCCAATCTCATTTCTCAGCCGCATGGATTATTTATTTCCCAATCTCATTTCACAGCCGCATAAGAATCTCATTTCTCAGCCGCATGGATTAATTATTTCCCAATCTCATTTCTCAGCCGCATGGATTAATTATTTCCCAATCTCATTTCTCAGCCGCATGGATTATTTATTTTTCAATCTTATTTCTCAGCCGCATGGATTATTTATTTCTCAATCTCATTTCACAGCCGCATGAGAATCTCATTTCTCAGCTGCATGGATTAATTATTTCCCAATCTCATTTCTCAGCCGCATGGATTATTTATTTCCTAATCTCATTTCACAGCCGCATGAGAATCTCATTTCTCAGCCGCATGGATTAATTATTTTCCAATCATTTCCCACAGCCGCATGGATTAATTATTTCCCAATTATTTCCCACAGCCGCATGGATTAATTATTTCTCAATTATTTCCCACAGCCGTATGGATTATTTATTTCCCGATCATTATTTATCTCCCAATTTTATTTCCCGAATTTGGCATTAATTAACATTGATTGTTATCTTGATTTATTATTGATCATGCGTTCCTAGATGGAACTAAGAGACTGGCTAGTCGTCTTATTGAATTAAATGGAATGAGACACGTTCATATTTGCAATCGATTGGCCAATCCCGAATATTGACATATAGATACATGCAGGCTACAATTATTTATTTTCTTACAAAAACCAGTATGTGTACTTTATGGTCAAGGCATGATTACTCCGTGATTAGATTTGATTGTTGCATCACGCTATGTAAGACCTACAACATAACCGTACGGGTATCGTTGTAGAGTTGCGCATATCGTACCCCGTACAAAAGTACTCATTTGAATGATCATGATCCACGGTATGGAATTTCGCTTAACGTAGAGACTATTAAGTTAAATAAAATAATGATGGCATAGAGAGAATAGATTTCCGAGTTCTTACATGGCAGCCCCCTTGGGACGAGTAGTACCCGACGGGCCGGCTGGTTCCCACAGATACTGTAAATCTGTCACACGGGCAGGGAACAGTATCTGCTTTTATTATTATTGTATATTGTATATCGACGGGCGTCCTGCTAGGACTCGTCTAATTCAAGCATGGCGCACATGATTGATTGGATAGACTAGCCTTGCTCGCACATAGTAAGAACTGAGGAATCCCTAATTGCATAATTCCAGGATAACTTGGGACTCACATTAGCAAGCCGTAGTAGTTGATTGGCCGTTCGAGATGATTTATTTGTGTACTGCACTACTCTGTTACCTAACTGGGATGATCAGAATGTCAGGACATGACGGGCCAACTTCTGTCCTTGTTTGGTTGGGAGGTTGGTTCGAAGTGTCGTGATGTGATGTGAATCCTAGTGGAAAGCAGAGATCTATTATCATTATATTCTTTTACTTACTGGTTTAGTCCTTCATATCGTCCTTCCTTGTGGTACTTGCTATTAGAGGTCTAACCTCTCTGGTTTTGCATGGCCAGATTTAGAGCCGGTCCCCGAGGATCCAGCTTACTTCCACCTCCAAGATGGTCAATACTAGAGAAATGATCGCAGGAGGACTCGAGTGGGTCCCTTACTTCACCGCTCGTTTTGTTATTTACCTTATACTTAGCCGTTTGGCATCGACATGTTAGTCGGATTGTCTTGTACTTACTTTTGCATACTTGTAATTAAGTCAGACTGCAGCTGATAACAATTGTGCACACTTTACTATACCATCTGGCTATGTTTTGTAAAGCCAGATCGCAAGAATATTTTGACTGAGCGTTTGGGACGCCTTACTGCTTCATCTTACATGTTCTTTATTACTGTTTCTTATTTGAATGATTGAGACAATAGATGTGAAGTGACCATAGAAAGACTTTTATGTAGTATGCACCCCCTCGTCTGGTTAGACAGCATTGATCGTATTATACAGTATTCATCTACCCGTAATACGTAGCTGGCTGAGTCATTCCCCCGCTCTCCAGTATTCTGTTTTTGGGGCGTGACAAAATCCATTTCCGAAATGGAATTTGGAAAACCAAACCATAGAAATATTCCGAGAACTCACAGAACGTTTCTGAAAGGATTTCGGAAAATACGAAAATGTCTCGTTTACCAAATTCTCGGGGAAATTCGTGGACCAAAATCATCATAGACTACAGAACGAAAATGGGGACAACGAAAATATACCAGAAGTTGCTCGGCTAGAGCTCTCGGGTGAAATTAGGAAGAAGAAATGGGTCCTGCAAATCTCGAAAGTTGCGGACAGCGGAATCGAAATAGCAATCGGCTGCGGAAACTCCGAAACTGGACCCGCGAGGTACTGTGAACAGCGGATCGGGCCGAAAGGGGGCGCTGGGGACAGCAGCGAGGAAGGCACGGGAAAACAGCGGCGATGGGGCCGCGGGTCACGGGCTACGAGAGATCGGCCGGCCGGGAACGGCGGCGCTGGTCAGGCCGGCTGGGTCGAGCGCGGGCGGCGAAGAACGCCGGGCTGGCCTGGTAGGGTCGCCGGGCTCGGGCTGGCCTGGACGCTGGAGAAGTGTCGAGCTCCGGGTGGTCGGGATCGGAACTCCGGCTAGGGCTCGCTGGAAATGGCTAGGGCACGTTTAGGGATTTGGACTTTAGGGAAAAATGATGGAGTGAGTCATGGAGAGGGATGAAGAGAGGGGTTTTATAGGGTGTAGGAGAGGAGTTATGGAAGAAGAGGGGGTGCTCCGCCGACGAGAGGCGAGGGGTCGGCCGGTTGTGGAAGATGAAACGAATGGTTCGGCCAAGTGAAGGAAATGAAAGCTTTCCTCTGCTGGTATAAATGAGAATAGAGAGAGAAAGTTAATGTGTTTTAAAATAAATGGTTTTGTTTTTATTAGTTATTTAGTTACTTTACTATATTTAATTTATAAAAATAATCCGAAGGTGGATTTGGGTTCGGATCTCGGGTGCGGGTTCGAAATGGGTTCGAGCTGGGTCAGAACGGGTCAGGCCCAACAATCAAAAATCTAGGACAAATAAATTAATTTTTTTTTCTAAAATATGGTTTTTATTAATAATAATTAACAGGTTTGACCTGAAATAATAATAATTTTCTAAAAATACATTTTCCTAAATAATTTATATTAATAATTAGCTAATTAAATTATTCAATTAATTAACTAAAAGTTACGGGTTTCACAACCTTTCCTCCTTAGAAAATTTCGTCCTCGAAATTAAAGGATAGGGTTAGGAATTACCTCAGATCTCAAACAAGTACGGGTACTGCTCCCGCATCTCATTTTCTCGCTCCAGGTAGACTCGCCTGGGGAATTGTGCCTCCACATAACTCTGACTATGGGAGTCACCGAAGTTCTTGTCCTCTTCTCGCCTCTGTCCAAAATCGCCACTGGCTTCTCTGGCACTGCGAGGCTCGGTCTAATCTCCAGCTCCGAATGCTCCAGAATGTGACTCGGATCCGGGATGTAGCGTCTGAGCTGTGAAACGTGGAAGACGTTGTGTACGCCTTCAAGATTAGCTGGTAGAGCTAATCGGTACGCTACTTCTCCAATTCGGCTCAAAACTTCGAATGGATCGATGTACCTGGGGCTCAGCTTTCCTGCTCTGCCGAATCTGATAGTTCCTCTGGTAGGGAAGATCTTCACAAAGACACTATCTCCTTCTTCAAACTCCAGTGGTCGACGACTGCTATCTGCCCAATGTTTCTGTCTTTCTTGGGACATCCTGAGCTTGTCTCTAATCACTTTCACCTTCTCTGGTGCGTCAGTCACCATCTCTGGTCCCAGCAGTACTCTTTCTCCTATGTCGTCCCATGCAAGTGGAGTGCGGCAACGACGTCCACAAAGAGCTTCAAATGGTGTCATACCAATGCTAGCTTGGTAACTATTGTTGTAAGAGAACTCTACCAAGTGCAAATGGTCTTCCCATGATCCTCCAAATTCTAAGACGCAAGATCTCAACATGTCTTCAAGCGTCTGGATGGTTCTCTCTGATTGTCCGTCAGTTTGGGGATAGTATGTTGTGCTGAACTTCAGTTTTGTTCCCAAGCTGTCATGCAAACTCTTCCAAAAGTGAGAGGTAAATCTAGTATCTCAATCAGATACAATACTTACCGGTACTCCATGAATCCGGTAGATATGCCGCATGTACAGTGTCGCCAACTTCTCGGTGGATAAACCAACCTTGAAGGGAATAAAGTGAGCCGACTTAGTCAGTCAGTCCACAATAACCCAAATGGCGTCCTTCCCTCCTTGGGATCGAGGCAATCCTGACACAAAGTCCATTGTTATATGCTCCCACTTCCACTCCGGAATGTCCAGCAGTTGTAGAAGTCCTGCGGGTCTCTGTCTGCTAGCCTTCACTTGTTGACAAATCAAGCATCTAGCCACAAATCTGGATACATCCTTCTTCATTCCATACCACCAAACAATGGTATGCATATACCGATACATCTTATTAGCTCCAGGATGTATGGAATACTGCGACTGGTGCGCTTCTTGCATCAGCTCATTCCTCAGTTCGCCAGATGGTACACACAGTCTCGTACCATTCTTCAATGCTCCATCACTGGCGATAGAGAATCCTTCAAGTGTTTCTGCCAGCACTTGATCTCTGAGTTTGTAAAGCGTCTCATCTTGGAATTGTGTCTCCTTGACTTTGTCCATCAGACTTGAACGTACTTGTAACTGCATCATGGTTGAGTCAACTCCAGGTACAATAGCTTCTCGCCCCAGTTCCTTCATCTTTTCCTCAGGCAGTACAATCTCCAAACCAACCTTCTCTATGTCCTCCAACAAATGCCGCTCCTTGGTGAAAAACATCGCCATCGGGTATCGACTAAGTGCATCTGCAACCACATTTGCTTTACCCGAATGGTACTGCAAGTCGATGTCAAAATTCTTCATCAGCTCCAGCCATCTTCTTTGTCTCATGTTCAATTCCTTCTGAGTGAAAACATATTTCAGACTTTTATGATCTGTAAATATTTCCACTCTCTCTCCATATAGATAATGCTTCCACAGCTTCAAAGCAAAGATGACTGCAGCAAGCTCTAGATCATGTGTGGGATAGTTCTTCTTATGAGTCCGTAATTGCCTAGATACATAAGCAATCACTTTCCCATGTTGCTGAAGAACGCAATCTAGTCCTTTTCCAGAGGTATCACTGTAGATTGAGAAACCGCCGGTACCTGCGGGTAGCGCAAGTATCGGTGCTGTTGTAAGTCACTTCTTCAGTTCCTCAAACGATGCCTGGCAAGCTTCCGTCCATATGAACTCTTCATTCTTTCGAGTGAGCTTCGTCATCGGTTCAGCAATTCTGGCTAAATCCTTCACAAACTTTCAGTAGTAGCCAGCCAAGCCCAAGAAACTTCTGATTTCAGCAACTGAGCTTGGGGTAGACCACTTCTCAACAGCAGCTATCTTCTTAGGGTCCACCGAAATTCCTTCTCCTGTGACAACATGGCCAAGAAAATCTACCTTGTCTAGAAAGAATTCACATTTGGAAAGCTTACCATAAAGCTTCTCCTTCCTCAAAGTTCTCAAAACTTTTCTGAGGTGCTCTTCATGCTCCTCTTCAGTCTTCGAATAGATCAGAGTGTCATCGATGAAGACAACGATAAAGTGATCTAGATATTCATGGAAAACCTTGTTCATAAGGTTCATGAATACAGCAGGAGCATTCGTCAGTCCAAACGGCATGACCAAGAATTTAAACTGCCCATACTTGGTGTTGAATGTCGTCTTGGGAATGTCCTCCTTCCTGACCTTGATCTGATGGTAGCCGGATCTGAGGTCTATCTTCGAGAACACCTTGGCTCCACTGAGTTGATCAAACAGATCATCAATCCGGGGCAGAGGGTACTTGTTCTTGATGGTGATATTATTCAGCGCCCGGTAGTCGATGCACATCCGCACAGTTCCGTCCTACTTGGGCACAAATAAGACAGGTGCTCCCCAGGGTGAAGTTTCATCTCTGATAAATCCAAGGGCCTTCAGTTCATTCATCTGATCCTTCATCTCCTTGGCCTCCTTCGGGTTGACTCTGTAGCATTCCTTAGAAATAGGGGAAGAGCCGGGGACTAGGTCAATGGTGAACTCTATGTCTCGATCTGGGGTAGTCCGGGAAGACTATCAGGGAAGACATCCATAAATTCTGCTATGATAGGATGGGGAGGTCCGGGTTCTTCTGTGATAGAGGTGTAGGTAACACACTCCATATCCTCCGGAGTTCGAAAGATTTCAAACTCCGGCTCTCCAGGTGGGCTGAAGACTACACATCCTCTGTGACAGTCTATCAGCGCATGCTGCTTACTCAACCAGTCCATTCTACATCATAGTTGGGTAAGGGCATCACAAGCAAAGGTGCTATGAACTGGTGGCCTGATATATTTATGGGACAGTTACAGGTCTCAGTGATGGGTAGGGGTCCTCCACCGGTCATAACTCTACATATCTTCTTGCTAAAACCCGTATCTATGTGGTGTACAGAGATGAATTTTGTTGATATAAAACTATGTGATGCACCCGAATCAAATAATGCTAAAGCAGGATGTGCATGCACATAAATGAAACCTGCGATGACATCAGCGGTAGGTTCCTACTCTGGCTCCGCCTTATCGGCTGCTAGGGCAAAGGCTCGCCCAGTCTTCTGTTGATGTTGTCCAAATTGTTGTTGCTGAGTGGGCATAGGACGTTTCTGCTGAGTTGCTCCAGTCCGGTGGATCGACGAGGGGCAGTCCTTTACTTGGTGGGTGGCAGACCCACAGACTAGGCAGTATCCTAGCCTCTTCCTGCAGATGTTTGACTGATGCCCTGGTCTCTTGCAAAAATCACAGACAGAGATCTGCCTCTGAGGTGCTCTATCATTGTTCCTCACCTGTTGGTGTTGCTGCTAGTGGTGAGGAGGCCGGTTGTTGTTGTTGTTGGGCTTCTTCTGATTATCCTGGAAGTTGTTAGTTCCAGGATAATCCCTTTTTGAGCGAGCGGGTTGACTCTTCTCTATATCTTGAGCTTGCTCCAAGATCCTTTCATAAGTCTTAGCACCGCCTGAGATCACATGGGTGTGGATCTCTTCTCTCAGCCCATATCTGAACCTTTCAGCACGATCATCAGGGTCAGCTACCAAGTTCTTGGCAAAACGGCTGAGTTGGCTGAATTCTGCCGCATATTCTCCAACAGTCATATTTTCTTGCTTCAGGTTCTGAAATTGCCTCTCTATTTCTCGCAACTCTGATGTTGGGAAGAACTTCCTCTGGAACAACCTCTTGAAGGTGTCCCAGTCAAACTACTTGTCCTAGAGTCGGGGTTCATTTCGATACCAGGTGCTTGCTACACTTTGTAGTGGAGTCCTACTGTTTCAGCCTTGAGGTCTTCTGGAAGTCGAGCGACGCTTAGGAGACGCTCCATGCTGTCGAGCCATTCGTCAGCATAGACGATTCCCTCGGTTCCCTTGAAGGGTCGAGGATTCTGCTTCTTGAAACTCTCAATATCGTCCACCTTTGCAGGCCTTGGTTCAAGTTGAGCTGCTTCTCCTCTCCCTAGAGCAGTCATTGCCACGTTATGAGCATTCTCGATGATTTCCCTCATAATCGCGGTTTGCTCTTGATGAGCTTCCGTTTGAGCTCTCTGGGCTTCTAGCACTCCTCGTAGTAGACCTATGAGGTCGGTGGGGTCCACAGGCACCGGTGGGGCAGCTGGAGGGGGTACTACCACAGGAGGCTGCATCTCCGTCTGGGAAGATGATAGATCTGTCGTTGTATTATGGGGATGGTCGGCCAGCTGCCGAGGTGTAGGATCCGGACTTGATTGGGGAGGTGGGGTATGATAGGGTGAAGATACCTCATCGCCAGCAGGATTGGTGGCCATATTCTGGAAGGTTTAGGATTGCAAAACATAAGCAAAGTAGCCTACCAGTCTATAACAAACAAAAATATTTATTCATAATATATTTCAGTCCTATGTTGTGACAAATTAATATTCTAGTGTTCTAAATATTTTCTAGATATGTTTTTCTAAGTTGTTGATTCAGACCTGCATGGGCCACCACTAAAAATATGTCACGACCCGGTCCCAATTTTTTGGGTCGAATCGGATCATGCCCAGCCTACACCGTTGTTGAGACGGCGGCAGTAAGCTGTATCACTCATGCAGGTAATCAACAACACAGACTAATTGCCACAATTTAATATTTCGATAATTAAAATTTGTCCAACACAAAGTTTTCAAATACAAACTACAACTGAAATAAAATATTATTTTCCACATATTCATAAACTGGAAATAAATCTAATTAACAGTCTCCTCATCATCATCCTCTGGTAGAACAGCCGGGTACAGCTCAGGGTCATAGTAGCTACTAATCAGAAGCTCTGCATCATCAATAGAACCTAAAAATGTTGTCTCCAGTCAGGAGGAAGCAAAGTACAATTCATGATAATTTAACAATTGAAATAATAATAGAGTTATGCATTTTTAAACAATTTGAAATAAATAGTTTTCCAGCAGTTAAAACATTGTGATGTGAATAAGCAATGAAAATGACCGAATTGGGTTGTACAGTTGTATCCTATTGATACGATATGGCTTATCCCCGTGCGTATGAGGGGTAAGCTAACACAGTCATTATACTATTTTGGTTGTTGTGAAACCCGTAATTTTAGTTCACTATCTAAATTAGTTAATTAATATTCTGGAAATTTTGTCAAAACTCGTAGATTTTTCTAAATTAATATTGTGTTAGATTAAATTTTTTTCAAGAATATAATTTCTGGACTTGTGATTGTCGGGCCCAAACCTGAACCCAAAAATAGTATTAAATTAAAATTAGAGTTAAGAAAGATTTAGTTTCTAATATTATGTAACATTTTATAGCCCAATTTTGAGCCCATTGGTTTTAAGCCCAACCATTAAGATTTGGATGTTAAACCCATTTCAATTTAAAAGCCATTAACCCATTTAGTTAGAATAACCTATTCCTTAATTTTTTAGACAGAGAGAGAGATAACTCTCATTCTCTGTTGAACCGAAGTCTTTCGGTTGTCCGACCCTTCTTCTTCCCGTAACTCCACGAGCCCCTCCGTTCCTCTTCCGAACGGCCATGGCCGTTGATCTCCGCCCTTCGGTTACTTCCCTACTCCTATTTAAGCCCTTCACCACCATTACCATCTGCATCCCCACTCCCAAATCCTTTCCCAAACCGTGCCCTAACCCCCAAAATTTCTCCGGCGACCTTACCGCCAAGGCGCACGTTCCAGTGCAGCCCGATCTTCCGGAGCGACTTCCCCGAGCACCCCATCCTCCTCCGCCCGCGCGGCCCTCCTCCCGGCCGACCCGAGCCCGGCGTACCACCCTTGGCCGCCCGCCACTGTGCGCGCGCCCTCCGCGTCCGCCCTTTCGGCGCCAGCTTCCCGAGCGGCCCCGCCGCTGTGATTTCCGCGGCCTGACCGGCCGACCTCCTCGACCGACCTCCCTCTTTTCGAGCTTCCGATCTTCTGTTCCGAGCTTTCCGACTTGCTGTCCGCGGGATTCTGAGTCAGATCTGTGGGTTTCCACTGTCCGCGAGTGCTGGAACGTTCCGAGTCCGAGGCATCACTTCGGATTCCTTCGTGTTTTCGGTAATCTCTGGATAGTCCCGTAGTTCTTTTGGTCTATGATGAAATCTGGTCCAGGAATTTTTTTTGGAAAATTCAGTTTTTGGCTATGTTTCTGGTTTCGGACAATTGTCCTCTGATTTTGGGTTCTGTGATTTTTGCGTGAACTCTTTGGAAAGAGTTCTGTGGAAAAAATTTGGTTTTCCGAATTTACTTCGGATGCTGTGGTTAGCCAATGTTATTGGATTATGATTCTGTTGGTTTTCTTAGTATTTTGTGGGAGTTCCTTAATTCATGTTGGCTCGGGAAATTCCTTAGTATCGGTGAACTTGGGAATTCTGTTGGTTGAGATCATTTTTCAGGAAAATCGGCGCATTTCTCAGTTTTGGGTTATCCCGAAAATAGAGGGAATGCTGCCGAAATTTCTATAAAAAATTGATTATATAATTTTAAAAATGATTTTTGGAAATGATAATATTTTTGGGCGACGACCTTATCGGTATATGGGCCCCAGTGAAATGCAAACGCACCGGTTTGTCCGGACGTTGAGGCAGAGTAGCTGTAAATGAAGATTGGACCAGTTCTGAGACTCATTTTATTTTTATTCTTAATTATTAGTTATTATTAATTTTGTAGGTAATTTTCAAGACTAACGTTTTCTTTCTCTTATTTCAATTCATGGTAATGTAAGGGCATAAGCCCATTTATTTATCTATTTTGTAAATTGTAATAATTAGGAATTAGCTGTGGATTTGCTGAGTTTGTGAACGCGTAGAATTAATTAATATTATTATCAATTAATTAGTTAGAAATTCATGATTTTCTCACTTAAAGAAAAGAAAAATATATTTATATGTATAATAATAAAATACTAACTTTTTCCCAATAAAGTTGATAAAAACAAGTTTTTCGAAATAAAACATAAATTGGATTTTCTGAATTGTAACTCACTAGAAAAGCGTGTTTTGATTGTGTTGATTAATACAAGATTAAAATTGACTAGGAAACAAAATCTAGAGATTGTAACTAGATTCTAGAGTTGTGGTTTCTGAGACATAATTTCCGGAATGTAGGATTTCAAAGAAGAGAGGTGACTGTTCAAAATCCTGAAGAACCAAACTCGTCCAACTTAAGAAATTTAAGGCAAGTACATTTATGTGGATTTACGATTATTTTAACAATCATTTCATTGCAATTTTAAACCACTGTTCAAACACGGACTCTTTCGGGAGTATTGACTGTACTGTTGGGGACTTGGGGAGTAGAGTAGTGGATATGACCAAATCCAAAATTAGGATAACTGACTGTGTTAACTTTCCCCTCTTCACACGGGGACAAGCCATACCGTATCGCTAGGATACTACTGTAACCCAATCCGGTCATATTCATTACCTATTCACATCACTGTACTGTATTTCAAATCTGTTTCATCTTTAAAAACTATTTAAAAGTGCATGATATTAATTGTCATTTTAATTGTTAAAATTTGCATAAATTCTACTTTGCTCCCTCCTGACTGGAGACAACATTTTAGGTATTACTGAGGACCTGGAGATGCTGATCAATAGCTACTATGATCCCGATTTGTACCCGGCGGTACTTCCAGCTGATGATGATGTTGTAGCGTCTCCATAGATGCTACTTTAGTTTTGAGTTTATTAGTTTCTTTGTTATTTTTAAGTTATGAAACTTTGTAACATAACAAATTTTGAATTATCGTTTAAATAAATGTTGTGGAAAATTTAGTTTCAAATGTTATTGATCACCTGCATATGGATTACAGCTTACTGCCGCCGTCTCATCAACGGTGCAGGCTGGACATGATCCGATTCGACCCAAGTATTGGGGACCGGGTCGTGACATGTTTTTAGTGTTGGCCCATGCAGGTCTGATCAATCAACAACTTAGGAAAACCTAGGAAACATTTAGAACAATAGAACATTAATTTACCACAACATAGGACCGAAATGTATTATAATTAAATATTTTTTTGACTATAGATAGGCTACCTTGCTTATGTTTATATCCTAAACCTTCCAGAGGATGGTCACTGATAAAACCAACCCTGCTGGCGATGGGATGTCAACACCTGATCAAACCCCACCGCCTCAACCAAGTCCGGGTTTTACACCATTGAATGCACCTCGTGGGTTGTTTGCCGCTTCAACGGTGGATCCATCATCTTCCCAGACGGAGATGCAACCCCCTGTGGTTACGCTCACTCCAGCTGCCCCACCGGTGCCTGTGGACCCCACTGACCTCATAGGTCTGCTAAGAGGAGTGCTAGAAGCCCAAAGAACTCAAGCTGAAGCTCATCGCGAGCAGACGGCCATTATGAGAGAAGGCATGGAGAATGCCCATAGCGTGGCAATGGCTGCACTGGAAAGAGGAGAAGCAGCTCAACAGGAACCAAGGCCTGCCAAGGTAAACATAAATTTAAAAGATTAATTTATGTAATAATAAGGCCATTTAATTAATGGAAATCATATTGCCAAGGTGGGCGATATTGAGAGCTTTAAGAAGCAGAACCCTCGACCCTTCAAGGGAACCGAGGGAATCGTCTATGCTGACGAATGGCTCGACAATATGGAGCGTCTGCTGAGCGTCGCTCGACTTCCAGAAGACCTCAAGGCTGAAGCAGTGGGACTCCAACTGCAGAATGTAGCAAGCACCTGGTATCGGAATGAACCCCGACTCCAGGATAGGCAAGTTGACTGGGACACCTTCAAGAGGTTGTTCCAGAGGAAGTTCTTTCCAACTTCAGAGTTGCGGGAGATGGAGCGACAATTCCAGAACCTGAAGCAGGGCAACATGACTGTGGGAGAGTATGCTGCTAAATTCGGCCAGCTCAGCCGATTTGCCAAGAACCTAGTAGCTGATCCTGACGATCGTGCTGAAAGGTTCAGATATGGACTGAGAGAAGAGATCCGCACCCATGTGATCTCAGGCGGTGCCAAGACTTATGAAAAGATCCTGGAGCGAGCTCAAGACATAGAGAAGAGCCAACCTGCCCGCTCGAAGAGAGATTATCCTGGAACTAACAACTTCCAGGGTAATCAGAAGAAGCCCAACAACAACAACAGCAACAACCGTCCTCCTTACCAGCAGGCGAGGAACAATGACAAGGCGCCTCAGAGGCAGATCCCCATCTGCGACTTTTGCAAGAGGCCGGGACATCTGGCGAACATCTGCAGGAAGAGACTAGGGCACTGCCTAGTCTGTGGGTCTTCCACCCATCAAGTGAGGGACTGCCCTTTGTCGACTAACCGGACTGGGGCAACTCCGCAGAAAGGACCTCTGCCCACTCAGCAACAACAATTTGGGCAGCATCAACAGAAGACGGGGCGAGCTTTTGCCCTGACAGCAGAGGAATCAGAACCAGCTCAGGAACCTGTAGCGGATGTCATATCAGGTTCTATCTATGTGCATTCCTACCCTGCCTTAGCTTTATTTGATTCGGGAGCATCACATAGTTTCATAGCCACCAAATTCATATCTGCACACCATATAGTTACTGGCTTTAGCAAGAAGATCTGTAGAGTTATGACTGGAGGAGGATCCCTACCTATCACTGAAATCTGTGAATGCCCTATCACCATAGCTGGCCACAACTTTATAGCACCTTTGCTTGTCATGCCCTTACCTAACTATGATGTAGTCCTAGGGATGGACTGGTTAAGTAAGCAGCATGCGCTGATAGACTATCATCGTGGATGTGTAGTCTTCAGTCCACCTGGAGAACCGGAGTTTGAAATCTCTCGAACTCCGGAGGAGATGGAATGTGTTACCTATACCTCTATCACTGAAGAGTCCAGACATCCGCACCCTATCATAGCGGAATTTATGGATGTTTTTCCTGATAGTCTGCCCGGGTTACCCCCAGACCGAGACTTGGAGTTCACCATTGACCTAGTCCCCGGTTCTTCCCCTATTTCTAAGGGATGCTACAGAGTCAACCCGAAGGAGGCCAAGGAGATGAAGGATCAGATCAATGAACTGAAGGCTCTGGGATTCATTCGAGACGGAGCTTCACCCTGGGGAGCGCCTGTCTTGTTTGTTCCCAAGAAGGACGGAACTGTGAGGATGTGCATCGACTACCGGGCGCTGAACAATATCACAATCAAGAACAAGTACCCTTTGCCCCGGATCGATGACCTGTTTCACCAACTCAGTGGAGCCAAGGTGTTTTTCAAGATTGATCTCAGATCTGGCTATCATCAGATCAAGGTCAGGAAGGAAGATATTCCCAAGACGGCGTTCAACACCAAGTATGGGCAGTTTGAATTCTTGGTCATGCCGTTTGGATTGACAAATGCTCCTGCGGTGTTCATGAACCTTATGAATAAGGTTTTCCATGAATACTTAGATCAATTTGTTGTTGTCTTCATTGATGACATTTTGATCTATTCAAAGACTGAAGAGGAGCATGAGGAGCACCTCAGGAAGGTTCTGGGAACTTTGAGGAAAGAGAAGTTATATGGTAAGCTATCCAAATGTGAATTCTTTCTAGACAAGGTGGATTTTCTTGGCCATGTTGTCACAGGAGAAGGAATTTCGGTGGATCCTAAGAAGATAGCTGCTGTGGAGAAGTGGTCTACCCCAAGCTCAGTTGCTGAAATCAGGAGTTTCTTGGGTTTGGCGGGCTACTACCGGAAGTTCGTGAAGGACTTTGCTAGAATTGCCGAGCCAATGACGAAGCTGACTCAGAAGAATGAAGAGTTTGTCTGGACGGAAGATTGCCAGGCTGTATTTGACGAGCTGAAGAAGAGGCTTACCACTGCACCAATCCTTGCGCTACCCGCAGGATCCGGTGGTTTCACAATCTACAGTGATGCCTCTGGAAAAGGACTGGGATGTGTTCTTCAACAGAATGGGAAAGTGATTGCTTACGCATCTAGGCAATTACGGAACCATGAGAAGAATTATTCCACACATGACCTGGAGCTGGCAGCAGTTATCTTTGCGTTGAAGCTATGAAAGCACTATCTGTATGGAGAGAGAGTGGAGATATACACAGACCACAAAAGTCTGAAGTATGTTTTCACTCAGAAAGAGTTGAACATGAGACAAAGAAGATGGCTGGAGCTAATGAAGGACTTTGACATCGAACTGCAGTACCACCCGGGTAAGGCTAATGTGGTCGCTGATGCACTTAGTCGATACCCAGTGGCGATGCTCTTGACTAAGGAGCGGCATCTGCTAGAGGACATCGAGAAGCTTGGATTAGAGATCATATTGCCTGGAGATAGAAGGATGGAGCTGGATGCTGATTCAGTACTGATGAAGTTGCAAGTGAGCTCGTATCTGATGGACAAGATCAAGGAGACTCAGTTTCAAGACGAGGCACTTTGCAAACTGAGAGACCAAGTGTTGGCAGGAACACTTGAGGGTTTCTCAATCGCCAGTGATGGAGCTTTGAAAAATGGTGCGAGGCTTTGTGTACCATCTGGCGAACTGAAGAACGAGCTGATGAAGGAAGCGCACCAGTCGCAGTATTCTATACATCCTGGAGCTAATAAGATGTATCGGGATATGCGCACTATTGTTTGGTGGTATGGAATGAAGAAAGATGTGTCCAGATTCGTGGCGAGATGTTTGATCTGTCAGCAAGTGAAGGCCAGTAGACAGAGACCCGCAGGACTTCTACAACCGCTGGACATTCCGAAGTGGAAGTGGGAGCACATCACAATGGATTTCGTGTCAGGTTTGCCTCGTTCCCAAGGAGGGAAGGATGCCATCTGGGTTATAGTGGACCGACTAACCAAGTCAGCGCACTTTATCCCCTTCAAGGTTGGTTTATCCACCGAGAAGTTGGCGGCACTATACATGCGACACATCTACCGGATTCATGGAGTACCGGTAAGCATTGTATCTGACCGAGACACTCGTTTTACCTCTCACTTTTAGAAAAAGTTTGCATGACAGCCTGGGGACACAGTTGAAGTTCAGCACTGCTTATCACCCCCAGACAGATGGTCAATCAGAGAGGACGATTCAGACACTGGAGGATATGCTGAGATCGTGTGTCTTGGAGTTCGGAGGATCGTGGGAAGACCATTTGCACTTGGTAGAGTTTTCTTATAATAACAGCTACCAAGCCAGCATTGGTATGACCCCATTTGAGGCTCTGTATGGACGTCGTTGCCGTACACCTTTGGCATGGGACGACGTAGGAGAAAGAGTACTGCTGGGTCCAGAGATGGTGACCGACGCAGTAGAGAAGGTGAAGATAATCAGAGACAAGCTCAGAATTGCTCAAGACAGACAGAAGCATTGGGCAGACAGCAGTCGTTGACCACTACAGTTCGAAGAAGGAGATAAAGTCTTTGTAAAGATTTCTCCCACCAGAGGAACAATCAGATTTGGCAGAGCTGGGAAGCTGAGTCCCAGGTACATTGGACCATTTGAAGTTCTGAGCCGGATTGGAGAAGTGGCGTATAGGTTAGCTCTACCAGCTAATCTAGAGGGCGTGCACAACGTCTTCCATGTCTCACAGCTTAGAGGCTACGTTCCTGATGAGAATCACATCTTAGACCACTCAGAGCTGGAGATCGGACCGAGCCTCACTATGCCTGAGAAGCCAGTGGCGATTTTAGACCGAGGCGAGAAGAGGACCAGGACCTCAGTGACTCCGATAGTTCGGGTAATGTGGAGGCATGATTCCCCAGGCGAGTCTACCTGGGAACGAGAGGATGAGATGCGGAAGAAGTACCCGTATTTATTTGAGACCTGAGGTAATTTCTAACCCAACTCTTTAAATTTCGAGGACGAAATTTCTTAAGGAGGGAAGGTTGTGAAACCCGTAATTTTAGTTCACTATCTAAATTAGTTAATTAATATTCTGGAAATTTTGTCAAAACTCGTAGATTTTTCTAAATTAATATTGTGTTAGATTAAATTTTTTTCAAGAATATAATTTCTGGACTTGTGATTGTCGGGCCCAAACCTGAACCCAAAAATAGTATTAAATTAAAATTAGAGTTAAGAAAGATTTAGTTTCTAATATTATGTAACATTTTATAGCCCAATTTTGAGCCCATTGGTTTTAAGCCCAACCATTAAGATTTGGATGTTAAACCCATTTCAATTTAAAAGCCATTAACCCATTTAGTTAGAATAACCTATTCCTTAATTTTTTTAGACAGAGAGAGAGATAACTCTCATTCTCTGTTGAACCGAAGTCTTTCGGTTGTCCGACCCTTCTTCTTCCCGTAACTCCCCGAGCCCCTCCGTTCCTCTTCCGAACGGCCATGGCCGTTGATCTCCTCCCTTCGGTTACTTCCCTACTCCTATTTAAGCCCTTCACCACCATTACCATCTCCATCCCCACTCCCAAATCCTTTCCCAAACCGTGCCCTAACCCCCAAAATTTCTCCGGCGATCTCACCGCCAAGGCGCACGTTCCAGCGCAGCCCGATCTTCCGGAGCGACTTCCCCGAGCACCCCATCCTCCTCCGCCCGCGCGGCCCTCCTTCCGGCCGACTCGAGCCCGGCGCACCACCCTTGGCCGCCCGCCACTGGCCGCACCCCCTGTGCGTGCGCCCTCCGCGTCCGCCCTTTCGGTGCCAGCTTCCCGAGCGGCCCCGCCGTTGTAATTTCTGCGGCCTGACCGGCCGACCTCCTCGACCGACCTCCCTCTTTTCGAGCTTCCGATCTTCTGTTCCGAGCTTTCCGACTTGCTGTCCGCGGGATTCTGAGTCAGATCTGTGGGTTTCCACTGTCCGCGAGTGCTGGAACGTTCCGAGTCCGAGGCATCACTTCGGATTCCTTCGTGTTTTCGGTAATCTCTGGATAGTCCCGTAGTTCTTTTGGTCTATGATGAAATCTGGTCCGGGAATTTTCTTTGGAAAATTCGGTTTTTGGCTATGTTTCTGGTTTCGGACAATTGTCCTCTGATTTTGGGTTCTGTGATTTTTGCGTGAACTCTTTGGAAAGAGTTCTGTGGAAAAAATTTGGTTTTCCGAATTTACTTCGGATGCTGTGGTTAGCCAATGTTATTGGATTATGATTCTGTTGGTTTTCTTAGTATTTTGTGGGAGTTCCTTAATTCATGTTGGCTCGGGAAATTCCTTAGTATCGGTGAACTTGGGAATTCTGTTGGTTGAGATCATTTTTCAGGAAAATCGGCGCATTTCCCAGTTTTGGGTTATCCCAAAAATAGAGGGAATGCTGCCGAAATTTCTATAAAAAATTGATTATATAATTTTAAAAATGATTTTCGGAAATGATAATATTTTTGGGCGACGACCTTATCGGTATATGGGCCCCAGTGAAATGCAAACGCACCGGTTTGTCCGGACGTTGAGGCAGAGTAGCTGTAAATGAAGATTGGACCAGTTCTGAGACTCATTTTATTTTTATTCTTAATTATTAGTTATTATTAATTTTGTAGGTAATTTTCAAGACTAACGTTTTCTTTCTCTTATTTCAATTCATGGTAATGTAAGGGCATAAGTCCATTTATTTATCTATTTTGTAAATTGTAATAATTAGGAATTAGCTGTGGATTTGCTGAGTTTGTGAACGCGTAGAATTAATTAATATTATTATCAATTAATTAGTTAGAAATTCATGATTTTCTCACTTAAAGAAAAGAAAAATATATTTATATGTATAATAATAAAATACTAACTTTTTTCCAATAAAGTTGATAAAAATAAGTTTTCCGAAATAAAACATAAATTGGATTTTCTGAATTGTAACTCACTAGAAAAGCGTGTTTTGATTGTGTTGATTAATACAAGATTAAAATTGACTAGGAAACAAAATCTAGAGATTGTTACTAGATTCTAGAGTTGTGGTTTCTGAGACATAATTTCCGGAATGTAGGATTTCAAAGAAGAGAGGTGACTGTTCAAAATCCTGAAGAACCAAACTCGTCCAACTTAAGAAATTTAAGACAAGTACATTTATGTGGATTTACGATTATTTTAACAATTATTTCATTGCAATTTTAAACCACTGTTCAAACACAGACTCTTTCGGGAGTATTGACTGTACTGTTGGGGACTGGGGGAGTAGAGTAGTGGATATGACCAAATCCAAAATTAGGATAACTGACTGTGTTAGCTTTCCCCTCTTCACACGGGGACAAGCCATACCGTATCGCTAGGATACTACTGTAACCCAATCCGGTCATATTCATTACCTATTCACATCACTGTACTGTATTTCAAATCTGTTTCATCTTTAAAAACTATTTAAAAGTGCATGATATTAATTGTCATTTTAATTGTTAAAATTTGCATAAATTGTACTTTGCTCCCTCCTGACTGGAGACAACATTTTAGGTATTACTGAGGACCTGGAGATGCTGATCAATAGCTACTATGATCCCGATTTGTACCCGGCGGTACTTCCAGCTGATGATGATGTTGTAGCGTCTCCATAGATGCTACTTTAGTTTTGAGTTTATTAGTTTCTTTGTTATTTTTAAGTTATGAAACTTTGTAACAGAACAAATTTTGAATTATCGTTTAAATAAATGTTGTGGAAAATTTAGTTTCAAATGTTGTTGATCACCTGCATATGGATTACAGCTTACTGTCGCCGTCTCATCAACGGTGCAGGCTGGGCATGATCCGATTCGACCCAAGTATTGGGGACCGGGTCGTGACAGCTGTGGTCATACTCATTACACTACTCCCCAAGTACCCAACAGTTAATCAGTCAATGCTCTCAGAGAGAGTTCCGTGTTGCATCGTGGTTTAAACTTGCAATAAAACGATTACTAAATAATTTTAAACTACCACAAAATGTACTTGTCTTTGTTTATGACTGAATTCGATGTTGGTTCCGGGATGATGCTATTATAGTCCTCGAAATCCTACAATTGAGAATTTTCTGACTTATCACCAATATTCAATCCATATCTAGGTGTGCTAGTTACAATCTCTAATATTTGTCCTAATCAAATTTTAGGTTATTTACAACTCTATTTTAGAACGCTTATCGAGGTGAGTTTCTAACTTTACAAAGAAAAGTCAATTTAACTTTTTATTGGGAAAAATCGTATTTTCTAATTTATTTGATAAAACTTTGTATTTCATTATATTATATTTAAAAATAATATTTTTCTTTAAATGAGAAAAACGTGAAATTTGTTTAAATAATAACTTGTAATTTTTTCTAATTTATTTAATGTGAGAAAACAATATTGATTTTCTATAAAATAATTATTTTACTATTTTACGTGTTTACGTCAACCACAAACCAGAAAAGAATAAAAATTTCACTAACTTATTACAAAACCAGAGAAAGTAATAAAAGCTGGGCTTATGCCCTTTACAAACTTTTTACACGAATTTAAATAAGAAGAAAATATTGGTTAGTCCTAAAATTTCCTACAATTATAAAATAAGATTAATAAATTACGAGTCTCGGACTTGGTCCAATCGTCAAAATAGCTAATGCCTCAACGTCCGGGTAAAACCGGTTTCGTTTGCATTTCGCTAAGGGCCCATTGACCAGTACGGTCGTCGCCCAAAAATTCATTTTAGAAATATTTTTGAAAACCGATTTGAAATCCATTTATATAATTTTATAAAATTTTTGGCAGCATTCCCTCTATTTTCGGGATAACCCAAAACTAGAAAAATGTGCCACAAACACCAATATATAATATCCCAAATTAGGGAAATAACCCAAGCATTTATTCCACCAATTAAACCCAAAATATTATCGAACTTGAAAATATATAACCACAGCACATTTCCGAAGGATATTCGGAAAACTGAAATTACTCGGAAACTTGAAAATCACCGAACCAACATTCTCAGAAAATCTCAGAACCAAAACCAAAACAAAGCTACAGATTTAAACCGAGAAAATCACAGAGCTATTCCGAAGCTAACTCGAAAATTCCCGAGAAGCCGACAGAACGTTTCCGAAGAAAATTCGGAAAACCTGAAATTAACTCGGAAAATCCACAGAACCATTCCATCTCGAAATCAAAGCCACAGAATCCATTTCTAAAATGGAATTTGGAAAATCAAACCATAGAAATATTCCGAGAACTCACAGAACGTTTCTGAAAGGATTTCGGAAAATACAAAAATGTCTCGTTTACCGAATTCCCGGGAAAATTCGTCGACCAAAATCATCATAGACTACAGAATGAAAACGGGGACAACGAAAATATACCAGAAGTTGCTCGGCTAGAGCTCTCAGGTGAAATTAGGAAGAAGAAATGGGTCCTGCAAATCTCGGAAGTTGCGGACAGCGGAATCGGAATAGCAATCGGCTGCGGAAACTCCGAAACTGGACCCGCGAGGTACTGTGAACAGCAGATCGGGCCGAAAGGGGGCGTTAGGGACAGCAGCGAGGAAGGCACGGGAAAACAGCAGCGATGGGGCTGCGGGTCACGGGCCACGAGAGGTCGGCCGGCCGGGAACGGCGGCGCTGGTCGGGCCGGCTGGGTCGAGCGCGGGCGACGAAGAACGCCGGGCTGGCCTGGCAGGGTCGCCGGGCTGGGCTGGCCTGGACGCTGGAGAAGTGTCGAGCTCCGGGTGGTCGGGATCGGAACTCCGGCTAGGGCTCGCTGGAAATGGCTAGGGCACGTTTAGGGATTTAGACTTTGGGGAAAAATGATGGAGTGAGTCATGGAGAGGGTTGAAGAGAGGGGTTTTATAGGGTGTAGGAGAGGAGTTATGGAAGACGAGGGGGTGCTCCGCCGGCGGGAGGT
The DNA here is from genome assembly GCA_029216955.1 of Iris pallida. Taxonomy (NCBI): domain Eukaryota; kingdom Viridiplantae; phylum Streptophyta; class Magnoliopsida; order Asparagales; family Iridaceae; genus Iris; species Iris pallida. The sequence continues at coordinate 72,245 of JANAVB010033981.1, read as the reverse complement.
GAGGGGTCGGCCGGTTGTGGAAGATGAAACGAATGGTTCGGCCAAGTGAAGGAAATGAAAGCTTTCCTCTGCTGGTATAAATGAGAATAGAAAGAGAAAGTTAATGTGTTTTAAAATAAATAGTTTTGTTTTTATTAGTTATTTAGTTACTTTACTATATTTAATTTATAAAAATAATCCGAAGGTGGATTCGGGTTCGAAAATGGGTTCGGATCTCGGGTGCGGGTTCGAGCTGGGTCAGAACGGGTCAGGCCCAACAATCAAAAATCCAGGACAAATAAATTTTTTTTTTTTCTAAAATATGGTTTTCATTAATAATAATTAACAGGTTTGACCTGAAATAATAATAATTTTCTAAAAATGCATTTTCCTAAATAATTTATATTAATAATTAGCTAATTAAATTATTCAATTAATTAACTAAAAGTTACGGGTTTCACAGTATTCGCTGCCTTTGTCGGACCGAACACACAATAACTTCTTGCTCGTCTCTCTTTCAACAGAGGCCTGAAACTCTTTGAAAGTAGGCAGCACCTGATCCTTGGCCTTTAAGGCATAGACCCAAACCTTCCTGGAACAGTCATCAATAAAAGTTACAAAGTAAGATGCACCACCAATAGATTTTACCTTCATAGGACCGCAGACATCCGAGTGAATCAACTCGAGCAACGCCGGCTTCCTTGAACTTTGGTGACTTTGGAAAGACACCCTATTTTGCTTCCTAGCTAAGCAGTGCATGCACTTCTCCAACTTTGTAGACTTGAGCCCTGGAATCACCTTCCTGTTCACCAAGTAGCTCATCCCCTTCTCGCTGATATGGCCGAGCCGCCTGTGCCACAACTCGGTAGACGCATCACTGACGGCGTTCACCTCTTGTGCTCCCTGTGCGCTCCTCTCCATATAGTAGAGATCGGACTTCTTGCTTCCTCTGGCAATCACCATCGAACCTCTGGAAAGCTTCCAGTGACTATTCCCGAAGAGACTGAAGAATCCCTCGTCATCCAACCTTTCAACCGACACCATGTTGAAACGAATGTCAGAGACATGACGAACATCTTTGAGAACAAGAAATGCACAAGTCTTCGTTCTCAAATGCACATCTCCAACGGCAACCGCCTTCGACACATCTCCATTGTCCATCTTCAATACTCCACAGTCGCCTGTCGTATAAGTGGCAAATAGTGCCCCGTTGTGAGATACATGCGCTGAAGCCCCTGAGTCCACCAGCCAAGAATTGTCATCGTAGGCTAGGTTTTTGATAACCTCATCACCTACGACGATTACATCGTCTCCATGTATCGAGGCCGCCGCTGTAGTGTTCTCATCTTGCTTCCCCTTGTCGCCCTTCTTTTCTTTCTTCTAAGCGAAACAATTCCGCTTGATGTGGCTCTTCTTGCCACAGTGGTAACACTCCGAGTTCTCGTACCGACCCTTGGACTTCCTTCTGCTCTTGTCTCTGCCACCACCTGGACCCCTGCTTTTGCCCCTTCCGCGGCTCTCTGAAACTAGTGCCTCTGAGTGATGGGATGTGGATGAAGTGCCTTAAGAACGTCTCCGCATCTCTCCATTCAGTATCCCGCTCTTGGCAAACTCTAGACTGACCACGCCATCCGGAGCAGAAGCGATCATAGATACTCGTACGGTCTCCCACGAGTCTGACAATGTACATAGCAACCAAAGTCTTTGAACCTCATCGTCGAACTTGACTCCCATCGAGGATAGCTGGTCCACCACGCCCTGGAAGTCACTTAAGTGATCCGTAATGGATGTACCATCTTTGTACCGCAGATCCATCATCATCCGGATCAGGAACGGTTTGTTTACCTCGGTCTTTTTCGCGTACAAAGATTTCAGCTTCTCCCACAACGTCTTCGTATGCTCAATATTGGCAACGTGGTTGTACACGTTCTCGTCAACGAACTGCCGTATGTACCCACACACCTGTATATGCTCAAAGTTTCAGTCCTCATCGGATTTGTCACCGGGCTTCTCGGATGCAAATACTGGAAGATGCAGCTTCTTGATGAATAACAAATCCTTCATCTTGCTCCGCCAATAATGGTAGTTGGTACCGTTCAGGTTCACCATGCGCACTGGCTTCGCGTCCATCTCTGCTTCCTGGTTTGACTGTCAACTCATGACACTTCTTTGAACCCAAAGCTCTGATATCATTCTGTTGGGAACGAAGCGCGGAAACCGTTCCCCCAAACCAGGAAGTCCTGCGAGAGAATCGAGCAAAAGCACACAAACCAAAAAATGCGAAACACAATCGCAGACACAAAGATTTTTGACGTGAAAAACTCTTGCGAAAAAAACTACAGGACGATCGGAGTCCAACCCCGAAGAACCTCCACTAATGGAATAAAGAGAATACACCCTCTACAAGCTCCTCCCGATCCAACACGGATCACCACAACTCACTTGAAAGAACAAAAGTTTTGATTGCGGACTCCGAAGAACAAGAGATGCCGAAAAGTTATTCGAAACAATCTCTCCTTCACAATAGTCCTTAATCCTTTCTCTCTCTCAAAGATTGTAAGCAGTCTTGTTTTGAGATGAGTTTACAACTAGCATGCATCACCCTTTTATAAGCCTTTGGTAATCCATACATGAAAGGCCAATATATATATGGAAACTTCCAATATACATCAATCATATATTTAATGAAAATCCAATCATAATTGGCTTGCCATAATTGGAAGTCTAATTATATGGAAAGCTACTATATGAAGGGTCCAATCATAAATATATGATCAAAGTAAATATGAAAATCCAATCATATATTTCCTTACCATATATGTTCTAAAATAGGATCCATGCACTCCCCGAGCTTCTCCGACACACGGATGACGCTCGTCGCTCTCCGGGGCATTCTCCACATAGGTTGGGAATCCCACCCACTCCAACAACATCAAGGAAAAAAATGATGAAAAAGAAAAAATATGGTAGAGTATTAATAGTTTGTAGTTATATTTTTTAATAAAGATATAAAATGGAAGAAAAAAAATCCTCAAAATATTCTGATTTATGATGTTTATAAAGACACCCAAAATTATATTCGTTTTGTCACAAAAATTATTTTGTTGACAAAAAGTGGATATAAGTCTTAAAATTAAAAAGTGTAATGTAATTACAAATTCATATTAATAAGATCAATGATAGTAAAAAAAAAAATCCCAAATATGAATGCAGCGGACCCTAAAGTGTAAAGTAACATTCTCAAAATTGAACTTTCATGTATTCTATATGGCAAAGGAGCTGTAAAGCAAAGCGAAAAAAGTTTCGTACATATAAATCAGAACAAGTTCAGGAACTTTATTAATTAGTTGCAGATTACCCATCATACAATGACCAGTAGATTTGGTGCCATGTGTTAGGTTGTGTGGAGCCTAATTGCCTGTTGGACCATGGCTAATTTGATCGCTTAAGTGATTGGATCGTTAGTCCACTTACCGTGGATCGATCTATGCTGGATATTTCATATGTAATTAATTTTTTTTTAATATTTTATAGATATAAAAGGAGTATTAGGACGGGTATGTAAATTATTTTCATAACATAGTTTTTTTTTTTTTTTTTTTTTTTTTTTTTTTTTTGCATACAATGAAGTGGTCCGTAGTAGCTTTTCGATTTGAAAGTGAATCACAAATTTGTCGGAATTCAATATGGATTTGGTAACAACATATTTGTGGAGTCCAAATCTGATTAAATATTTGATTCGATTAGATTTGGATGTCCATAATTAGTAGCTGGACTATTTTAGATATAATTAGACTCTTATTTTAGAAATTTCTATTCATAAAATCTTATTACCTATCCTATTATGATGTAAAATAGAATATTGATGGACATTTTAGGTGTAATAGGATTTTATTATGACCTAATAGGATTACTTGTCTTTATCTATGCTTGGTGTTCGTTACACATGGATTGGCTACTTCAGGCAGGTCAGTCTAAGTTTTCGTTGCGACAACGTCTCAGCCACGGTATCGAAGCACTTGTAAGACGTGTTCGATTTCCAACAAAATTATGTATATTTTTGTGTTATGTTTTCCACCATTTTTTCCTTTTTTCTTTGCAAGTTGCAAATTAAGAGGGTCACAAATTCTTACACCATTCTATTCAAGAAGTACATGCATGCTACTAACTTGTCTGGCTTGTTGGTAACCCTGGTGATGTTGCATGCAAAGTGAGGGCAGACATGTAGTAGTTCTGGACTGGACTAGTTCTCGACTAATCCGATCGGATCTTCCTTTAAATCTGGAGTTAATTAAGGATTCATAACTTGGACTTCATTAATCTTACTAATTAGAATAATTTGGGGAACCAAAACAAATTAACTAATCTTGTGGTGGTCACACATTCTCAATTTGTGACAAGTATAGGTAAATACAGGTCAGAGTTGGCTGTCATGTCCTAATCGGAGAGAGTTAGTGCATGCCACTATTAAGTAGTTCCAGTAAGTAGATCTCATTAAATCGAGATTCAAACAGCTGTTGCTGCTACTGGAATAATCATAAGCAGCAGTGTGATCATGTGACCCAAAAAAGAAAAGTTTGCATACATTATTCAAAAATATTGTGCAGGCATGGCAAGGAAGTAGTGCGGATGAAAGGAGTATGAACATGGTCATGTATGAGAAAGAAAGAAGAAGAACACAGCATTTGAGTTATTCTTTGACAGGTATTGCATCACGTTATGTTCTTGACGGTGGTCGGCCCAGGGGTGTATGTGCTGTTATCCATTAATTCATCATGGCTCGGTGCAGATGTTATAGACTAGTACAAATCTAGCTTAAATTTATGTCTTTTCAATAGAGATGATCAGAGCTGCCAAAATTAGTTCCGACTAAGATAACCAGATCCTCGGGTCGGACACGTGCCAGTAACTTGCACTCCGCAACGAGCGGAAAAGAATGGAAAAGAAATAAATTCCGTATTTCCTTTTCTTTAGGAAAATGTAATTTCTATTGATTTTTTTTTTCCGATGTTTGGAATGCCAATGAAATTGGAAAGGAAAGTAAATATTTCAAGGTGGAAGATTGGCACATTGTTTGGATGGATGGAATTATTTTTTTTCTCTAATTTTTCTTCCATTGAGAATCATTTTCCTTTCATCCTCAATTCATTTAGCACCCAAACATAAGAAAGTAACGACTTTCCTTTCCTAATCCTGTGATTCCGTGAACCAAACGAGGCGGAAAGTCCTTACTGGTGTATAAAGAGTTTCCCTCAGTGTCTACATATTTCCAAAATTAAATTCTAAATCAGTAAGTTCCTGCATTGGTTAACTTCACTTAATGTCTATATATTACTTTTTTCCAACCTATACATAAGTCTACCAGGGCCGGTCTATGGCGACAAGGCTTTGGATTTAGATAATTCTTCGGTATTTTCTTTTCTTTAAAAAATACAATTTTTACTGATTTTTTTTTCGGAGGTTTGGAATGCCAAAAAAATTGGAAAGAAAATTGAATGCTTCAACGTGAAAAATTGATTCTTTACTTGGATAGAGAGAATCATTTCCTTCTAATTTTCTTCCATTATGAATTACTTTCTTTTCTTTCTCAATTTCTTTAGCATCCAAATATAAAAAAAAGTAATGACTTTATTTTCCTAACACCATGATTTCGCAAACCAAACGAAACCTCAATGTCTACATCTTTCCAAATTCTACATCTTTCCAAACCAAACGAATACCTAAATAATTAGTTCCGATTATACAAGCAATTTAAAAGAAAAAAAAAATTAGTTAAAGAGACCTAAACATGATAATTGATTATATAAATCCAAAATTGTAAACATAAAAGTAAATTATTCATTAAAAAATGTTTACATTAAAAAGGTGCATAGTAGCGTTACATGGACTCGGTGTCTGTTTAGATTGTAATTACTTTTCAACTTTAAATTCATTTCCGTTTGGTAACTTGTATGTATTATAAAACCGTGGAGGATACACGGTATGCGTATTTTTCCCTAGAAAGTAAATATATTCTTAAATTTGTACGTCATTTTTAATTGTTTAAAAAATAAATTGTTGAGGTGAGGAGGCCTTCAGCAGGCTTGGCCCAAGCTCATTGAGTGGCTGGACTCGGCCCACAATAATCACCTCTCTCCGGTCTTCTCCTCGGTCCATAATAATCACCTCTCTCTCCGGTCTTCTCCTCGGTCCATAATAATCACCACTCCGGTCTTCTCCTTGAACTTAGTAGTATACCTGTCAATTTGGTCGGGCTGGTCCATCCGGCACAAGTCTGGTCCGAAAAAATAGTTCGTGATTGTCCGCTCCGATTAATCTTAGGCCCGGACTCATGTGGTCCAGTTTATTGGGACGGGTCGGACCTCAATCTCTTCCCATAAGGGAGATCCGGCCCGAAATCTAGACCCGTTCCGATCCGAGATCCAGCCCGACCCGAGACCTGGCCGGACCCGAATATAATTATGGGTGTCAAATATGAGGTTGGTTTTCCAATAACTCACCATTCACCAACAAACAAACAAAAAAAGGAAAAAAAATAAAAATAATCACAGAAGGTATGTGCAAATAGAATTGCAAATATCAATCCTTGAAATGTAATTAGTCTAAGAGATTACTTTCCCATGGCCAAATAGAGTTGTACAGAACAATCCTTGAAAGAAAAACTAGAATTCCCTAAACAAGTTGTTTGTATCAAGGAGAAAAAACTCAGCGGCAAATGGCAGCAGGTACCATGGATGCGTAGGTGTTAACAGTGACAATGATGTATATTGTGCAGAGGATGTCTTACTATTGTAAATCAGAAACTCTTCCCAGCCCTTCCCTCACACCACCACCATCTTCCTATTGGCGCAAATCCAGTCCACAGACATGCAGTCCCCCGCTAATGTCAGTCTCCAATCCCGACCAATGAGAGGGAACACTAAACCGCGGTCCTACCTCGGTCTGTGTAGACGCGTTAATTGAAAATTAGTGTTGATCGCAAATGACCTCTAGCCTAGTGGCTAAGAGAGATGCATGCGGCCCAAGTGGTCGGGAGTTCGAGCCTCAGTGGAGGCAAGTTCGCCACAAGTACCCATTGCTTCAAAAAAAAAAAAAATAGTGTTGATCCAAGTCTGAGAGATTCGACCCTGGCCTGACCCGGTCCATCCGAATTGGGATCGGGCTGGCCTGGCTTGGCCTGGCCCACTTGACAGCTCTAGGTATTGACTCCGTTAACTTTGGTGGGCGGAGATCGAACGAGGAGAGAGACAGAGAGAGAGATGGGCGGAGGCGGAGGAGGAGCGACCTACAAAGGATACGTCCACCACGCGCCGAAGCGCTGGCACGTCGTCACCGGCAAGGGCCTTTGCGCAGTCATGTGGTAATCTCACCCCCCCCCCCCCCCCCCCCCCCCCCCCCCCCCCCCCCCCTCAAAATAAATAAATAAATTGAAAGATCCTAATCATATTGATCCATCTGCTGAATCATGTAGATAGGTTGACCAGAGCTCGCTGTAGATCCTTGATTGAGAACCCCCCAAAAAAAATTAGGGAATTTTCAGTATCATAAGGAAAGAAATGAAGAAGAAACATTGTGAGAAGGCATATCTCGATCCGTAGATGGGTCCATTCTGTAGCTACCTAATGTTGCAGGGGCGCGCGCACACCATCGGGAGGCGTCAACGGTTGGAGTGTGCGTCGCAGCTGATTGGGTTCCGACCATCCCTACGCGGATACGGCACCGATTTTCTCGTAGTAGAAACAATGTAGGAAAAGAGACGGCGAAAGCCTGTTTCGAAACTGAAAAGTTTGTTTCTTTGATTCCTTTATCTACCATTGTGTTGTTCTTAGTGCTGGTCTTAGGCATCTTAAGGGTTGGATGGGTGATTACCGCTTGAACTGTACTTATATTTGTACGACGAACTGCATATTTTTTGGTGACGATGAATCAATAATGATGAATTGCTTGCATCTCCCTGACTGCAACCTGAACTAGAGATGCATACATTTCGGAACAATGCGGCATCAACCTCTTATGAAAGTTTGTGCTGACTAGTACAAATCAAAAGAGGAAAAGAAAGTTTGATTACTCAAAACTCGGGGCTAGTTTGTGTGCAATCTTTGGCATGTTTTTTTTTTGCACCATGTGTATTCCCTATCCATGTTAACTGTCATTTTTTGCTTAGATTCGTGAGTATTGAAAATTTTAAAGTAACCTGGCAGCTTGCACTTTAAGAGGATCATTACATACATGGTATCTTGGCAAACCTTCCTTCTTACATGTCAAGATTCTAGATTCTAAAATTCAGAATATATGAGTTGCATGAGTAATGCGTCGAAACCTACTCGCAGTAGCACCAACATATGCCCCTTCAAGTTAAAAACTAAAAGCAAGTCTCATGCATGTTGTGCCTCTCTTTAGATGATTGTATTGTAACTTAGCAGTATCTAATATGACCCATCATACTGCCTTAGAGTGTAGTGCCACTTTTATTGAAGAGGTATGCTGTGGTTGGGTTTAAAAATAAGTGAGTTGGGGTTTGTGGGGAGGAAATGAAAGTGAGAGATGTGTAAACATTTTTTTTTTTTTTTTTGGGGGGGGGGGGGGGGGGGGGGGGGGTAGGTGCTCAAATACTCAATATTGTGGATTCATTCACTCTGTATAGGATGCTGCTTTTGTTGTATAAGTTAAATATTGAACTAACAGGAAGAAATTCATAGGTGCACAACAGAATTTGGAGAATCAATTGGGAAAAAATATGACAATGCAGGAACCCCTCTCTCTCTCTCTCTCTCTATATATATATATATATATATATATATATATATATATATATATATATTGTAAAGAGCTAATTGTGGTTCGTACTCAGGGGTGGAATCTAACCTCTGACAGATTTTCGGTTAGTTTTATGACAACTGCTGACCACTTAAGCCATGGCTTGTTGACTAAACACACACACATTGTTTAACTCTATTGCATTTCTCATACACATCTATATCACCGGTAAAATGCCACTGTATAACTACTTTCGCAACCAACAATACAGATCATCATCATTATCCAAGCCTTCTTCCATCAGAAATGGGTTGGTTATGGAGCATAAAAAAAGCCCCATACAAGATTTGACAATGTTATATGACCAATTGTTGGCCTGATGTTAATCCTTTATTTTTGGTGCCAAATTCGTACCTACGAGGATTAGAGGGTCATGTCATAAAACTTAGGTAGCCAGTTGCCAAGTAGGTAAATCTATCTTTTGGATTGCAAATTAAGCTCATGCACCTAAGGAGCACCCTCCAAGTTACCCTATACTATAAGAGTCTAGACAATGAGGTCAGATGATACAATTTGCTATAGGGAATTGCATTTATCTCTATGACACACTACGCTGTCTACGCTAAAGAGTGAAGGATGACAATCCCAAATTCACCAGTAATAGAGATGTGTAGGATATCTATAATAGTGTGAAACAACGTCTGGAAGGTCAAATCTGAATTTTTAATGCTGTGTTAACCGATAATTAACAAAATTTGCTTCAAATAATCTCTACTTTGTTACTGTTTCTTTTGTAGGTTTTGGGTTCTGTACAGGGCTAAGCAAGATGGGCCTGTCGTGTTGGTAATATTCTTCTCTATTTAATCGACCTCATCTTTTAGTACCTCCAGGCTATTTACCATTCAGTTTCTCCAATATTTCTTTACAGGGATGGAGGCATCCTTGGGAGGGACATGGGGACCACTCTCATGGGCATGATCACGAGGTACTACTGTGCCTCTGGACCTCTACTTCATCTATATTACTTGAAGCTTGCTTTTGCTTGAATTCGTTGCGTTTTATTTTCACTTCCGATTGATTCATATGTAAGTATCGACTAATTTGACAAACCCAGAGATCCAGAATCTTTGATTGAATAATTTGTTACTAACACAATGAAAATCGACAATGTTGCGTAAAAGCTGAGGCATAGTTGATGACTGAGCTGTTATGTCACTGCATTACTATTACTATCTTCTTGGCACAGTGGGTGCAATACAAAAATAATAATGCACTAGTGGATAATTGACCTAGAACATGAAGGTATTGTTTGGGAAGAGAGGAAAATAGGGGAAAGAAAAATGTTGAGGGAAAAATGAGAGGAAAACTAAAGTTAGTGGTGTTTGGGAAGGGGGAGAAAAAATGAGAGAGAAATTTGGAAGGAAAATCCATGGGGTCCCACTCAAAAAATTTTCTCCCAAAAGTGGGAGGAAAATGGAGAGTTGAGAGAACTATGGGAGAAATTACCCAACTACCCTTCAAAAAAGTAAGTATCAATTATAATTTGAAAAAATCAAGGACTAAATGGTAATTATATCTTTCTCCATAAACAAACAAAATATTATTTTCAAACTTTTACTTCCTCTACTTTTGGTTATCCAAACAAGTGAAGGAAAAAAATAAGTTTACCTTCATTTTATTCTCCTCCATTTCCCCCCCCTCAAATTTTCCTTCTCCTCAAAATGTTCCCAAACACACTAGAAACTGTTGGGTTTTATGCAGCAACAAGTTTAATTACTTGGTGGACTTTGAAGTTGACTGCCGAAGGGCGTTGCGCTTGATGTTACATTATTGAATAATGTATATAGAAGGAAAGATAGATACAAGAGTAATGAATGGTGGTGTCTTCACATTCTCCCTATTGGTAGTGGGTGAGACAACATAATAAGGCACAGAGTTCATTGTGAGGAAGTCGCTGTCATGATTTTTTTTTTTTACCAATGTTGACGTGAACAACAGTATATGTATATGGATAGTCAAAGGATATGGAGCTAAGCAGCATAAGGTGAACGGTATGAACAGCTATAAAATTGACAATTAGGTATTTGTATATTACTTGGGATATATACAACATTATGGAAAATAGCTCATATACCAATGCTTTTATATGCTAAAAGACCAGAAACCTTGATCTATTTCTGAAGCCTCGAAACATTTGGTATGCCTGCACGTACGCATCCTCAAGAAATTGATATCTTTTCCATCATGCAAAGTGTGCCTCCTATGTCTTTTGAGAATAAGGAAATTTTTTACTGCTCATTTGGGTTTCAGACTCACGACATTCCCTACCAAAGGCGTGAACCATTGGGTTGCCAAAACTTTGTGTGCCTCTTATGTTTGCAACTTTGTTCTGATAAAGTGAACTACATGTACCATATAATTATGATTAATTACACATCTTTGGGGAAGTTGGCAAATACGTCTTGCTTGATGTATGCACTACATCTTTACAATAGGTGATAATGGTCAAAAGGCAGATTGATTGGACACATAATGGTCTTGACTGTTGTTCTGCTGCCATGTTATTTCTCCTCTCTTTTCTTTTTTGATGAAAGGTTTACTACCATATTACATTATGAAGTAAGAAATGCTAGGACGAGAGATGTAATGTTTAAAAATAGGGGAAGTCAAACATGTTATTTATCTGTTTTCTTTCTGTTTTCACGACGGAAGGCTTAATTAGAAGGTATAGAGACTAATTTGCCTCTGGTTGATGTCCTAGTATATATAAGACAAAAGTGGGCCTAATGTTAGGGCAGATGTAATTCTGCTGCATTCGGTCAGCAAGTATAGTTGCATATGAATTGCAACAAGCCATTAAAAGGTTTCATTTTGGTCTATAATTTCATGCTGCTTCCTGTTCACAATCCATTCCTGGAGACCAAGGAGGTTTTGTATGGTCTCTACTCAGCCAGGAATGGGTCTATAATTGCATTTGCTTCCTGCTCACAATGACCCCCTTACAGGAGGAGGAAATAATTTCCTCCGGTGTGTGTGTGTGTGAGTGTGTGTCATTTGCTTCCTTCCTATCCGATAGAAAAAGATGCTACGGTCCTGAACCGATCTTACCTGGGATTGCAAATCCCAAGTTTGTCTATGAAGAGCTTATATATATATATATATATATATATATATATATATATATATATATATATATATATATATATATATATATATATATATATATATAATGGCCGGTCCGATGTTTTAAGGGCTGGGGTGAAGACTGTGAATGAGGCCCCCCTATTACAAACTCTAGAAATTAAAAAAAAATTGTTTAGTGCCTCCCTGTACACATCCCAACAACAGATGTTTATTGTTGGTGAAAATGGCACTAGTTATTAATTGTATCAACCCCCAGGTGCAATGAATTATAGATTTAAGAACAAATGAAGTGAAGCTAATTATGACTTTGGCTTTAGAAGAGGAACAAGTATCACAAAATTGTGTACTTTACTGTATCTCTCTCTTTACCAGTAAACATGATAATTAGATAAGAAACCCAAAAGTAGTCCAAACTACATATGCAACACAAGCTAAAACTAAACCCCCAGATGATGTGGAAGCCACAAATTAGTGCACAAACCAATCTCAAGCTAAATTCAAGCGGAACTGCTATTCCTGTTTGGGCCTTATATAAGTCTTAGACAATGCTCAATCAGTTTAAAACATAAAGAAACTGGTTCAATAATCTTGTTTGATTCCATGAAGCTTTGACTATAACATACATCATACGATTTCTAACATTGAAGTTAATTTTGTATTACCTTTTCTTCAATCCCAACAGATGCTTTCTTGGCAAAAGTCTCGGTCCAATACCTTGCAGTAACTACAAAAGTCGGATGGTCTCGCAAGTACTACAAGAAGTGAAAAAAGAAATAAAAAAGAATCAGATTTGCATCTTGCAGTATTTTAAGACGAACATTGCAACAAATAGAAACCAGAGAGATTCAAACAATTTGTATGTTACCACGATACAAACCAGAAAGATGAAAAACTACCATACCACTAGAAACCACATAAGTTTTAGTCTTTATGACAAATTTTAATTGCAAGATGAAAAACTACCTTACTACTGAGAGAGTGTTCGAGAAATAGCAAATCTGCTACTAAGAGATTGTTTTAGAAATAGCAAGGTCTGGTCTGTAATGTAACTTTGTATTTACATTTTGACAACCAATTGCAGAAGAATATGAGAAAGGAACTAAGATAACTGAAACATTTTCTATTGGTTAATATTTAGAAATTGGTTAGCTTTTGAATACTTAATTAACTGTTATATACTTTTCTTTAACATAATGAAAACAAGAGGTTATAATTAACCTGCAGATTAAATAAGAATCCTATTAGAAATCTTTAAAAGAATAATCCTAAGCGTAAGCGCATATTAAATAAGAATTCTAAGCCTAAGATGAAATTGGTCCTACTAAAAAAGAAAATTATATTGCTACAGTTTACATCTATAACATTATATCCTTTTTTATGTTGTTTCTTATACTAAGCTACTAGTAGTCTACCTTTGAAGACGTGGGCCTCAGAATGATCGCATAATACCACACTTGATAAGCTATTGTTTTTATGATCTATTTCATCACTGTCCACTCTTTTATGAGCACAATTTTTAGGTAGTAAGATCCATGAAGGTTAACCAAGATTAGGAAACTTGGTTCCTGTTTTGGTTGCTTTTAAATTTTGTTTCAGTTTTTGGCACTTTGGCTGTTCCTAATCAGAGCTTTGGTTTGGGTTTCAGTAAATTCATAACTCTTTAGTTTTATATTGTGAAAATCAACCACCAAAACTAGTGGTTTGGTCTACAATAAAGTATCATATTAGAACAACAACAAATACAAAGCCTTTATCCCAAATTTTTGGCGTTGGCTTTTTGAATCCTTTTCTTCCGTTCACATCTGTTAAGGGTCGTGTCCTTTGTTACATTAACAAAAGCCATATCCTTTGTTATATAATCAATCTAAGTTTGTTTGGGCCTACTCCTAGCAATTGGTCTATATTGTATATGTCGTAAATTATAATATTAGAGTTAAATTAGGACTTGGAATCATGATTTAATTATTTTGAAACAGTCTAAATACCGGTTGTGGTAGTGGAAGAATTAGGTGGTATCCATGCAATAGAACGCTTTGTTCTTACTGTTGAAGATAACTATATAATCCTCACCCCTCCCAACACTAATTCTGGTGTAGCTGAAGGGGCTTTAACATGGCAACATAGCAGCACAAGTTCCTATCTCCTTACTTCACATTTTAAGTGAACTTTACAAAAGAACATACTGTTGCGTCAGTCCATCTCTCGTCTTCCGGAAGCGCGTTTAATATAAACATATAAGCCTCGTCCCTCACCAACTCTAGAGTTTTACTATAGTCTAGGGACTTGAAACTGTTATTATAGTGGGTTATCTTATTTTCTATCATATATTGATGTAGGAGCATCCATGGACATGTACCCGAACCGGAGCCTAACTTTCAGTTTAGATTTATGTTTATTAGGATAAATCTAAATAAAGGGAATTTTATGCCTTTGAAATGGTTAGGAATTTTAATTATCTTTGTGATAAGTACCTATGAATTGACTTTATCTTCTTGTGATTGTTTGAGAGTATAAATAGTCTGTAATTGAAAAATTATTCATTTAGAGAATTGAAGAATGAATTGAGAAATCTACTTTAAGTTTTTATGGTGCAATGCCAAAACCCTAGAGTGGATTTATCTCGTCTTCTCTGCCGATGAGTTTCGAGTACAAAAGCCCAACATCAAGACCCGACGCAACCAACACGTCATTCCAATCCGGTATCACAAATAAATGTTATCTTGTTGCATTCCTATTGTAATTTTTTTTCTGATAAATTGAGAATAGTTGTTTGTTCACATATCACTTAAAGCTTTCGCGTCCAGTTTCCCTGAAATCCTGAAATTTCATGTTGTGGCTATACTAATCCTATTTCCTTTGGGTATTTCTCCCGTGTCTTTTATATATATATATATATATATATATATATATATATATATATACTCAAACCTAGGTACTCATTTCTTTCAATAAGGTTATCTTAAATAAAAAAAGAAAAAAGTTGGTCTATTACCTACAAATAACACCTAGTCTAGTGCTAATTTAACTATAGATGATAAAGTCGAGACATTTTTTGAGAATAAGTTAACACATTATGTAAGTCAAACTAGGTAATTTGGTAGTTTAATTAGTGAATAGTGCATAATAGACCTAGTAACATCAAACAGACAACAGATTATGTATTATAATTAGTGAATAGTGCATAACTGACCTAGTAACACTAAACAGACAACGGATTATTAATAGAATATAAACAATATTTAGCACCCAAAAGAGAAATAAACCTTTATCCCAAACTTTGGGGTTTACTACATGATTTGTCGTCTTCCATTCAGTTCTGTTATGGAAGCCATAGCCTTCTTAATAGCCTCAATCCATCTTCTCTTAGGTTTACACCTAGGACTACGAGCTTATTTAACTAATAGCCTATCAATCTCTCTCTCTCTCTCTATCTCTATCTATCTATCTATATATATATATATATATATATATATATATATATATAGTACCAGACTAGCAATAAAAACTAATTGAGGACGATCTATTTAGATGACTTATTCTAAGATTAAAGGTGTTGTATATTTAGGATTGGAAAATAAAATAGTAAGGGGACATAAAATATTGGGTATTGTTTAGTACCTGCTGCTATTGTTGACATGAAATGTAAAAGATCCCATTATTTATTCATTTATGTCTTTTTTGAGTTAATTTTAGATGAAATAATTAGTATCTCAATGAGGGGCTTCTGTCCGCTGTAATGCGGATGGGAATTTGATATTCCCTTCCCTATTGCATTTGACATAAGCCAAATGAAGAATTTATGAGAGCGAATTTTCTTGGACATCATATTGCCACCATATGAGTGAACACTAAGCCCATGGTGCGATGTGGGTATTTGTATTTCCCTTCTATCGATCATACTTGTATTTTTGAGATTGCCCAAACAATCCCTCTCATGGTCAGAACTCAACCTGACTGGACCCAAACCATCCCGACCCGACCCTACTAGAACCTGAACTTGACCAGAATAAGACCACAACCCGAACATGGTACAATTGGCCTGACCCAAATTCCGACCCGAACCTTGACCCGACCCAAACCCTGCCCCAAGTTCCACTCAGATCTGAATTCAACCTCAGCAGGAACCTGACCCGACCGTCGGCCAAATCAGATCCGACTGGACCCGGTAAGGCCTGAACCTGACATGAACTCAAACTCGATTTTACTTGACCAGCACTTGACCGGACCCAACCTGAACCCACCTTGGAGCCATACCTGAACCAAAGCCAAAATGTGACCTTGAACCACCAATGATTCATGTGTTATCGTAAAGTTTTATATTGAGACTTGTACGGTTAAGAAACTACTAGATTATTATGATGATAATTTTGTGAGGCAGGGTCGCATGGGTAATTCAGGAAAGTTATGACCAGGAATGTCATATTTCTGGAAATTACTTATGGAGCAAAACACATGAATTCTCTATCCCCAGATACACTATATATTCTACTAAACACAATAATACAATATATCCTTGAATTTGATGCATAGGAATAAAGTTACAAGAAGTATATAATTCCTCAAAATTGTAATCCGCGTACCAAAACTACCCTAATGGTAATAATAGGTTTTACTTTGCCTATTTCATAGGCTTTAGGGATGGTCTTTTTTCCTTGGAAGAAAGATGGTTAGTTCTCAAGAGTACCTTTTTTTTATGTTTATATAGATTAGTTTTGAGAAATTTTTGGTTGGTTTGCTTGGATGCTTCTAATATGTAATTCAACATAAGTTATCTATCAACCAATAATGTGAGACTATTAACCTTCCTTTTTGATCGTAAATGGGAAGTGTTCAATTGGAATATAAAATGTAAGTGGATTAGTATTAGTTACACTTCTGGGAGAGTTGAAGAAGGGTGGAGACGACGGGGTCGGTCCATGGATATTCCTTTCTTTTTCCACATCCTGCTCAAAGCAAACGGTTGAAGGGAGATAGTGCAACAATCTGTTCACAAGTGCCAACTTGATCCTCTTCTCCCAGGGATCCCAGAGGAGGAAACCTTAGGAGAGCCGTCGACTCCAACTATCATCCAATCCATACCATATCTTAACTATATCTGACTGACTTGGTCTCTTAGATGTCGCTATTGGTATTTCTATGGTGGGTTTCTTAGGTTCCTGTATCGGCATGCCTATTGAGATCGTGAATTGCTAGCAACAATGAAGTTTGTTTGCAACGTTGTGGTGCTGTTCGTTTGATGCCTTCTTTGCCTTCAAATGTTGTTAGTATTTTTTAAAGCAAATTAGTTAGGACGAGTCATTTCAAATGTTGTTAAGCACTGATTTCTTTCACAAAATGGATATAATTTCTGTTTTCACCTTTTTCCACTCTTCTCATTGTTACCTGTTTGCTTGGTCTGTCTTCAATCTGAAGCCACAACCTCTAATATTTGCAAAAAAAGATGTTGGCTGCCTGATTGGTCTGTCTTCTTGATGCCTTGTCACGAGGAGGTTGAAATATTCGACATTGTGGATTATGATATAGGAAGACCTGGTTAAGAGCAAATTTACTGCGACTGCTATGAACTTATATAGAACCCATGCTCAGTCTAACCCATCTCAATAGAAATTCCTCATGCAGTAAATGAGGTTTCTGGTTCTTGTTCATCGAGTTGATTTTTCTGTATCTTTGTTATCCTCTGTGATTCTTATGAAGTTGTCATTCCTCAGCTCTCATGATGTTTGCTAATTTGGCAATTGAATAACGAAAAAAGACATTTTAAAGCACAACAATAGCTAGTTGATGGGCCTGTTCTTTCATTCCTTCAGCTCTCATGATGTTTGCTAATTTGGCCTGTTTCCTCCTCTTTTCAGGGTGCTCATTAGAGAGCTCAGGGTGAATTGACAAAAGCACCTCCCAATTCTGTGTGTGATGTTGATGAATAAAGGTGGATCGGAGGTAATTGTTGATCTTTTTCGTTATGTATTGTGAACAGCGAGTCATCAGGATTCAGGACCAAACTGCATAAGCCACTCTTAGGCTTAGCCTTGTCGAGATACTCTAAGACTTTTCAGTTGTCTTTTATTTCTGATCATTAAATCTGTTGTGGCGATCCTTGTATGTTGATCATCTTCTTATAGCTCTGGCTCAAGTGTTACAGAATAATTGTTTCGTTGCTTTCAAGCTTACTGAAGCAAACTTTGTGATTAGAGATGCCATGTGTGTTTGATGGTAGCAGGTCACTTGTATAGATCACCATTCAAGTTTAACCACCTATCATAAGGTTCATAAGGTTAATAATGTTTACTGAGCCTCATTTTGGCAGAGGCATATTCCAAAAGCTATAATGACATCTTGGACCCCGAATGCTCATGAGGCAGTAACTTAGGGGAAGATAAGAATCAAGAGATTGTTTATGTATGATTAATGATGATATTATGGGTATAGGCTTCTTGTTGTTATGTCAATAGGAATGAGCCAAAATCCCAGTAGATTATAAGAGTGGATGATAGAAGTCTGAACCCTAAATATGTAGTTTGTAAATAGGCTTCTTCAGCAATTTGCGTGCTGTGCAATATTGTTATTATTTATTCTCCGACTCTGAAACTTCTGAATTCTGTACTGCTGTATTTGGATGCTAATAAAATGAGGGAAGTGAAAAGAAAGGAAGACGAAGCATGATTCTATAAAATCAAATATATTCAAGGAAAGGGAAAGGGAAAGGGAAAGGGAAAGGAAAAGGAGAAGGAAAAATGTGAAATAGTGCAAACATGCAAGGAAGTAATATGACCCTTGATGTAAACCATTTATGTAATCTAATGTTGATGGACATACATGTATTGTCATCTGTTCTAGAACAACTGTGCTGATCGATATGACTGTTCCTCTTAAGAAAACTGTGATCACTATGGTGGTCGATATTGCTTCTGCTCTTTTGATATGGCTGTTCTAGGACAAGCTTTGTACTGCAGTCGAAATCTGATCCAGTTATTATTTCTACTATTTGTAATTTCAATAACTTGGCAATGAGTTTTCTGTGTTGTTTCATGAAGGTGAAATATGGAAACCAAATAAAATCCTAACTTTCTTTTGTAAAACTGTATGTATTTTTGGCTCGAGTGGTTCTTGTGGTTCCAGAGTGGTATAAGATCCTGACTTGGTGGCGGAAGATCAGTAGATCAAGCTACGGAGCGTATTATTTCTTCCATTTATTTGATGGGAGTTTGGGGGATGTGGGCCCAACAAGCATGCAATGTAGCGTGCACAAGCACAAAGTCCTGTGCGTATCGTTAAAAAAAAATAAAAAAATAAAAATAATAATAACCAACTTTTGTAAAACAGTGTATTTTCGCTCGTGCTTCGATTTGCTAATTTTATACATGAAATTACTCTGAAGGTAAAAACTGTGGGTCTCCTAGTTACTCCCCCAAATTATGTATGTATGTTGTTGTATCGAAATGAACATTTGTGCTGGTCGGTTTTGACATATGTGCACTATAGTCCTGGTCGTAATCTGACTAAGGTTGCGTTTGGTTCATTGTAATGTAATCGTAATCGTAATGGAATTGGGTTTGTAATGTAATTGAGTTTGTAATGTAATAGAATTACAATTACATTACTATGTTGGTTGAAACATGTAATCAAACCATGTAATGTAATGTTAATTGCATTCATGTGTTGGTTTACCATGTAATGTAATTGAATTTTTAATTTAATATTTTGTTTAAAATACAACATAAAATTTTAAAAGTTGATCAATACAAAATTTCAAAAATTTAAAAAGAAAAAAGAAAAAAAAAATTAAAAAAATAATAAAAAAAGGGGGGAAATGGTTTGTTTTCTGCTAAAAAAAAAAACCAAAAACGAAAAAAAAAGACAAAAAATAAAAAATACCAAAAATGACAACGAACAAAACATAAGGGAAAAAAAACCAAAAATGAAAAAGCGATAAAAAAGAAAAACAGACAAAAAAAGATCAAAAATGTGAAACCATAAAAAGTGACCAATAATGATAAAAAAAATGACTAAAAACAAAAAAATGGACAAAAAACAACAATAAATGAAAGGGAAAAAAAGGACGAAAAACGACCAAAAAGATTAAAACAACAAACAACGATAAACAACGATAAAAAAGAACAGAAATGACAAAAAAACGAAAATATGAAAAAAGACCAAAAACAAGAGGGAATTAAAACGAGCAAAAAAACGACAAAAAGATTAAAACAACAAACAAAAAGAAAAAACGAGCATAAACGACCAAAAAAAAAGTGAAAAAAAGACCCCAAAAAAAGAAAAAAAAAGGATAAAAAAAAGCGACAAAAAACATGCAAAATCGACCAAAAAACGATAGAAGACGATAAAAACGTGAAAAATGGTCAAAAACGTACAAGATCGACAAAAATCGGTAAATAACATGCAGAAATGGCAAAAAATGTGCAAAATCGACAAAAAAACGATAAAAAACGTAAAAAATTGACCAAAAACGATAAAAAAAAAAGGCAAAAATGAACAAAAACGACAAAAAATGGCAAAAAGAACAAGAAAATGGCAAAAAAACGACAAAAAATAAAAACAACAAAAAACGAACAAAAATGACAAAAAATAAACAAAAACGACAAAAAACGTACAAAAACAACAAAAAAAGGACAAAAACGACAAAAAAAACAAAAACAACAAAAAACGAACAAAAATGAAAAAAAATGAACAAAAACGACAAAAAATGAACAAAAAAAAAGGACAAAAACGACAAAAAATCGAACAAAATGACAAAAAAAACGAACAAAAATTACAAAAAACGAACAAAAACGAACAAAAAAGACCAAAAACAACAAAAAACGACAAAAACGACAAAAAAATAAACAAAACAACGAAAAAACGAACAAAAATGATTAAAAAAAACGAACAAAACGACAAAAAAACGGACAAAACAACAAAAAAAAAGGACCAAAAGGACAAAAAACAAGCAAAAAAACAACGAAAAACGAAAAAAATTATAAAAAAACGAACAAAAACGACAAAAAACGGACAAAAACAACAAAAAGGACCAAAATGACAAAAAAAACAAACAAAAACAACCAAAAACGAACAAAAATGACAAAAAACGAACAAAAACGACAAAAAAACGAACAAAAAAAAGGACAAACGACAAAAAACCGAACAAAAATGAAAAAAACGAAAAAAATTACAAAAAACGACAAAACGACAAAAAAACGAACAAAGAAGGACCAAAAACAACAAAAATTGACAAAAACGACACAAAAAAAAAAACAAAAAACGAAAAATGAACAAAAATGACAAAAAAACGAAAAAAACGACAAAAAAAGGACAAAAACAACAAAAAACACAAAAAAAAAAAACAAAAAAAACAACAAAAAACGAACAAAAATGACAAAAAACGAACAAAAACGACAAAAAAGGACAAACAACAAAAAAGGACAAAAACGAACAAAAAAACGAACAAAAACGAACAAAAATAACAAAAACGAACAAAAACGACAAAAAACGACCAAAAACGATCAAAACGACAAAAAACAAACAAAAACAACATAAAATGACAAAAAACGAACAAAAATGACAAAAAAACGAACAAAACGACCAAAATCGAACAAAAATGACCAAAAACAAACAAAATAACAAAAAATGACAAAAAAACAAAAAGACCAAATTATAGCATACCAACCTTCCGCTTAAGTTGTAATGTAATTGCGATTACATAGGTTTTATGATGTAATTGAGTTTAGAAAACTGATGTAATGTAATCAAACTTGTAATCGCGATTACATTACATCTAATTTTTTTTTCCAACCAAACACCCGAGTTAGATTGACAACGTAATGCCAATTACATTACGTTGTCCAATCCTGCAAACCAAACGGGCCCTAAGATTTATAAGCCTGCCTTCATCAAACTCCATCCATTCAAAATAGCTTGTTCCTTTTGTGTTACCTTCGAAGGCATGTATCTGCTTCTCCACCAGACTAGATACATAGAATAGATATAGACTTGCAATCACTTGTCTTACCCATTCAACTTCACAAATTCATGAAGTAGCTCTCGATTTCGATCTTTAACATGAGCTTGAATTTGCTAGAAGCCTAGGTTCATATCAACATAAATGATTGAATATCATATCTACATCATATTTTCTCCTCCAATAAAGAATCAACAAAAAAAACCCGCATAGTCGTTCAAGCCAAAGACACAGTCCTAGAATGTAGGTCACAACCTGGAGTCACAAAACTACATACGTCATATAAATAAATACAGAAAATGACAGTACATGAGGCTTAACAATTCTCTCTTTGATTGTCAGTAAGTACATGATCGATCCATATTCATATCTAGGGCACACTGCAAAGTTTCATATAAAGATCGAGGAGACGAATTAAAGCCACACAAATTTACTTTGATGTACACACTGCAACTCCTCATGCAGTTGGGTAGGAAGCCTGCATGGCAATCCCGCATAAGCCTTCCTGAGCATCCACGTCCCTCTCCATCCTTATGTACCCACTCTCCCCCAAGACTCACCCCATGAGTTCTTCACCAACCAATACTTGGTCCCGTCGCTCGTAGACCCATAGCCAACCGCGGTCACACCATGATCCAAATCGGTTCCACATTCTCCTGTAAAAACGCCACCAGAGTACAATTGGAAGGCGGAGCCTCCAGCGTCGATGGCGACCGAAATCGGCTGGTTGGCTACAGCCTTTAGCAGTGATGCCTCGCTGTTGGCCGTCACATCCTAAAACCCTTGATGGCGGCAGCATGGTTGGCATTCTTCTTAGCATTGCAGGTTCCGTCTGCAGCCTTGTACGGATAGTTGGCTTCGGTGGTGAGACCCTTGTTCTTGATTATGAATTTGAAAGCATCGTCCATGAGGCCACCGTTGCATCCTTGGTCGGAGCTGGTGTCACAGTCCACAAGCTCTTGCTCAGACAGAGAGACGAGTTTGCCGGTGCTCAGCTTGTTGATTCCTTCTGTTGCAGCTACCGCGGAGAATGCCCAGCAACAACCTGCACATGTTTACCATTTTTGGAGAAAATATACGATCAGTATTTTCAAAAGTACTGGAGCTGCTACATTTTTTGAATTTTGAGGTAGCTAGAAGGAAGGATCGATCGATCTGTCGTATAATTTCTTACCACATTGCCCTTGATCCTTGATGGGAGTGACTGCACCCTTGGTCCTCCAATCCATGCTTGTCGGTACGACGGTGACATTCTCGTACTTGAAGTTTCCCTTTGCCTTGTCTGAGATTTCCTTGGTCGGTTTAAAACCATTTCTACTGGCCGTGAACTCCTCGTTGGTTAGGTCAGCAAATTTGTTGGTGCCGAGCTTGTATTTGTGTTTTCCAGCAGCGTTGAACGTTTCAATAAACTCAACATTGGCCTTAAAAATCTCAAACCGGAGTGCCTTCTCGGCCGCATCCTTATAAACTCTTCCATACTGAACCATCCATCGCTCGTGCCTCTCCGACATGGACATCTCACTTAGATCACGAGAGGCCATGGACTGAGGAGCCCAAACTCCAATGAATACAAGGCCATCCATAGGCACTTGGTAGCAGTAGTAGATAAATTAAAAGACATGGTGGTACGTATATGAATAATAATTCTTATGGTAATGGTATAGAGTGTAGTGAAGCTTAATTGAACAGAAGATATTGGAGGAGTAGCATGGCATCTCCCGCTATATAGGTAGATATTTGGGAGTTAATCATACTTCAACGTATAATTGGGAGGGAGGGAGGGACAGCTAGCTTGCTTGTGCGTGCCGTGGAGTTAGAAGGTGCCTCATTAAATGGTTTGCTTAATTGTTTAATTAAATACACTGCCCTGCCGTGGGATTAGTATTTGGAATTTGATGCTAGCTGCATGCTATGCTAAACTTGTAAGCATATATACGAGTGTCCTTTCCCTTCGGAATGAAAGCAGAATATGTCCCACTAAAGTAAACAAATTAAATTAAGATGTTTTTGGAATGAAGAACGTGGTATTATATTAATCTGGATTAATACAACCATGTCATAATTTGTTCACAAATTAAGGAAACCAACATATATAATTAAGGGAACGGATACTGGGCGGCAGGCTTGGGGCGGGGGCGTCGGGGGCTGGGCGGCGGGGGGCTGCGGTGGGGGGGGGGGGGGGGGGGTGGGTGGCGGGGCTGCGGGGTCAAGTAGCTAAGCTCACTTCCGATTTCATGTGGTCTCTAAAATTTATTCAAACTTAGGTCACAGTTCCCTTCTTCCTGTCTTTTGTTTTTTGCTCACTGCCATGCACAGCCATAAGCACACATTTAAACTATGAACCCTAATATTGGCCCAACGGTGTTCTTGCCCAGGTTACAATGGACTTTGCAGGAGTCCATTCCCTGCTCTTCTATTGAAATGTCACACATATATATGCAACGACGCACAGCCATAAGCACTCTTCATATATATATATGCAACCGAACTACTTTGCTCAAATCCTAAAGATTTTTTACAAGTCTAAATATATATATATATTGAAGAAAAGGGTACTTTTATTCAAAAAACGAAAAGACTACTGGTTACAACCCATAGCAATACACTACAAGCTATAAGCACTACATGCTGTTATCCTCCCATGAGGTTAGCATCCGTATCAATGTTGTTTAAAATCCCATGAATAGTCATGGATATGCCTTCAAAAACTCTTCTATTTCGCTTACGCCATATGTGCCATACTGCCGATAATAGTTTGATCTTGGCTTGGGGCGAGGGCGTCGGGGGCTGGGCGGCGGGCTTTGGTCGGGGCGGCGGGGGGCTTTGCTTCTCAAATTCATCTGAGTTTATATATTGGCTAAATAATGTGTTATCCATATTGGGTGTTATCCATTAGTTTGGTGGTGTTTGGATTAGTAAATGTGAATATGGGGTTTGGGTTCATGGTGTATATGTTCACTGTCTCAAGGACAGTGCGAGTTCTTCATCTGCCTTCTTTGTTAAGAATATCCTTGGGACATTCGCTTCACCAAAGTCATTGAATAAGTGAAATTTTTCTTGGAAAACCGACCCTTAGATGTATCAGTTGTGTGCTATATAGATGTATATATCTATACATCTAACTGTGATATACATATGTGTATGTGTGCTTTAGAGAGTGAGGAATGAAGGTAGGCAATGATGATATGACAATCTCAGTAGCGACGGACTAGTGACCGGTTAGCGACGGATTTTTCCAGCTCCATTTGCATTAATCTACGGTACGACATGGTGATCAGGACATAGTCCCTGCAGCCATTCAACTGGCGAGGCAGAAACTATGTAGCCGTAGATAAAGTTGACTGTCCTCCGACCCTCATCCCTCGACAATGATGATACGACAACCTATCACTATATATCTTATATAGAGTAGATGATGTCTTAGTATTACATTATGTGACTTCATCTTGATTCTGTTACATTCTTCAGATACTAGATACGATAAGAACATATACTACACCATATGTACAGAACATAGATGATTCACACTAATGTATGCTAGAATGAATCTTGGGTTGTGTTATGAGCCATCCGTTCTCACACTTGGCAAAAAATCGAATTTTCTGTACTTTATCTGCTTTCGAAAATATACTCAAATTACATGATGGTTCCTTTAGTTAGCTTGCTTATGTTATAATTATATTATTTGTGAATATCGATCTTACCAGATGGCACCCATGACCGAGGAGCTGCACGTCTTTGAGGGAAACAGTGAATGCTGAGGTGGCTCCTCCTACTGTTAAGGAGGAAGTGGCACCGGTAGCTAGTGAGACCGGGAGTTCTATTCATGCAGCACTTGCAAGGGACTACATCTCTCCTCGCCAAAGATCCCGCTTATTCGAGGTGGTTGCGTGATCGTATCACTGAGCGTTTGCGTGAGCTGCGTGGTTCTCATTAGCTATTAGTACTTATTTGTATTGGACTATTTGTATTGGGTTGTTTTTGTATTAGACTATTTGTATTGGACTACATATATGAATTAGTACTGTGTCAATCTCTGGATTGTATTGGACTACGACATGGTGATCAGGACATAGTCCCTGCAGCCATTCGACTGGCGAGGCAAAAACTATGTAGCCGTAGATGAAGTTGTCTGTCCTCCGACCCTCATTGGCAATGATGATACGACAACCAAACAAGAGGATACTCTGAGAGATCCATCTGAGTAGGACGTATACTCTGAGAGATCACCTTTACAAAAATGATATCAGTGGGGTTGAGTGTTAGAGGAGATATTATCAGAGTATACGTCCTACTCAGATGGGTCTCTCACCGTTACTATTTTTTCTGACAGCATGGTGGATGTTCTCCGTCAACAGATTCTTGCTCCGAGCCAAAACTTTGCCCCGGAGCAAGAATCTGTTGACAAAGCACATCCACCATGCTGTCAGAAAAAAATAGTAACGGTGAGAGACCCATCTGAGTAGGACGTATACTCTGATAATATCTCCTCCAATACTCAATCCCACTACTGATCATCTTGTAAAGGTGATCTCTCAGAGTATACGTCCTACTCAGATGGATCTCTTAGAGTATCCTCTCCGGTTGGGTTGTGTTCTGAGCCATCCGTTCTCACACTTAAAATATATATGAATTAGAACTGTGTTTTGTATTTTCGGCGAACCCAGGGATTGGATTCTGTATTTTGTATTTTGGTTTCTGTATTTTGGCTCCAGCTCCATTTGCATTAATCTACGGTACGACATGGTGATCAGGACATAGTCCCTGCAGCCATTCGACTGGCGAGGCAGAAACTATGTCGCCGTAGATAAAGTTGACTGTCCTCCGACCCTCATCCCTCGGCAATGATGATACGACAACCTATCACTATATCTTATATAGTAGTAGATGATGTTTTAGTATTACATTATGTGAGTTCATCTTGATTCTGTTATATCCTTCAGATACTAGATACGATAAGAACATATACTACACCATATGTACAGAACATAGATAATTCACACTAATGTATGCTAGAATGAATTTTGGGTTGTGTTCTGAGCCATCCGTTCTCACACTTGGAGATAAATCAAATTTTTGCTATTTATCTGAGCCATCCGGGCAATCGAACTCCTCCTCCTCCTTAAAGTATTGTAATTAAGAAAATTTGGAATATTTGTGGGAATTTTGGAATATTTGTGCTATGATCGGATTATAACGACGGATATTAGGTTACTCTTAGGATAATTGATGTCTATTTTATATTAATTTGGTTTGGTCTATAATTCTTGGATAATTGGTGTGCATTAAATTCGTATGTGCATATTTGGTCTATGTGATTCTTGGATAATTGGTGTGCATTATATATTTGGTCTATGTGATTGTTGGATAATTGGTGTGCATTATATATTGGTTTGGTTTATGCATATTTTGTGAACAGGAAAAGTGCTGTAATTTTTTTTCAAAAAAATCTCAGTTAGCGACGGACTTGTGACCGGTTAGCGACGGATATTTCCAGCTCCATTTGCATTAATCTACGGTACGACATGGTGATCAGGACATAGTCCCTGCAGCCATTCGATTGGCGAGACAGAAACTATGTAGCCGTAGATAAAGTTGACTGTCCTCCGACCCTCATCCCTCGGCAATGATGATACGACAACCTATCACTATATCTTATATAGTAGTAGATGATGTTTAGTATTACATTATGTGAGTTCATCTTGATTCTGTTATATCCTTCAGATACTAGATACGATAAGAACATATACTACACCATATGTACAGAATAGATGATTCACACTAATGTATGCTAGAATGAATTTTGGGTTGTGTTCTGAGCCATCCGTTCCCATACTTGGCAATTAAGCATGTGAAATAGAACTGATTATGTTTAGTTTGTCTTACGATACAGATTTTCACATCCAAATTGAAATGGATCGTTACTTCGTTGATCGTACATGGATGTACTAGCGGATCAACCTCCTGGACTGTAGGTACTTATAAGTATTGATCGTATCGGATTAGTATCGATCTATCTTTGGTATGGACCGTATCGGTTGGTATTGGTCTTAGCGAATTGGTATCGTCCTATCCGATATGTATCGGCCGTATAGCTAGGATTTATATTGGCCTTATCGATTTGGTATCGGTCATATCCGATAGGTATCGGCCGTGTTGGATTAGTATAGACCATTTCGGATTAGTATCGTGGAAGGTTTAGTAACAACTGTACTTGGATTTCTCTCTTCTAGAGCTAGATTACCAATGCAAGAGAGTCACGAGAGCGTAGCTGGCCAGTTACAGAACATACATACTTCCTTTTCAATCTCGCTTTTTCTGATGGAAAAGAAGCATGTATGTTACTGTAACTGGCCAATCACGATCTGGTGATTCTCTTACAATGGTATTCTAGCTCGAGAAGAGAGAAATCCAAGTACAGTTGTTACTAAACCTTTCATGATACTAATCCGAAATGGTCTATACTAATCCAACACGGCCGATACCTATCGGATATGACTGATACCAAATCGATAATGCCAATATGAATCCTAGCTATACGGCCGATACATGTACATATCGGATAGGACGATACCAATTTGTTAAGGCCAATACCAATCTGATACGTCCTATACCAAACGATAGACCGATACTAATCTGATACACTAGATACTAAGTACATCCGGCCTATACCAGCGGATCCACCAATTATGTACGATAGGCCCAACGACTCCAGTTACATCCGTTATTGGTGAGTACATGATTACATAGTAATTCTGTTAGTCTTGTGATACAGATTTTTACTCTCTCATGCTACCAACGTCACAACTTTTCCAGTGCTGCTCCTCTAATGATGATGAACGCAAAAAACCAACGTCACAACTTTTATAATTTGAATAAATTTCTTTACCCTATATGAAAATTTCTGTTGTCAGAGAGGGCTCCTAGGACTCGCCGAGGTGGTGCTGCTAGTCGAGGAAGGGGCCGAGGCAAGAAACCCTTGGAGGTCGACACGGAGGAAGTCCCCGTCGTCAAACAAGAGCCGGTGACTGTTAAGGAGGAGGTGTTACCAAATGTCGAGGTCAAGGAAGAACCGATGACCATCAGGAAAGAGATTGCTCCCAAGGTTGAAGTTAAGGAGGAGCCACCGTCAGAGAGTAGTAGCATCGGGACCGACCCTCCTGTCCCTACAGAAGACCTCAACCAGATTGAGCCTTCGTATGCAAAGTGGCTGATAGAATGGTACATACCTCAACGCAACTATGATCCCTGGCTGTGAGGATTTATCGTCTGACTTGCGGTCTTTGCTGAGGCCAAAGTCGATTTTCCTATGTGTTTTGAATTTTGGAATTTGTGGAAATTTTGGAATATTTGTGGGAATTTTGGAATATTTGTGCTATGATCGGATTATAACGACGGATATTAGGTTACTCTTCAGGATAATTAATGTCTATTTTATATTAATTTGGTTTGGTCTATATGATTCTTGGATAATTGGTGTGCATTAAATTCGTATGTGCATATTTGGTCTATGTGATTCTTGGATAATTGGTGTGCATTATATATTTGGTCTATGTGATTGTTGGATAATTGGTGTGCATTATATTGGTTTGGTTTATGCATATTTTTGCGAACAGGGAAAGTGCTACAATTTTTTTTTCAAAAAAATCTCATTTAGCGACGAACTAGTGACCGGTTAGCGACGGATATTTCCAGTTTCCGACTACTGTTCGACGGCATATCCGTCGCTAACTGGAATATTTGAAAATATTTCCAGGTAGCGACGGGTGGTCGACGGAATATCCGTCGACAACGTTCTGGTGGTATATAGTTCGACGGAATGGCGACGACTCATCCGTCGCCATGGTTCTGGAAATACCAAGCATTTCCAGAACATGGTCGACGGATAATCCGTCAGTATTCCGTTGCTAAGCCGTCCTTTGTTAGCGACGGCGATCGACGGAATAGCGACGGCAAGATACACTCTGATACGCTATTACGACGGTTTATCGACGGACCATTACGTCGCTAGTGTCTACACAGTTCAGTATTTAATACTTGAAATGGACGAAAGCCCGTCGAAAGTCGTTGCTAATGCTTCGTATTGTGAAGTCGACAAGCCGTCGCTATTCCGTCGCTTGACGACTACTTAGTGACGGATCATTATTAGCGACGAGCTGATTGCCGACGGATTATTTTGGCCAAGATTCGTCAGTGATCGTTGCTAATACAAATTGCCGACGGACGGACGACGGATCTGGCCGTCGCTAAATCGACATATTTTGGTAGTGAGAACTCTGAGGAAAGGTGCGCCGAATGAGATTGTAGCAACTCCGGAATTGGAACTTCCCAGTTCCCGGAGACGCTCCAGTCGGCTCCCAAATACCAATCTGCAGGCAAGTCCGGATCAAAGATAATAGTACTAATGATCCCATCCAGCTCCACGGTAAATCGATAAGACTCCGGCCTCCACTCCCCGTCGCGAATGATAGACTACACGTCAGGCCCCGCCTGTCCTCCTGATGTGTCTGGACCCCTGATGTCCAATAGCGAGCGCCGATCTATCCAAGGGTCCCGCCAGAGGTCCGTTCCAGACCCATCCTTCATGACCTTCCTGATAGCAGATTTAAGAATCCCCCTGTGTCTCAAGACAGTTTTGAACGTGACGGAGTGATTGTTGTCTGTAGCATACGTCCAAAAGTTGCCCTGCTTCACGTATCTGCTATGCATCCAGTCAGTCCAGAGAGATCCCCGTTGATGAATCTCCATGCCAGCTTAAGCGCGGAGGCCTCCCTAATCTCAGCAACGGCCTAAGCCCCACTCCTCCCTCCTTCATGGGACGACAGAGCTGCTCCCAGGAGATCGCATGCATACCCCCCCGCCAAATAAAATATGCACAGATCCGATCCACTTTCCTAACAGTGACAATAGGAAGGAGGATGGATTGCAGCCAGAAATAGGCTACAGCCGTAATCATCGATCTGAGCTCGATGCGTACTCCAAATGACAATCCAGCGGCTTGCCAACCTTCCACTCTCCTTGGACGTATTCCACCAAACTATGGCAGTCCTGATCCCGCGCATAGTTGACCGTGAGAGGTACTCCTAAGTAGCGCACCGGAAGATCACTCATCTCGATACCCAGTACGTCAGCCCGCTCCTCCTTCTGGGGACATAGGGAGCTGAAGAACACCCGGCTCTTCTCCTTGTTCAACTGAAGGCCCGAGGGAATGCAACTCTCTCATAATCTCTGTAAGCGTCTGCATACCCTCCGTCGAACGCTGGATGAACACCAAGAGATCATCAGCATATATGAGGTGGGTGACTGGGGGATCCACCCTCCGGACAATGGAACCAGCCTCCCTCGGTGCATTGCTAAATCCATCAGGCATGTGAAGTATTCCATAACAAGCGTGAACTGGTAAGGTGACAGGGGGTCACCTTGCCTAAGCCCACGATTGCTCTGAAAGTACCCATAGGGAATGCCCTGGATAAGGACAGAGAAAGTGGGGGACGTGATACACTCCCGGATCAGTGCAACCTAGTGGTCCCAAAACCCATGGCGGACATCAGATGGCAGAGGAAGTCTCGGTTGACCATGTCATACGCCTTCCTCAGGTCCAGTTTCACGCATGCCTTCTCCCCTCCGGGTTTGCTAAAGCCCCTCACTATCTCATGAGCCAGGAGGCTGTGCTCAGCAATCGACCTCCCCTTGATAAACACAGCCTGGTTCGGAGATACCAAGTCCTACATGATCCCCTCCATCTGCCGGCACATAAGGTGCGTAATTATCTTATAAAGATAATTACAGCACGCAATAGGTCTGAAGTTGCCAGCGCTGTCGCTCCCTCCTTCTTAGGCACCAAGGTCAGGAAGGTGTGGTTCAGCTCTTTCAGCAGCTTCCTTTTGGTGAAGAATTCCTGTACCACCTCCAAGACCTGCTTCAGAGTGTCCCAGTGGCGTTTGTAGAACCCACTGCTAAAACCATCCGGTCCGGAAGCCTTGTTGGGATCCGCCAGCTTGACAATAGCTTCCATCTCCTCCAAAGTAACAGGGGCAAGAAGAATGCTATTTCCATACGGAGTCACAATCTCTTCGTAACTATCTCTGGGAACACAGACAGGTAGTCAGTCTGGAAATATAGCTCAGAGTAGTACCTGACCGCCTCGCCCTGGATCGCAGCCGGCTCCCCCACAAGATTGCCATCCACATCCAGAAGCTGGGAGATGTGATTCCTATGCTGTCTGGTCCGGATGATATCATAGAAGAATTTGGAGCACCGGTCGCCGTCCTTGAGCCAGGAGCATTTGGCACGCTGAGCCGTGCTAATCTCCTTCTGCAGCCGCAAGATGTTGACTTCTTCGATCACCTCCTTCTCTCTTGCCGCCAGGTCCCCATTGAGCATGTCAGCTTACATGTCTTGCTGGATAGCCCGCAACTCCACCTCTTATCTTCTAAGGAAGACTTAGGCAACCCTTCACCCATCTCCGAAGAACCTGCTTCATGGCCTTGAGACGACGTACCAATCAGAACTGAGCCGTCCCTCCTGTCCGCTAGTAAGCCCCTCTGAGACAGCCTCCAGGTAGTCCTCCGAGAGATACCAACTGTTGTGTACCTAAAAGGATGGAACTTCCTAGGAGACCGAGAAGTGAAGCCAACTCGGATGGGGGAATGATCGCTCGTCCCAGCAGCCAGACCCTCCCGAAGTGTTGGGAAATATCGGAACCATTCCCCATTACCCAGAGCTCGATCAAGCTGGCACACAACCCTGTTCTGGATCGTTTTTTATGCCAAGTCCAGATGAAGCCGGAGCGAGACAATCCCTGGAGCCCCGCCTGGAGGAGGCATCTATAAAAATCATATAATAGAGTCTGGAACTGGCCGACGCCCACCTTCTCCCCTCGTGCAGAAGGCATTGAAGTCTCCGATCATAAGAAGAGGAAGGGATGACGAATCTGCAGCAGCTGCGATACGGGAGATGTCACTCCACAGGGATTCCCTTCTCCATCTGTCGTTGTGGCCGTAGACCGCCCCAGTAAGAACCGAAAGCCACCCTTATTTGAGAAGGAGATGGCAATCAACTGCTCCGTCATCAAGATCAAGTCTCCATTCCAGCTCTTCGAGTTCCATCTAACCCAGATCCTGGCCATGTCACACAAAGCCAGGTTGTACAGTTGGGCCCAATGGGATGGGATCCGCAGAGCAAGAGTTTTTATCTTTAATCTTGGTTTCTACAGAACAAAGATGTCACATTTCTCTCTGAGCAGCACCCCACAAATCTTTCTCCACCTCCCTAGCAAACACGCCCCCCTCACATTCCAGCGGTAATAGCCATTAATTAATGAGAGGATGGGTCCTCTGGGGAAACACCTGGATCGGCACCTGGGGAATGCGCCACACCCGTCGCTAAAAGATCCTCCTCATCCCAGTCGGAATGGTCTGCTAGGGAACGACCTGAGAGAGCACCAACGCCAGGCAGGATTGTTAACACACACCGTCTTCTCTCTGTCAGTAGGATGCCCCCCTCCCTGGAGGGGCCGTCACTCAGCGGCCCGACAGCACATCTTTTCCTACAGTAAACCTGCCCTCAGCCGATCCGCCACACTCTCGTGCCTCGATCCCCGATGCCATCATGCCTCTAGTAACTATACTACTCTGCCCGGGCAAGTGGACAACGCCCCACTCATGGGAGCAAGCTGGGTAGAGACAATGAGGCTCATCTCACCCTCACTCACTGGATGAGTATCCTCTCCCACCAAGACCTCCTCTCCACTGTCAACTCTAAAATATGTCACATGGTGAGTCTGGAGCCTCACTCAGGAGAACAGTAGGCTCCACCTGAGATCCTACCGTCGAACAAGCACTGGCCAGATGCCCGAAACAGGAACAACGTGAACAGATAGGTGGGACCCATTCGTATTCCACCTTCTGGGTAAGCACCTCTCTAGAAGGAATCTCATATTCACCACCTTCGGTAGCTCCCCCCAGCCCGAATCACCACAAAAATCCTGGCGTACATCAACCTCGATCGAAAGGCAGTAGCTTATCCGTCTTGATCGGGGTGCCCACCAAGCTCGCCAGACGCATCAGCAATGGTATAATCCAAAACCGGACAGGGAACTCAGGAAAGCGAATCCATACAGGTATGGCATTCAGAACTTCCTCTCACATCGAAGCTCCGGGGTCCATTCTTTTAGAATGATAAGCCTGCCGTCGAACGTCCAGGGGCCGCCCTGAAGGATCCTAGCGACATCCTCCGCAAGTCCAAACTTCACATAATAGAAGCCGTTCTAATAGGCAAAGAACTCCATACACCCCTTAGGCTGCCAGACCCGCGCTGCATAATCCTGAATCTGTCCGTAGAACGACTTGTTGTCTAGGACGTACAAAACCAGAGTGTTCTCCCAGTATGCTGTCACCTTCTCTATCTCCTCCGCAGGGAACGAGGCCCGAAAACCCCTTCCTGCCTTGATTGGCGGCACATACTCCATCGAAGTAGGAGTTTTCAGCCCTCCAGGTTTGCAGATGTCTGCCCAAGACCTTCCAGCCGGCCGTGTGTTCGCCCCCTGTGGCCTGGAAACCCCTTCCGGGGGGTGAGACCGATGTCCCTGATCGCCGAGATCGACCACCTTACTCTTTCCCTTATCCGCCGCGGTCGCCTTTGGCCGCCAGCCCACCGACCTCCCTGCAGACACCACAGGGCCACGGGCCGATGGCCGTACCTCTGACCCGTCCTGTCGTCTATCAGCAGGATGTTGATCCCTAACATGTCCATGTCCTCCTACCTTTCCTCCGGTCTTCGCCACACGGCGACGCGTAACCGTCGTCCAACCTCCTCCCTCCATCTGGATCCCCTGAGATCCTGATCCTGCTCCAAATTCGAAGTTAGGGGCGTTTGAGCAACCCTGCAGGATCCGATCCCCTTTCGACCCGAAACCAAACCCCCCGCCGCCATAGGGGGGCTCCGCCGCACGATGCTGGCCCGGGGGGTCCGCCCGACCCCCCATCATTGCTCCCGCCTTCCCTCCACCGCCTGGGGGGGGCTCCGCCGCATGACGCTACTCCGGGGGGTCCGCCCGACACCCCCCCTCTTTGATCCCGCCCCTCCACCCACCGCCTGGGGGGTCGCTGCCGTTCGCTGCCGCCCCGGGGGGTCCGCCTGACCCCTCCGCCTTTGCTCCCAACACCCCCCCGACGCCTGGGGGGCACTACCGCCGACCAGGGAGGGCAGGCCGGCCCCCCCTTCTTTCCCGAGGACCTCCCCCCGCCGGCAAGAAGGTCAGGCGGCCGCGGGGGAGGAACCCTAGCCGCGCGCACAAGATCGCCCGAGCCTTTTTCTCCCGCAGCCATTTGTATGTCGCTTGTGCCTTATTATTTGTATCTTATGCTTTCTTATATATATATATATTATTCTGAAAATCAAAGCAAAGATAGGCGGGTGGCACAACCGAATTTTGTCACCAGGTGGGAAGTTGATATTAATTCGGCAGGTGCTTTCTTCGATTTCGATATTTATGCTTGAGGCTTGCAACCTACTAAACAGGTGATGAAGCGGGTCGAAGGGTTATTCTGCTCCTTCTTTTGGGGGCAACAAGACAATGAAGGAAAATGGCGATGGTTGAGTTGGGATGTTATCACGAGGCCGACGGAACCTCGAAAATAAAAAATAAGTTTTGTAAATAAACCTTACAAATCCTTCTTTTTAGAATTTGATCATCTATAGTTAACTTCAAAAACTTCAATATCAGTTTTTTTTTAACCTACAACAGGTCACGACAATATATTTATAGTTACATGGGGGAATATTTAAAAAGACCTTACTATTACTCAATTATTTTCGAGTATAATATAAAAGATCAATACCTTCTTATAAATTGTTATGAAGAAATCATGTTGATTTTCAGCCGCCTCGCCAACACGATCCTAATACACAAAGGTGTTGATGATAATACTCTAACTTTGAAAGGTGAGTTAAATGTAGTTTTCTATACCCGTAACATACAAAATTTAAGCAGACAACAGTCAAGTGAAAGAAGATGGCATTCAAAAGAAAAGAGCAGACAAGCATACCAGAAATTATGTGGCAGCAAAACGTCAGAAAAATGAGGGCTACTAGCTGGGGAAAAAACCCCCGCATAGTTCAAGCCAAAGACACAGTCCTATAATGTAGGTCACAACCCGGAGTCATGAAACTACATACTTCATATAAATAAATACACAAAATGACAGTACATGAGGCTTAACAATTCTTTCTTTGATTGTCCATTAAGTACATGATCGATCCATATTCATATCTAGGGCACACTGCAAAGTTTCATATAAAGATCGAGGAGACGAATTAAAGCCACACAAATTTACTTTGATGTACACACTGCAACTCCTCATGCAGTTGGGTAGGAAGCCTGCATGGCAATCCCGCATAAGCCTTCCTGAGCATCCACGTCCCTCTCCATCCTTATGTACCCACTCTCCCCCCAAGACTCACCCCATGAGTTCTTCACCAACCAATACTTGGTCCCATCGCTCGTAGACCCATAGCCAACCGCGGTCACACCATGATCCAAATCGGTTCCACATTCTCCTGTAAAAACGCCACCAGAGTACAATTGGAAGGCGGAGCCTCCAGCGTCGATGGCGACCGAAATCGGCTGGTTGGCTACAGCCTTTAGCAGTGATGCCTCGCTGTTGGCCGTCACATCCTCAAAACCCTTGATGGCGGCAGCATGGTTGGCATTCTTCTTAGCATTGCAGGTTCCGTCTGCAGCCTTGTACGGATAGTTGGCTTCGGTGGTGAGACCCTTGTTCTTGATTATGAATTTGAAAGCATCGTCCATGAGGCCACCGTTGCATCCTTGGTCGGAGCTGGTGTCACAGTCCACAAGCTCTTGCTCAGACAGAGAGACGAGTTTGCCGGTGCTCAGCTTGTTGATTCCTTCTGTTGCAGCTACCGCGGAGAATGCCCAGCAACAACCTGCACATGTTTACCATTTTTGGAGAAATATATACGATCAGTAGTTTTTCAAAAGTACTGGAGCTGCTACATTTTTTGAATTTTGAGGTAGCTAGAAGGAAGGATCGATCGATCTGTCGTATAATTTCTTACCACATTGCCCTTGATCCTTGATGGGAGTGACTGCACCCTTGGTCCTCCAATCCATGCTTGTCGGTACGACGGTGACATTCTCGTACTTGAAGTTTCCCTTTGCCTTGTCTGAGATTTCCTTGGTCGGTTTAAAACCATTTCTACTGGCCGTGAACTCCTCGTTGGTTAGGTCAGCAAATTTGTTGGTGCCGAGCTTGTATTTGTGTTTTCCAGCAGCGTTGAACGTTTCAATAAACTCAACATTGGCCTTAAAAATCTCAAACCGGAGTGCCTTCTCGGCCGCATCCTTATAAACTCTTCCATACTGAACCATCCATCGCTCGTGCCTCTCCGACATGGACATCTCACTTAGATCACGAGAGGCCATGGACTGAGGAGCCCAAACTCCAATGAATAACAAGGCCATCCATAGGCACTTGGTAGCAGTAGTAGATAAATTAAAAGACATGGTGGTACGTATATGAATAATAATTCTTATGGTAATGGTATAGAGTGTAGTGAAGCTTAATTGAACAGAAGATATTGGAGGAGTAGCATGGCATCTCCCGCTATATATAGGTAGATATTTGGGAGTTAATCATACTTCAACGTATAATTGGGAGGGAGGGAGGGACAGCTAGCTTGCTTGTGCGTGCCGTGGAGTTAGAAGGTGCCTCATTAAATGGTTTGCTTAATTGTTTAATTAAATACACTGCCCTGCCGTGGGATTAGTATTTGGAATTTGATGCTAGCTGCATGCTATGCTAAACTTGTAAGCATATATACGAGTGTCCTTTCCCTTCGGAATGAAAGCAGAATATGTCCCACTAAAGTAACAAATTAAATTAAGATGTTTTTGGAATGAAGAACGTGGTATTATTATTTAATCTGGATTAATACAACCATGTCATAATTTGCTTCACAAATTAAGGAAACCAACATATATAATTAAGGGAACGGATACTGAAGGTCAAGTTCGCCAAGGATACGTACATTGGCGCCTTTTGTGATGGCTCTACGTACATGCTGACTCAAGAATATTCACTACATTAGTTCCCTAGTTAATTAAATATTACGTAAGTTTCTTTATAGTTTCCAAAGCTTATGTATTCTCAAAGGCGAGGGAACAAGGGTTCAAAAGGAACTGTTTGGTTATCCGCAAGTCCCACCACCTTCTGATCCGGAAAGTGTCAAAACCACTCCTGATTGTCCAGTGCCCTATCCAGCTGGCATGCCACCCTACTTCTGGTTGATTTGTTATTCCACGTCCAAATGTGTCCTTCACGCTTTAACTGATGTAAGCCTGACTGGAGAAGACATAATTGGAATTCCTGTAAAATGGCATCAGGCACTCATGGCGAAACAGTAAGGCATTGAAATCCCCCATAAGAATCAGCGGCATTTTGTAAGTTGTACTTGCCAAATTACTGATTTGAGTAATTTTCTTCCATAACTCCATCCTCTTTTTCCTGTCATTATGCCAATAGACTGCTCCATACAGCATCTGGAGTCCTCCTGTGTTCTGGAACAATATAATCAGCATCTGCTCCGAAACGTGAATCAGTGTACCATCCCAGCATCTACTATCCCATCGCACCCAAATACGGGCCATGTTATACAGTGCCAAATTACTAGCCTGCTTCCAATGCATAGGTGTTCGGCGACTCAACATTCTCTCCGATTTGATCTTCGTCCCCAGTAAAGCACTGATATTAAAACTGCCTTTCCTCATAACTTCTTTTATCTCCCTTCAACGCCCAAGCGAACACGCCCCACTAACACTCCATATAATAATCGCCATTTAAACTATATTGGATAACCCAGATATTCCCCGAATCACATCCGCTGGGGACAGATCTGGATCGTGTCTGTCTTGGTTATCCTCTTCGTCATTCAACATGTACCGCTCTTGCTGTGCCTTAGACCCTTCTTGCATCATACTATGGGTCGGTCCACACATACTATTGCGTTTGACACATACTATTGCGTTTGACGTGCCCATACTATGGGTCGGTCCACACATACTATTGCGTTTGACGTGCCCATACTATGGGTCGGTCCGTCCGAGTCTTCCGCGATAGTCCCCACCTCAGCCTATTGAGCATGTGTAGCTTCTCCCATGCTTTTCATCCTTCTATCTTTAGCCATTCCTCCCTTTGTAACCCCTCGACCATGCGAGGACTTATTTTGCTACGATTGGAAGACCACCAAATGTCCAGCTGTTCTGCCTCCTGTCGGCCATCCGCCCACCTTTTGTGCTCCCTGCACCGGCAGCTTGTCCAGTCCAATATCCAACTCGAGTTTTATCCCTGCGTTGCGGCCTTCGTTTCGACATGCCGTCGGGCAGTCCCCACTCCCTTCACCTTCACCGCTGACCATGCTCGATTCTCCTCCAACTTCCATATGTTGGCTGTTGTCATTTTGAACCCGACCGTCTTGGTTCACATCCCCCCCGATATCTCCAGGCTTACAATCCTGGGATTGATGCACGAACTGGCGACAGAACGGGTACTCTGGCGGTACCCACTCGTATTCAACTTCTTGCTTATAGACTTTACCTGTGGGGACCTCGTATTCTACGAAGGCCGAAAGTTCGCTTATAACATCTATTTCCACAAACACCCTCGCATATCACCGATCGTGCAAGCGTTCGCTTGTCTGCTTTAATGGTTTGCCGACTAAACTAGCCAATTTCATCATCATAGTCGCACTCCAGTATAGTAGCGACAATTCAGGAAATCTAATCCATACAGGGGCCGAGTGAAGGATCTCCCTTTCACATCTCGTCTCCGGTGTCCATGCAATTTCATCATGATGAGTCTATCATTGAATGTCGAGGGCCCTCCTTGCAAAACCCTCTCCATGTCCTCTAGCATACCAAACTGCACGAAGTAAAATCCGTTGCTACGAGGGATAAACTCCATGCTGCCCTTCGACCGCCATAGGCGTTCCGCGTATCCCCGAATATAAGAATAAATAGTCCTATTCCCTAACACGTAAAGAATTATCGTGTTCTTCCAATATTCTGTAGTCTCCGCCAGGTCTTCCTCTGAAAAGGTCGCACGCACTCCGTTCTCCACCTGTTTAGGAGCCACGTATTACATCAATTCCTTTCCCAGTGTTGCTCCCGCGCACAGATAATCTGCCCATGCTTGCCCCGGTTGTCTAGAGTCAATTGTCTTCTTCCCCTTGTCACCCGTCGCCCTCTCCGAATTAGATGGAAATGTTGTCCCCCGCCATGTTTATAGGAATGGTCATCCTCCCCATCCCTTTTCTCGGCAGCATACCTCCCTGTCAAGGGCGGACGCAGGAAAAAATTTTAGAGGGGGCTAAGTGAAAAAAATCATCATCTGTTAACTCAAATCTACAAAAATTCCAGAATCAGCACTGCTAAGAATCGAACAGTGGTCCATCAATGTAAAGACCCAACGTCTCAACCAACTGTGCTAAAAACTACCTATGATAATTGCTTGTTACCTACTAGTATTTATCTCATTTCAAGCCCGGGCTGTAGCCCAGGTCAGCCCAGCTTATCCTCCGCCAATGCTCCCTGTTGTTGGACTCCTCTTCGATTGACATCCGTATGTCCGACCCTTTGTGGAGGTCTATGCATGCCTAATGACCCTTTATATATTTATTTATTTATTTATTTTATATATATATATATATATATATATATATATATATATATATATATATATATATATATATATATATATATATATATATATATATATATATTTGGAATATATTTATATATGTATATATATAAATATATATTTTGGAATATATATATATATATATATATATATATATATATATATATATATATATATATATATATATATATATATATATATATTAAGGAAATATACATATATAAATATATTCCAAATATATATATATATATATATATATATATATATATATATATATATATATATATATATATATATAAATATATATATATATATATATATATATATATATATATATATATATATTCATATTTATATATATATATATATATATATATATATATATATATATATATATATATATATATATATATATATTTTTATATTTCCTTAATATATATATATATATATATATATATATATATATATATATATATATATATATATATATATATATATATAAAATATATATATATATATATATATATATATATATATATATATATTTTAAGGAACCGTTACCTTTATTGGAAAAGAGGGTAATGAGTACATCCGACCTCTAAGGTAACAAAGAAAATAAAGCAAACACAACACTAATCCAATGCCCACTGCGGGATAGGCGAAAGATGACAACCTGAAAGCGACTTTCGAAACTGCCGTTTCACCTCCCGGACCAAGAAAGCAGCACCAGCACTACGCCCCTCATAGCAATGCTTGTTTCGGTTTTTCCAAAGCACCCAAATAATCGCACCGGCCAAGGATCTCCGATGGTGACTGTCCGGGCCACGCCACCACCTTAGAGGAAGACCAAAAAATCACGGTGCATCCGAGCCTTGAAGAAACCCCGGAAGACAGACCATACCTCCAAGGCAAGACCCCCGTGGAAGAAAATATGCTAAAGTGTCTCCACATGCCCGTCCTGACAGCAATGACACCTGGATGCCATATGAAAGCCGATCTTTTGAATGTTGTCATCAGTGGAAAGTCGGTTGTGGCAGATCCGCCACATCAGAATGCTCCACTTTGCTGGAATACATTGGCCCCAAATATGACAAAATAAGGAAGAGGTTGGATGTTGAATCCGACACAACCTCCATGTCGCTGCCAGAGAGAAAGATCCTTGCCGATCACCCCAGACAAAGGAATCAGGTACCGGAGTGCTAGTCAGGTTTGCCACAATGAGACGCCGCACTGCCTCTTCCCCAAAATGCTCCGAGATCAAAGGCTAATTCTAACCCTCGACGGACCAGAACGATCGGATAGCAGGACCTCCATTGTCCGAGTTCCTCGTCCTAGAATCTCGGATCTTCCTTCCCCTGTCCGATAGTTCCCTCACAATCACCGGTCGATGAGGATGGAACACCACCCTCCCGGCCAATCTGGCCGACCGTCGAAGCTCCCCAGTGCCACCACCCGCCGCTACCCGCCCCGGGGGATGCGCCCGACGCTGAGAAGTAGCCGCCACATTAGCGCCTGCCCCCCCGAAAGCCGGGGAATAGCCCGCCAGCCCAGGAACCCCAGGCGTCATTGCCTGGGCCCGCACCCGTCCCCGCGGCCGTCTCCCCGCTCCATGCCTGGCCCCTGTAGCCACACCATCGACCGTCGGATCAGCAACACGACCCAGCCGAGGGCCTCCCGGAATCCACGCTTCGCACCTTGCTGAGCCCTCACCACGGCCAAGTCTAAGAGATATATGAGGTTCCGTCAATTTCCTCCCCCGCAAAATCCGTCGCCAAATGGGAGAACACTTGGACGTCAAGAAAGCTTCGCAAGGATGACGCTTACGAAAATATTTTGATTTAAGGAACTCCACCCTTAGTCCCCTCCCATGCCGCAACTTCCACCATAATTTCATAGAGAAGGCATCCATAATATCCTTCAGACACTTGATCCCAAGACCCCCCTCGGATTTAGTCCGAGTAGCAAACCGCCACGCCAACCAACTCCTCTTAGCGACACCATCCTTGCTACCCCAAAAGAATGCCGCAAACATCCTCTCAATCGCCCTGATAACGGCTTTGGGTGGGCAACATGCTGCCAATGTATACATAGGGATAGATATGAGAACATTCTTAATAAGAACCAGCTTACCCTCAGGAGATAAAATCTTGTTATGCCATACCGTAAGCTTCGATTTTATTTTATCAAGTAGATCCCTGAACAGCCCTGTATTCCTTCTCCCGCACGTTAAAGGACAGCCCAAATAAGTAAGTGGCAAAGTACCGGTGCAAAAACCAAATAAAGAAGAGATAGTCCGTGCACGAGCCTCGGCCAATGGAGTCGCAGTATAGAAGGCAGACTTGGAATAATTAATCTTCTGACCAGAAACAGCCTCATAACGATGCAACACCTGCTGAAGAGCTCGCAAGCCTGATATATCCCCCGAAGTGAATATAAGAACATC
Organism: Iris pallida; assembly: GCA_029216955.1. Classification (NCBI taxonomy): domain Eukaryota; kingdom Viridiplantae; phylum Streptophyta; class Magnoliopsida; order Asparagales; family Iridaceae; genus Iris; species Iris pallida. Next base: position 29,254 of record JANAVB010033981.1, on the reverse strand, counting down.
ATCCGCGTAGGCCAGGTGCGAGATACGCGGTCCCCCTATCGGAGTATGAAAAGAAGATCTCCGATTTGTGTCTTGGCTTGAGGTTCCGAGAAAGCACCTCCGCGGCAATAATGAATAGAGCGGGGGAAAGAGGATCCCCCTGTCGGATCCCTCTAGTCGTCGGGAAGAAATCTGTAGGAGCTCCATTGAGAAGAACCCCATACCTGATGTCCGTCATGAGACGATAAATGATATCACAGAAGGCTTCATTAAAGCCAAATCTCCGAAGAACCCGTAGGAGGAAATGCCAATTAACTCTGTCATAAGCCTTCTGCATGTCAAGCTTGATTGCCACGTTGCCACCATGATTGGGTTCCCTCATAGATGCCGCCATGTCCTGGGCAATAATTATATTGTCAATAATCTCTCGCCCTTTAACAAAAGTACTTTGCTCCGGAGAAATAATTTTTGGAAGAAATTTTCGTAACCTGCAAGCAAGAATCTTGGAAATAATCTTGTTACAGAAATTGCAAAGACTAATAAGACGAAAATCTGAAAGATTCCTGGGGTGCTCGACTTTGGGGATAAGGAATAAGAAAGTATCGGATATAGAGGCCGGAAGGCGACCACCCAAGAAAAAAGAGCCAATGGCTTCCTCCACATCAGCAGCGATAATATCCCAACAAGAAGAGAAAATCTCCCAGAAAATCCATCCGGCCCGGCGCCACTAGACGGGTCCATCCCACGAACAATCTCCAGCAATTTCGATCTATCCGGACACCGGACAAGATCAGAATTGTCCTCACCAGAGATAATGCTGGGAATGACATCGAGAAAGTCATCATCATCGGTAATAGACTCAGCTCGGAACAACTTAGAGTAGAATAAGGAAGCCTCCGTCGCCACCTCCGCATCAGAGCCTGTTTTTGTACCATCAGCACGAATAATCTTCTGGATAGCAGCCTTTCTCTGCCTACTCTGGGTGCACGCATATAAAAATCGAGTATTCTTATCTCCTTCCAGGTCCCATTTCAGTCTGGCCTTCTGTTTCCAGAAAGACTCCTCAACCTGGATCTTTTGCTTCAGTCTGGCTACAGCCTCCATCCAGGAAGCCCTACCCCTCTCCGAAGGATGAAGTTCGTAATCCTCTTCCGCCGCCAAGGCAACGTCCTCTGCCTGACGGACCTCCTGAAAAACATCTCCAAAAGTAGATCTACTCTAGCCGGCCAGGACTTGTCCCGTCGTCCGCAAGTGCATGCCCAGACGCTCTAACGCATCATAATGCCAACAAGATTCCCAAGCCCGGGCAACCACCGTAAGGAAATCAGGGTGAGATGTCCAAAAGTCGAGGAAATAGAAACCTCAACGCTGTAAGGAAGTAACTGGCTGGCAGGATATCAAGAGAGGAGCATGATCAGATTCTGCCCGGTTGAGATGCTCGCAGGAGACCTGGACTCCATCCAGCCAAAAACCCGTCGCCAACAAACGATCAAGACGGGATCCCTACCGGTCAACCCCAGACTGACCATTCACCCAAGTAAAAGTGCTCCCTCTGAAGCCAACATCAGAGAGCCCGGCCGCCAACTGAAGTCGAGGAATTCTGCAATGGCCAGCGTGTCAGGTGGCCGGCCTCCAAATTTCTCGTCCAGAGAAGCAATGATATTGAAGTCCCCGCCCACAGCCCAAGGCAAGACAAAGTCCCTGGCTTGGACGTCAAGGAGGTGCCGCCATAGACGCCTCCTCTCCTGACGTGTTCCTGCACCATGAACAACAGACAACCGTACCGGATCCGAGAAACAGCTCAGAGAAAGCTGTATCGTGATAGCCTGATCACAGGAATCAATACAGTTGAGCCCAGTACCCGACTTGCTAAAACACCATATATTACCCTTTCATTGCAACAACTAGTATCAAAACCCAACCTCAGTTGATAAGAAATGAGTTTAGAGGATATCACCTTGGGCTCAATAATAGCAAGAACCTGGATAGAGTTGGTCCGACACAAGGACCTGAGACGGCATAAAGTGGATCTGTTCGCCGTCCCCCGAACATTCCAAATAAGGAAATTAACCATGGACCCTCTGGGGGTCCTGCCTATCCCGGGATGCATGTGATCGAAGAAGACGATCCGACTGAGGCGCCATCGACTTCCTTCGCTTACCAGCCGCCTTTTTGAAAGGTACCATCTGCCAGCCCTCTTCACGACCCTCCGGAAGGATAATGGAAGTTCTATCTTCAGGCAACAAAACCATATCGTCCCTAGGAGAGGGATCATCACCCCAGACGCAGATGGGGCCAAGGATGGGCTCCTCCCACACCACTAAGCTGCATTCTTCCGTGTTAAAACCATCCGCTATGACTCCTTATCCCAGCTGACTATGGATAATGATAGGAAGGTCCGGTAAAGCGATGGGGCAAATACCCTGCTCTGGCCCCGTCTGCCCGTCCAGACATGAACCCGGAATGCTGTATCCTTCCTGCATGGGGCACCCGACATCCGACCATAAATCCAGCTAGCCCGAAGATGACTCCCCCACGTGCCAGGATGGCAGAACGGAACACGCGCGATTGCCTTCACTCCTCCGCAAACCGGGCTGCGAGGACCCACTGCTAGCATCACGCCCCTGGACGCGCCTCCAAACCTGCCGTATTCCCTTCCCCTTCTTGTGCCTGGATCAACGTCGCCGACGGCCCCTGCTGGCACCTCGTCCTCCCACTGTGCCATTTTCCTCTAGCGTAACGCTAGAGGAAGTAGCGTCAATAACGGGTGGCCTTTCTACACCGCCGGCGTCGCCACCTGGGGTCGACCACAATCACTCTCTACGTAGCCATATAAGCCGCATGCAACACAGTATTGTGGAGTCCGTTCATACACGACCGGCTGCGAACGGACGCCATCAGGAAGTTGGAAGAATACCTCATGTTGTAATGGTTTACTGACGTCCACTTCAACCAAAACCCTAGCAACACCCGGCCTAGAAAATGAAGCCGTTGCTCGGTCCGTATAAAGCAGAGTGCCAAGACCAGAAGCGATGGAGAGAACCGCATTAGTATCAAACATGCAATGTGGAAGCCCGGGGAAGGCAACCCAGATTGGAACTCGAGGATCCTCTCTTATCGGCGAAAAATCCACCGAAGACCTGAATAACACCATCGGGACCCGTCCAACGAACCAACAGTCCTTGGATATTAGCCGAAGAAAATCGCTCTCCTCATGAGGTCGAATGAGGAAGTGACGATCGTCAATGGCCTTAACTTCAATCAAACCCCTGAATCCCCTCGAAGCAAAATCCTTCTTAATGGCCTCAGTCGGAAGTCTCCGCCGAGCAAACTTTCCGATAAGGTCCAGCCTACAAGGCGCTGTGAGGGCCTCCATGTCCGACGGGGAGAAGACGACCACCTTCCGACCGTCAACAGCAATGGCTGGACGAAAGGATACCCTCGACGAACTGCCCGCCAAACCCGTCGCTGAGCGCCCCACCACCGCTGTAGAAACTCACCGGGCCATTCTTCCCACCGCCTGCCCCCGTCGCCTGAGCCGACGCAGCCGAAGAAGCCATCGACGGCCTCACCTCCGCGTCAATACCGGAGGAGGGCCCGCAATGAGGGGCGGAGCCCCCCCCTGCAACCCGACCTCCCCCTCGGACGGCATCTGACGAGCACGCCTGATCCACCCTCGGCAGCGTTCGGGGGCCATGGGGGGCGGAGCCCCCCGCCGTTGCATCCATCCGCCGTTCGCACAGAAATCGCCCAGAATCGCCAGGGACAGGGCTCCCATATATATATATATATATATATATATATATATATATATATATATATATATATATATATATATATATATATATATATATATATATATATATATGTTTGACGAGAAAAATATGAAGATCCATTTATGCTTAAATTAAGCTGGCGAGCTTATAGACTAAGCGTGTCCGCGATGGCAAGTCCAAAATCTCAACTTAGGACAAGATGAATGCTACCTGAGAAGTTTCTATCTAAGGTAATAAATGATCTTATATTGAATTTTGGGGAAGCCCATAACTAGGCAATGATTTTTATGTGTTGTTTCATGATGGTTAAATAACTAGATTTTTTTTTGCGGATAGTACTTGAGACATTTTGAATTATTGTAGAAGTCTCCCGACAACATCATAAGCCCCAACTTCCCACGGGCCTGACATACGTCGAAGACCATATAAGTAGCAAAAGTGCTATTCATCGTCCATGTTTTTTGGACTACCATCATCCACGATGTTGCAATGATGTGGTGTTGTTCACTACAAGAAAAATGATCATTTACGGCATGCAAAGCATGCCGTAAATGATCTTTTATGGTGTACTTTTATGTGCCGTAAAAGGTCATGCCGTAAAAGACCAAATTTTTTACAACGCGCATTCGAACGCTGTAAATGACCCTCTTTATTTATTTACAACGCGCTTTTGAACGCTGTAAATGACACTCTTTATTTATTTACAACGCGCAGTTGAACGCTGTAAATGACCCTCTTTTTTTATTTACAACGCGCTTTTAAACGCTGTAAATGACCCTCTTTAGTTATTTACAACGCGCAGTTGAACGATGTAAATGACCCTCTCTTTTTATTTACAACGCGCAGTTGAATGCTGTAAATAACTCTCTCTTTTTATTTATAATGCACTTTTGAACGTTGTAAATGATCCCCTCTATTTTTTACAACACACATTAGAATGCTGTAAATGATCCTCTCTATTTATTTACAACGCTAATTCGAACGATGTCAATGACCCTCCATCTTTTTACAACACACATTTTATACGTTGTAAATGTTCCTCTCCATCTTTGTACAATGTGCATTCTAACGCTCTAAATGTCGCAACAACACTACAACATTTGTTAGGACATCAACAGTCATGCATCCATGAGGCGAGTGAGAGAACAAATAAAATAATAGCAACCAAATATACAATGAAGCTTTGTCAAGTTCAAATGACACAAATGCAAGTGTTATAAAAATATTTTCAGTAGAACTCAAATTCAAATGTCGCAAATGCAAGAGTCAAACAAATATTCGATAAAGCTTCTGGCAAGTTCAACCAAAATGATTGTTCAAATTCAAATGACACAAATGCAAGTGTCAAAACAAATAGTCAGTGACAATTCAAATTCAAATGACACATTAAACAAATATTCAGTGAATTACTTCTGCAAAGCGGAACAAAAATGGAAGTTCAGATTCAAATAACAAAAATACAAGTTTCAGTTGATAAGATCTCCTTTGTCATTGCCTTGTATATTGAAATAAAATCCACATCATCCATTTCTTCTTCAGTTGATAAGATCTCCCTGACTTGCTTTGGAAACAAAGCATTGAGTTCCAGACATAGCAATTACAACATTGTGTTAGCACGCAAGGATAAATATACAAGTTTCACATTTTTTATCATTTTCTCAGAAAAATATTTTGCCTTTAGACTGATATGGTGGTAAACTTCAACAAAAGGTATATTAGATGATAATCTTGATTCATATTGAAGCATCGGCCCCAACTTCATATTCAGTCCTGAAGTAATGCTAGTGTAATTTGGAGCATCAATGTCATGGCCCCAACTTCAACAAAAGTAAGCATATATCATTGCCCATACAGCTTGACTTTTGAAAATTGGTATTTTCTATTCAGCAAAAGGTATATTAGATGATAATGTTGATTCATATTGCATGAAAGTGTATCATAGTATCTCTCTCCAATGAACAAAATACTACTGTAAGAAGTGATCTATAGTTGTCCAGGAAGCCAGTGCAGCACTTTCTAACATACTCATGAGGCTCTTCATCCCACAAAGTTTGATCATTATCATTGAAACACATAAGTGGAAAAATTATCTCAAAAAGAATGATGTCAAGTTGATGATTTGATAACAAGCAGTGTATGACTTCTAAAGGATTGATGATTTTGAAGAAGATGAGAGAAACGTGATTAGGAAATACGGTAATGAATGACTCATCTCGTTTAAATTATAAAAACCAACATTCTTCGGCTCGACAACTGCATAATTTATATAAACGACATACGGATTAAGGACTGCAAATTTATTGAGACATATATATATATATATATATATATATATATATATATATATATATATATATATATATATATAATAAACAGTGTCTCAAAAATATATATATATATATATATATATATATATATATAATAAACAGTGTCTCAAATTTGTTGGGACAGGGTCTATTTCTAATGACTTCATATATATTATTATTTTTTTGAGATAAGAATCTACACTAGGATATATCAAATTCAATACTGTGTTTGTACTGTGTCACCACATATGTTAGTTCTGTATCGAGTTGTATTCTTATCCTTGCAACAATGAACTATAGTATGCAGGTGAAGAGATGAAAAACATTATTCACCACCAACCTATCAATTATTTACCTTCATAAACAATAAGCACGTTGTCATTATTTATTACCACAAGGTCTAGACAGACCTAGACAAGACCTGGGCAAGCTTAGGCAGCACATAGATGAATGCTTAGTACCTGAAAGTTGTCGATACGACAGAGTGACCTTTAGGCACCCAGATTTTGTCCAAGGAGCTTGATAGCTGCCTTACATAATGGAGACAGTAATGGTGCTGGATGCTCTTTATGCAGCTATTGTTGCCTGGTCATCTTGGTGCCTCTTTTCAACTGACCTGAGCCTTTCTCCAAGCAGGGTTTGGCAGCAATTTATTTTGTGAGTATAATTTTTCAGGCAGCATCTGCTGAGTTTGAATTGTCTCATCCTAAGGTGTTATGTATTATCAAATATTACTTAGTTGCAACTGAACTATGTTGTATGTGTATGTGCGCGCCACAAGGCTCCTGCTTACGCAGGATCTTGGGAGGGCCGAGATGTATGCAACCTTATCCCTATACATATAGAGAGGCTGTTTCAGTCACTCGAACCTGCAGACTCAAGGATGCAAGCAAGAACCCTTACCGTTGTCTCATATTTACATATATAATTTACACAAATGCTAACTTGATCATTCTTTGGCTTAAAGGAAAGGTGAACAATATCCAATCCTGCTGTCTTTATATATCAATATGATTTCCTGAATTCTTAGGTTTCAGCCCAATAGAGGTTTCGGTTCTGTGTCTGTTCTCATTCTGTTCTCAAATCTAGAAGCGATGATCTATTAAGCCTCTTTATTTGGTCCTCTTAGATTGGTCAAGTCGCTGCTAGTCTGAGATCTCTCACGGGGTCTGGAGCGAGCTAAACCAAACTGAGACTAGCCTTTTGTGTCTTAGTTTTGTGGTTACATGAGGATTGCTGGTGTTGTAGAGACCATTTAACCTGATTTAACCTGTCCACTAGCAGTCCTACTTAGGCTGTCACCTGATCTAAGATGATGCTTATGGTTGCACAACAAAAGATGTTTTGTTACTTTTGGGCAAGCTTAAGCAGATATATTACTACCTCATTCCTTTTAGCTATCTAATTCTCTTGATTGCCCTCCTTTCACCCATCTCGGTTTGTTAGGAGCATGAAAGAGGTCAAGAACAAAGTGCTTCCACAAACAGTAAAAAATTGATTACACACATGAAAATACCAAAATAAGAGTGCATCTGGATTTGGATTTAACATTTTAGAGATGCAAGACAAAACTGTAGATTGAAGGCTGAACTCTGGATTGAAGTCTGAATTCTGGAACTGGGTTGAATCTGGACTGAATTATGGAAAGGGAATGTGAAGTGAACTTACATATTGAACTTTTCAAGCCCACCATTATTCTAACAGATATCCTAATTAATAAAATCATTTAAGGCGAAGGATACATTGCATTGCACAAAACAGAATGCTACCTAAACAGTGAATTCAAGTATCCAGGATCATAACTAGGTGACAACTGATAACTAAATTTTCACGAAAAAACAAGTAGCTTTCTCAATATACACTTATTTTTGGTAAGGGTTGAAGGCTAAATATCACAAACTCAAAAACCACAGAACCACAATTCCTTAAACCAGCAAGCTTTTAATTCCTGATACCCACAAAACCATAGCCCAAATTCAAAAAAACAATGAGGAAAATATCATATAGAGTTCCAAGACAAACCTCATAAGTGTATGTCCACATTTCATTGTTCAGTCCAGACTTTGTTCTTTAACCTGTCCTTGAAAAAGAATCACATAGTTTAACAAATGCTTAAAAATCACATAGTTCTAGAAATACTTAAGATTAACATAGTTGTACCTCAAATAAAGAAGCCTAGTCCAATTTGATATATCTTATAGGCCATGCAATCGTACTCTGTTCAGCACAAGAAAGTTTACCGAACTCAGCTGTTGGTCGACCAACTAAGCAATTTGCACATCTTATTCTCAATATTAGAACCTTTAGCTCCACTCGCTAATTCATGTTGTCTTCTTTGTGTTCCTTCACAACCAGAATCTTGTATACTTGCTACACTTCCTTTGTTGCTTTTTTCTGTTTTGTGCTCTCTCGCTAGCGGAAATTTGAATGCTCTTTGCCTTTTTGTTTTCCCTGATCATTTTGTATTCTCTCATCTTTAGAACTTCTACCGATTGTATCTTCCTTCTGTTTGCTTTTTGCTCTCTCATTACAAGATAGTTGATCGTTGGAATTTTTTTGCGTTTTCTTTTTGCTATCTCATTGGCCGAAAGTTGAACACTTGTATTTTCCTATTATCATTATATAAGTAGGTCAAATATCAAATTTTGTGATCAAGTGCATTGACAAAACCAAAAGAAAAGTTAATATGGATATTTCATAAACTTACAGAGTTATTTCCTCCTTTGTCGAACCGACCCAAAAGATCTTTCACCAAGCCCTTCAAGCTCTCCAATTCATTCTCTAATCTTGTGACTTTATTACCTATATGAATTTGACCATCCACTTTTGAAGGATTTGCTCCAAATCCAAACCCTCTTACTCGTCCTCGTGGATCCGGACCAAGTACTTTTGCTACGACATCATTTGTTATAGAAGTATGTTGTGATGGATCTTCCTGAGCCTTGTATTGCTTTACTTGTTGCTAGAAAAATACAAATTGGAGATATATAAATACTAAAATATAAAAACAAACAAAAGAGAGCTTAAATATACAACAAGATATTGTTACCACTATATCCGAGTCTTGAACTTCCCCATCTGAATTGGTCTTTCGTGCTTCATATGCATGAATCCAAACATCGGCCCTTGAAATTGCTTCAGGTGTCTCACTTTTTTGCTTCTGCAAAATAACAAATATAGATAACTACAGTAATCTCATATTTTAAACCAAGAATGAACCTAACATATTATTCTTACCAACTCGTCTTCAACAACGGCAAAACTTTTTCTACTTGTACGATGCACTAAATCAACTTGTTTTGCTCGCATCTCTTTGAATTTTTCAGTTCTTTCCTATGAAAAGGATTAGGAAAAAAATGTTGGTGATATAACAAGATACAAAAGTGTAAGAAAAAATAGAGTTAGGGAAGAAAACATTGAAGTATGTACTACGAAATCTCAAAACTAGAATTACCAAAAAAGTATGACTTGTTCTGGCTTTAATAAAAGACATCCACTTGTCCATAGATTCAATGTTTGCAGGTTTGAGGAGGCTAGCAGCACGTTGTAGGCCTCCCACTTCCGCTTGCGTCCTCACTTGTTTCACCAAATTGGATCTCCATTCTCGCCAAATCTTAAGTAGCTTTCTAAAAGTATAATCCTTGTGGCACTCATCAATAGCAAAATTTTGCTGCAAAAATATGATCCAAATTTGGTTGTTAAATATCATGTAAAATATAAGAAACAAGTCAATAGTAATACTAACAAACTTACCGTTACATGTTCCCAAATTTGATCTTTGAAATCAATTGAGACATCCTTCCATTTAGTCATATTATCTGGTAGCAACTCTCTTGCCGTCATGCCAAGGAAAGAACTAAACTTTGGAGCATTTTCCTTAATGGGTTGGCCTCTATGGTTGAAATCAAGGGGGAGAGGAGCATGCTTAGCTTGTTTGCTAACTGCCAAACATTTTGCCTTACCCCGAGGCGTTCTTTTTGGTTTTTCTGCATTGACCTCTTCTACTAAGCCATTTGGTAATGTATTGGATGATGTCTTAGGTAGGGAGTTAGAATCTTCATTAGAAACGCCATCCAACATTGGTAAGGACCGGTTCTTTTCTTGTCTACATGCAATAATAGCAGCAATTCGTGAAGCTTTCTTGTGTTTTTTGGTTCTCCTTGGAGCACTGTTTGAGCACTTCATTAAACAAAAAAAGTTAAAATAATGAAAATAAATAGTAACTATTTAATACTTGTAAATTTACATGTCTAGAACAATTTATTGTAAGAAATTGAGTGTCAATTCATAGTAATAGGTAATAGGTAACATGAGTATCAATAATTATAATGCATGGTACATGACATCATGTTCAAAGTGTATACAGTGAGTGTTCCAGATGCTTTGCAGGTAAGGTAGACTGCAATTTACAAGCCCAGGAAGATTGGACAAGTTATTAAGTCAATGGTACATGACATCATGTTCAAAGTAGGCACCCTATTGTCGCCACTCGACAATAATGCTGTTTTGGGGCTGAGTCTCCTCCATTTGAGAACAACCACAACAGTTATTTCCCCTCAATCACTAAAATAGGAAGAGGGCTATAAGTAGCAGTTGGTGAGAAGGGGTTTCATCAGTCTACAACATTTGGTATCAGTTTTCATTATTGTTTCAGTCCCACATGAGGACTTTATTATCAGTCAAGGGGTAATCAATTTGTATAGTTCAGTCCCTTTTTGGTTCAGTATCATATTGTTCAGGCTATTTCAAATATTCAGTCCTACTTGCCTGTACAGTTCAATCATTTCAATTTACCATTTAACTTTGCATCAATATAGTGATTTCCCATTCCTTTGAGTATCAGTCAATGGGATACATATTAATTAGTATCAGCCATACATTAATAGTTTAGTCCCTTCGTATCTTAACTGTTCAGTCCCCAAACTGAACATGGTATCAATCCTCTTTTGGGTTCAGTCAATAGGAAATTAGGTAACAGTCCTACTAGCTTATTTTTTTAGTCCCAGTTTATTATTGTTCAGTATCTACTTGATACATATGCTCTGTTTTTGTATCAGTCCAGATATTTTATTTTGGTTCTGTCCCCAATACTTTATGTTCAGTACATGCCAGTACACTGAGTGTGGGGAATTCCTACTATTCAGTCCCCTATCCTACTTCTTGAAATCAGTGAATGAGGGTTAGCTATAGATGTCACCCTTATGTTTCAATTCTTGTACAGCTTTCCTGTGTAGCAGTAAATGGATAGAAGAAAGGACTCGAATAAGGGGCTGTTTTGGTATCAATTGGTTCAGTCCTCATGAGGCCATGATGTATCAGTCCATGCCTATTTAGTTCATTTGTTCATTATATCATTTTACTGTTCAGTCCCCAGTTATCATCTGTTCAGCCTTTATTTACATTCAAGGTGCAGTCCAGTCTATTTGATTAGTCCTTTACCTTCACATATGCTCAGTCCCTGTCCTACATCTCTTTTTTGTTCAGTTTGCTTAATTTCAGTCCCTATATTTGTGTATCAGTCCTTTTGGACTTAATGTTCAGTCCTGATTAAAATTATCAATCCCCAGTTGAGTTCAGTCCACATATCACAAGTGCAGTCCCTTAGCTTCGTATCAGTCTACTTTGTATCCAAAAGTTCCAGTCCATTAATTAGTTCAGTCTTGCATTCAAAGTCAGTCCACTTTCCTATATGGAGTCCTATGACTAATATATATATTAGTTCAGTCACTCTTTAGATGATCAGTCCTTGCATACCTTTGTTTAATCCTAATTGTTCATGTTCAGTCCATTCCTTTATGTTCAGGTTTTGTAATGTCAGTCCATATCCATATATGTTACAGAACCAATATTTTGCCTAAAAGTATTGCAGGTTATTCAAGTTTTCCTATATTTTGCCTAAAAGTATTGACCAAATATTGCTAAATTTATTCTGCAAGATGCATGCAACAAATTTATTCTACAGGATGCATGCAACAGAAAAAGTAACCAGCAGAATAAACATATATTGCTAAATTTTGCTTCAATTACTTTACTACGATTTGTCAGAGAGAAGGTACATTTAAAGTTAAAAAAACTAAAAGTTGGAACTTACTTCTTCACCGTTTTTATCCATCTTATTGACCAAATATTTATTCTCAGATAATTTGATCAATCTTCACCGTCTTCACTTTCAGTCTGTTAAGAAAATATAATAAATTCATTAGATTCATAAAATAAACATCTACTCAAACAATAACTCAAGATTAATATAGATAATTATATAAATGGTCTTGGTATGATTATCGATACATAAGATAGATCCTCATAATCACGTATTACACAATCTTCATCATCAATATCAAAGTGAAGGTGTGATACATCTAAAGGAGTGCATGGCATGTATTCATTCTCATCATCCGTCTCATTCTCATAAAAACCTCTTTGTGGTGCTTTCAATACAACATACCAATTCGATGTGTCCGACTCTCTTGAATAAAATACTTGTTTTGCTTGTGATGCAAAATTAAATGGATCCCTCTCAAATTGATGTTGTCCTTGATGGAGGTTAACTAATGTAAACCCATCTTCAACTTTGATACCATTTTTTATATTTGCCCAATCATAATCAAATAAAGGTATTTTAAATTTGTAGTAGTCCAGTAACATGATATCTTTTATGATACCATAGTAAGTTACTTTTCCTACTACTTGTGAAATCTTTCGCACTTGCTCGACACATTGTTTCTGCTTCAATAGAAACCCCACAATTTTTCTGTGCTTTTCTCGGCATCCTTTGTGTGAAATCGATTTCCATTGATAACATAACCAGAATAAAACTTTACTTCTCTATTAGGCCTACATGCAAGCCATCTAACAATATTTGATATTGGAGTACTACTGCCACTTCTTACTTCATTTCCCAGCCATTCACTAAACGTGTTCATATGTCGCTTTTCTAAAAGAGATTCATTCTTGGCCAAACATTTATCTAAACGTATAAGCTGCTCTTTGTGCATTCTGGAACAATAAAAAAGATAAGTTTGAGTATAAATAATGAGGATTAAAATTTAAAAAAATTACTATAGAATATAACTTACTCTCTCCATTGATCAACTTCCGCGGTATTCTTCAACAAATAACGATGGGCAATCTCTAACATAAAAGAAGTCATTGACTTTTTTGTCCTACCTTGATCAAGTGGCCGTCCTTCTACTTGTTCTATCTTCTAAATCTTCATTGCGCCTATGTTGATGCCCTATATCAGCTGTTTGTTTTATGTACCCAGAACAAAAATGTGTCAACTCATCAGCTAAATACTTCTCAGCTATGCATCCTTCGGGATTAGAACGATTCTTAACATATCCTTTTAGGACCATCATATACCTAATCATGATTACATAATAAATTTAAGCTTTATAAGTAATCAGATTAGGCTATAATTAATATAGAGATATACCATAAAAATTGATCCTCACCTTTCAAAAGGGTACATCCATCTGAAAGGTACCGGTCTAGCAATCAGCGCTTTTTGTCCAAGATGAATAGTTAAATGGACCATAATGTCAAAAAAGACGGAGGAAAGAACCTTTCCAACATGCACAAAGTTTTAGCAATTTCATCTTCAAGATGCTCTAGTTTATTTTTATCAAGTACCCTTTGACATAATTGATTAAGAAATGCACAAAGGCGAAAAATAGCAATCCTCGGTTCCTGAGTAAAAGTCCTCTCAATGCCACCGACAACACTTGTTGTACTAAGACATGACAATCATGGGACTTGAGGCTGTAAATCTTGTGGTCTTGTAATGACACTCGATTTGCAATGTTTGAACTATAGCGATCTGGCAATCTCAAATTTGCTAATCTCTCACAAAATATATGCTTCTCTTTCTTTGAAAGTACGTACGGAGGTATAGTACCTTTTGAACTACTAAACTTATCATCTTTGAGATGTAATTTTTTTCTGATGCCCATCACCTTCAAATCTTTTCGAGAATTCAAATTGTCTTTCGTTTTCCCCTTTATATTCAATAGAGTGCCAATAATACTCTCACAAATATTCTTTTCAATGTGCATCACGTCTAAATTGTGTCGTAATAGCAAAATCTGCATTATGAAGAGAATACATATTAAATTTAACAACTAATATAAATAAAGGAAAAAAAAGGGAAAAAAAATACCTCCCAATATGGTAACTCAAGGAAAATAGATTTCTCCATCGCTTTGTAAGCTGTGTAGGATCATCACCATCATTATAATCGATTTCTTTATTTCTCTTCTTTGTATTTTCATGTTGTTGACTCTTTGACTTTCTCCAAACATTTACAATATTGTTGACCACTTGAAGAACCTCTGAACCGGTTAATTTTTTAGGCCTCAATTGATGTTCTTTGGTTCCATCAAACCATGATGCTTTCAACCGCAAAGGATGATTAGGTGGAAGAAAAATCCTATGGCACATGTAAGCAAATTTTTTTTCCATTTTTCATCCATTTTAAGCATGTCTGAACACCACAAACGGGGCATGCCTTCTTACCCTTTTTAGAATATCCTGATAAATTTCCATACGCTAGAAAATCATTTATTGTCCACATCAAAATAGCTCTCAAAGTAAATGTGGTCTTAGTGAAAGCATCGTACACACTAACTCCGTTGATAAATAATTCTTTTAAATTTTCTATAAGTGGTTCCAAATATACATATATATCATTTTCTGTTTCGGACCTGGGATAAGTAATGACAACATTAAATTTTCTTTAGACATGCATAAAGAAGGAGGGAGATTATAGGTAACCAAAATCACAGGCCAACAACTATATCTTGAACTAAGATCACCAAAGGGGTTAAATCCATCGGATGAAAGACCAAACCGAAGATTACGAGGATCTGATGCAAAAGTTGGAAATTTACTATCAATTTTCTTCCATGCAAACGAGTCAACTGGATGGCGCATCATGCCGTCCTGGCTTGTGTTATTGTAATGCCATGTTAATTGTTCTGCCTTTTCAGATGACTTAAACATTCTCCTAAACCGAGGTATGATTGGAAAGTACCGCAAGACCTTTCCAGGAATTCTTTTATGAACCTTTTGAGTACGCTTATTAACCTTCCATCGTGATTCACCACATTTTGGACACATCTCCATATGTTCTAAATTTTTTCTAAATAAACAACAGTCATTCACACAAGCATGTATCTTCTCATACCCTAAATCACCTTGAGAAACTTCTTCATAGAGTATAATGAATTTGAAAGTATGTTATCATTTGGTAGCAAATCCCGAATGATGTCAAGAAGTTCATCAAAACCAGTATCAGATAGGCTATACCTAGCTTTATACTTATATAAAATAACCGTAGCAGACATCTTTGTGATGGTACAATCCGAATATAAAGGGAGTTCCGCCTCTTCCACTAAATCTTTCAAATCAGGCTCTATTCTTTCATCTGTAGGTTCCATAATATCATCATCAGCATAAAGTGCATCTTTGTACATGTTATAGGTCTCTGGAAACTCTAAATTTCCATCTTCTAATGTATTCAACTTTTCTCCATGAAAGATCCATATAGTGTAACGAGGATGCATACCATTTATAATCAAGTGATCATATACGGTATCAAAACTATGGTATTGTAGGTTCATACAACGACTGCAAGGGCATTGAGTCTTTTATAGATCCACCTTACATGCTTGAGCCATATCCACAAATCTCCTTCCATCATGATAGGCTTTACAAGTTCTAAAGATCAAGAAAAAACATGAGAAGGAGAAGGAAAAAATTAATCTTTTTTTTACAAAGAAACGAAACGACACAGTATGTATATTCATACGATTATATAGTTTAGAGATTTTTAAAATAACCTTGAAAGATGTATCCAACTTTTATCCATGATGTTCTTTTTTCCTTGGGAATCCTCCTTATCTTTAATAGAGAGTTCTACAAATATATTTTTCAAGATAATGAAAAATGATAATAATAATAGTAATAATAATAAATATGGTAGCTAAGAAATGAAAGGAAACAAAACAAGAAAGCAACCTGGAGATCTCCAACAAACACGTACAACCGATCC
The DNA here is from genome assembly GCA_029216955.1 of Iris pallida. NCBI lineage: Eukaryota > Viridiplantae > Streptophyta > Magnoliopsida > Asparagales > Iridaceae > Iris > Iris pallida. The sequence goes on along the minus strand of JANAVB010033981.1, from coordinate 13,142 downwards.
CTAACAAACAGTAACTGATATATGCCTGCGACATATCAGAAAATTACCATTATAAGCCTCCAAAATGTAAGAATCTTACGATCAGATAAAAGCTATTATATTTAGGGCACTCCTTCATACAAACTTAGGATCACATAAAAGCGGCACTTCACCCTACAATTCATCATGTCCACCTGTGTTCCAACACAATTCATGTGTCCATCTGAGTATGCACTTGTGTTCTTTACGGGATCATAAACATTCCATGATGAGAAGTATCATGACCCTACTTGGAAACTACTATAAGGTGTCCATCCAGTAGCCCTTTTTGTACTTAAATTCCTATAAATAAAATGTTCAAAACACAAACTGAGCCGCACAAAGTGTTAATGTTAAAGCTCTCTATACTTAAAGACAAATACGTAGCCATGTCCTTGTGTCATGGTTAGCAAAAAAAATTTTACAGGATAATTAGAAAGAGGAAGAGAGCATAGATTCATACACTGAGACTGCATAATGCTAAAACAATATAGAATGCAAAGGGAAACTCTATAGCTAAGGAGACATTGGCACAAACTATATGAACAACTACGGTAAAGGAGAGGGTTGATTTAAATAACCCACGCATCGATTTGCTGGTATTGAACCGAAACAAATAATATTATTTTCAAAATCGAGCTAAAATAAACCTCTATCAACAACTGAATAATGCTCACCCCCAGCCGTTGGCAAATGCATTCTTAATGTGATATGTTATTTTTGTGTTATGGATATAGTTGACTATTTCTTGGGAACTCTATCTACACAGCAAAACTTTTGCTTTTGTTGAGAAATTATCCGGTGACCAAAGGTGGTCGAAACGAGCCAAACAGTCAATTATAGGAGGAACGGGCAAAGGATTTGGATGCACAGAATGTGCAAACATGTCTGACACATAATAGCCAGAATATAGAATAGCCAAGAGATCGAAATTCTATCAGAAGCCATTGCCAGATATGATGTGCCAGTGTTAAAGCGGAAGAAAAGGATCCAAACATATCCAAAATGTTCGGAACAAATCTTTGTTTGCAATGATTATGAACTCTGGAGCTAGAAATCATCATCATTTAAACCTTTTTCCATTTAAAAAAATCCGATATATAGGTCATACAAAAGCTACATATTATTATTTGACAATTTTACGACCAAATGTGGACCTAACACCAACTTTCTTTATGTTGGTGCTAAATTATTAGCCAATATAGCTATGAGCATAAAATGGCCATGACATAAACCATAGGTGCTAGTTGGATTGTAGGTAGACCTACGTTTTAGATTACAATTTAAGATCATACAACCAAAGAGCAGCCACTAAGTTCCCCTAGATGATACAGTTTGTTATAAGAAATTGCATTCGCATTACGCTATAAAAAATATAATAAAGGAATGATAATCGCAAAGCTAGAAATCCTATGCAATAAAATCAACCAAATAACATCTAGTCAGGAATAAAATATCTTGGAAATATTATGAAAGGACATTTTTTCACTTCCCATGTAGCCTTAAAAAGAATGCTTCAACACATTGAATGTTTGATCTCGCTACAAATTGTGTTGCTATTGAGAGCAAATGTAAAACAACTACAAGTTGCTATCATTATATGACCACCAGAATCTTCCAAATGAAGAAAGAACCGTGCTAAGAAATGAAAATAAGAAGATAATGATGATGACAACAGTTGAAACAAAGAGAACAAATATGGTAGATAAGAAATGAAAGGAAACAAAACAAGAAAACAACCTGGAGATCTCCCACAAACATGCACAGCCGATCCCCAACAAGCACAGTCGAATCTGGTGATATAAGAAGAAGAAGAAGAAGAGAACAAACCCTAAATTTAGCTTCTACCATGTGGAACAATTGGACAAACCCTAGATTTAGCTACAAAATCAAATCAAAGGAGAGCAATTAAACAAACCCTAGATCGAGCGGGGCCGATTCTTGCGATGTCTCCTAATTCTCCCAGGGGAAATAAAATATGTGAGGAGCAAAATGGGGGCCGATCCCTAAAACATTAAGGGGGAAATGAAATATGGGAGAAGCACAGCCGAATATCCCTGTCAAACCCTACTTTTTTGGGGGAAATAAACTTAAGGAGGGAATAAAACTTAAGGGGGAAATAAAACTTAAGGGGGGAATTAAAACATTAAGGGGGAAAATAAACTTAAGGGGGGAAATAAAAACTTAAAGGGGAACCATCTAGCCGATCCTAATTTTTAAGGGGACAATTACAACATGCATAGATATGGGCAGTAAATGAGTGGTCAAACACAACGCACAAAAATGCATGTCGTAAATGAGTGTTCAATTACAACACGCAGCAATGCATGCCGTGAAAGAGTGTTCAATTACAACACGCAAAAATGCGCGCCGTAAATGAGTGTTCAATTACAACACGCAAAAATGCATACCGTAATTGAGTCTTCAATTACGGCGTGCATGTCAAACACGCCGTAAAAAAGACACAAAACAACTCTTTTACGGCATGCATATTTGCACGCCGTAAATGAGTATCATTTACAACGCGCAGCAACTGCACGCCGTAAATTGCGCGGCGTAAATACTACATTTTCTCGTAGTAGTTATGGCGTTGATTTTGTTGTTTTAAAATTTTAATCACAAATGATAGAATTCAAAAATAATATTAGAATATCACAAATAAGAAATTAAATAAATATGTTATCTGTAACACTAAAATTGTTGTCACGTCTATGTCTCGTCAGCGCCATGTTTTAGTGTTAGAGAATCGATCTTAAATAAAAAATTTTATAATAGAATTGAAAAATCAAATTAGAATATGAAACATTAAAAAGGGGAAAAAATTATCTATAATACTAAAATTGTTGCCACATCAGTATCACATCATCGCCATGTCATATATAGGTGATCAATGGTATCACCCAAAAAATTTGGGTGACGAATAGTATTTCTGTTTATGTAGGATGTGTACACCCATGCGGTTATAAGACTTAAAAGAAAGAACCTCGAAAATGAATAATAAGTTTTGTAAATAAACCTTATAAATCCTTTTTTTTTTAGAATCTGATCATCTATAGTTAGCTTCAAAAACTTCAATATCAGTTTTTTTATAACCTACAACAGGTCACGACAATATATTTATAGTAGTTAAAAAGACCTTACTATTACTCAATTATTTCCGAGTATAATATAAAAGATCAATATCTTTTATATATTTTTATGAAGAAATCATGTTGATTTTCGGCCGCCTCGCCAACACGATCCTAATACACAAAAATGTTGATGATAATACTCTAACTTTGAAAGGTGAGTTAAATGTAGTTTTCTATACCCGTAACATACAAAATTTAAGCAGATGACAGTCAAGTGAAAGAAGATGGCATTAAAAAGAAAAGAGCAGACAACCAAACCAAAAATTATGTGGCAACAAAACATCAGGAAAATGTAGGCTACTAGCTGGGAACCCCCCCCCCCCCCCCCCCCCCCCCCCCCGCATAGTTCCAGCCAAAGACACGATCCTATAATGTAGGTCATAGCCTGGAGTCACAAAACTACATACTTTATATAAATAAATACACAAAATGACAGTACATGAGGCTTAACAATTCTCTCTTTGATTGTCCAGTAAGTACATGGTCGATCCATGGGCACACTGCAAAGTTTCATATAAAGATCGAAGAGACGAATTAAAGCCACACAAATTTACTTTGATGTACACACTGCAACTCCTCATGCAGTTGGGTAGGAAGCCTGCATGGCAATCCCGCATAAGCCTTCTTGAGCTTCCACGTCCCTCTCCATCCTTATGTACCCACTCTCGCCCCAAGACTCACCCCATGAGTTCTTCACCAACCAATACTTGGTCCCGTCGCTCGTAGACCCATAGCCAACCGCTGTCACACCATGATCCAAATCGGTTCCACATTCTCCTGTAAAAACGCCACTGGAGTACAATTGGAAGGCGGAGCCTCCAGCGTCGATGGCGACCGAAATCGGCTGGTTGGCTACAGCCTTTAGCAGTGATGCCTCGCTGTTGGCCGTCACATCCTCAAAACCCTTGATGGCGGCAGCATGGTTGGCATTCTTTTTAGCATTGCAGGTTCCGTCAGCAGCCTTGTACGGGTAGTTGGCTTCGGTGGTGAGACCCTTGTTCTTGATTATGAATTTGAAAGCATCGTCCATGAGGCCACCGTTGCATCCTTGGTCGGAGCTGGTGTCACAGTCCACAAGCTCTTGCTCAGACAGGGAGACGAGTTTGCCGGTGCTCAGCTTGTTGATTCCTTCTGTTGCAGCTACCGCGGAGAATGCCCAACAACAACCTGCACATGTTTACCATTTTTGGTGAGATATATATGATCAGTAGTTTTTCAAAAGTACTGGAGCTGCTACATTTTTTGAATGTTGAGGTAGCTAGAAGGAAGGATCGATCTGTCGTATAATTTCTTACCACATTGTCCTTGATCCTTGATGGGAGTGACTGCACCCTTGGTCCTCCAATCCAAGCTTGTCGGTACGACGGTGACATTCTCGTACTTGAAGTTTCCCTTTGCCTTGTCTGAGATTTTCTTGGTCGGTTTAAAACCATTTCTGCTGGCCGTGAACTCCTTGTTGGTTAGGTCAGCAAATTTGTTGGTGCCGAGCTTATTGTGTTTTCCAGCATCGTTGAACGTTTCAATAAACTCAACATTGGCCTTAAAAATCTCAAACCGGAGTGCCTTCTCGGCCGCATCCTTATAAACTCTTCCATACTGAACCATCCATCTGTCGTGCCTCTCCGACATGGACATCTCACTTAGATCACGAGAGGCCATGGACTGAGAAGCCCAAACTCCAATGAATAGCAAGGCCATCCATAGGCACTTGGTAGCAGTAGTAGATAAATTAAAAGACATGGTGGTACGTATATGTATGGTATAGAGTGTAGTGAAGCTTAATTGAACAGAAGATATTGGAGGAGTAGCATGGCATCTCCCGCTATATATAGGTAGATATTTGGGAGTTTAATCATACTTGAACGTATAATTGGGAGGGAGGGAGGGACAGCTTAATTGCTTGTGCGTGCCGTGGAGTTAGTAGGTGCCTCATTAAATGGTTTGCTTAATTGTTTAATTAGATACACTGCCCTGCCGTGAAATTTGAAGGATGGGGTTGCTGTTCTTCGGGATCAGCACTAATAGCGTGCTACCAACGGCTCTAGGAAGTTATAGCCCTTCGAAGAAGGCTGCCACTGCATCGATGATGTCCTCTCCCACAATCTGCCAGCAGGATTGGAAGAACCTACCAGAGAAACCATCCGGGCCCGATGCCCTATCCCCTTCATCGAGAAAACAGTATCCCTAACCTCCGTCGCTGTAGGCACTGCCTCGAGATAGGCGTTGTCCCCTTCTGAGATTAGCTTCAGAATGACTGCTAATAGTTCCTCATCTTTGTGTCTCTCACCCTTCGGTAGCAAGTCAGAGAAATACTCTGTAGCTTTGACTAGGATCTCCTCATGGTCATGCAAAATATTCCTATTCCTTCCCTCAATTTGATGAATGTGAAGTTTTTGCCTCCTACTACGAACACAGCCATGGAAATATTTAGAATTCTTATCCCCTTCTAGATACCAATGAAGCCTCGCCTTCTGTCTTCAGAAAGCCTCTTTCGCGATCCTCCATTTGAGCATAGCTTGCGCCATGTGAAATGCAATCATGTTCTCTGCACTCTCATCATCCACGAATAGCAACTCAGGCCATAATGCGTCATCTTCTGCCTTCCTAACCTCCTGGAAGATGTCGTCAAACTCCTCTCTGCTCCATTTGCCTACTGCGTGTCTGACATGCTTCAGGAATAGCCACTCTAGTCAGGGGGTTGATGTGATTCTCCTCCTCCCAAACTCTGCTCACGAGCGGCGGAAACCACGGGTTGCTAATCCATAGATCGAGAAACCGGAAAGTCTTCTTTGCATTTTGTTTGTGTAGCCTAATATCCACCAATAAGGGGCTGTGGTCAGACTCCATCACTTTAAGATGCTCGACAGAGGTACTAAACACAGAATCATTCCAGAAGGAATCCACAAGCATGCTGTCCAGACGCGACCTTTGCTGCTTATCCCCCTCCCGATTGTTACACCAAGTGAATCTTGAGCCAGAAAATGATACCCGGGTAGATTGGCTTGAAAAATAAAATGGCCAAAATCTGTCATAGAAGAGGAAACCGGGGGCAGGCCTCCAGCCTTCTCATCCGAACATAGGACTGCATTAAAGTCCCCACATAGCCATGGGATCCCAATCCTGTTCTCGTGAACCTGCAGCAACTTCTCCCAAAGGCTCTGCCTAGCTTGCACGGTAGCACCACCGTGTATAACTGACAGCAGGAAACTACAATTAGAGCCGCTGTCCTCCACCATTACTGATAACGCCTGGTCGTCGTCATCCTCAATCTGTAGATTAATACCGTCCCTCGCAAGGATCCAGATGTCTTTAAAGCCGACAACCCCTCCGTGAAACCTAGCTTGAGTTGGTAAGCCCTCTTCTTCTTCATCTTTACCTTCGGTTCTATAATTGCCAAAATCTTCACTTTATGTATCTTACAAAGAATCTTAACTCTGTTTAAAGTTTGTTTGTTACCCATGCCCCTATAAGAAAATCTTATGCATTAAAAACCGTGGATGGTTCAGTCTCATGCTTGTCCCCTGACCGCAACACCTTGGCCTCATTCTTCGGAACATTCTTCTGTTTCTTCTTCTTCCTATTCATTTTTTTGGCAATCCCATCTATCTCAGTCGTGCCTAATGTCGACTCCCTCCTCGTATTGTCATCCTCCTCTTCATCTGTAATCGAACCCCGTGAGTTCACCGACACTATCTCAAGGCTCCCTACCTTAAGCCTCCCTGGTTCCTTTTCATACGTCTGGGTACCTGCGCTCTTGTCGCCTTCTTTCCCCGCCTCCCCCCTGGGATGGTCCTCCATGTTGTAGTCGCTTCCGACCCTTTCCCATTGCTTCTAGCCGTCTCCTTCCTGCCCATCCTCAAAGGTTATTGTGGCTTCTTTATTGCTCCTCTCCATCATCTGGTATATATCGGCCTGCGGTGTGCTGATCTCGCCTTCTTCTAATCCATTTACTGGGTCTATCCTCCCCTGGGCACTCACTGCTGCTGCTGCTGCACCATTTCGTGCTCCCTGTCTTTTATCACCAAAGCTTTCTCCGTCAATCTCCTCTCCTTACTCTTTTCAAACATCAAGCCTTTGCCTTTCCTCCTCCTATCTTCTGCCAACTTTTCAGATGTAGAACTAGGGTGGATGTCCTGCTTGTTACCTCTCTCTCCCTTCTGGGAAAATTTGCTAACAGCTTCCAGGTGACCTCTGTGTCTACAAACCGAACAATATAACAGAGTTCTTTCGTAAACGATCGGTTGCCAGTAGCTAACGCCCTTGAATAGCACAATCATGACCTTCGAATGGAGCGACTTGCTCGTGTCAACCTCGACGAAGACTCTTGCTCTGTTCGGACGGAGACCAAATATGGAGGCTCTATCGATGGCGATAGGGGTGCCAAAACATTCTGCAAAGTTGAACAAGGTCGCTTTGGTAATCAAATGCGGCGGTAGATCCGACAATGAGACCCATACCGGGGCTAGAGGGGACTCCATAAACAACGAGAACTCGCGTCCATCGAAAAATTCTCATAGGACAATTAGCGATGGTCCAGAGATCCCTCGATCGTAACCGGATGTAGTCTTCCTCCAACCTCGGCCGCAATAGGACGTGCTTGTAGTCAATCTGACTGATAGCGACTTCACCATGGAGGCCAAGGACTAAAAATAAACTTACAACGATGCTCTAAGTGAGAGACATCAAACCTTTATGTACGCCAGATTGTCGATTCTAGGATATACCTCTCTGAGAACGTGGTACACTCGCCTGTGCTCAAAGCTTCCGATAGCCGATCCCATCCAACTCTAATGATCCCCATCACACCCGCTGTCGACTCTTGTCTGCCGAATCACATCGTTGAACTGCCTTGCGTGTCACGCCCCGTTCCCGAATAATCGGGTACGGGTTGATACATGCCCGGCCTACACTGTCGTTGACAGCGGTAGTGAGCCGTCTAGTCAGCAATAGTAAACACTAATCTCATCACAACATCTAATCTCGGAATCTATACCATCACAGCAATCCAATATCCAGTAGTTATTACAGCCTTTACATGAATGACCGGGTACAAAGCCGGTAATGAAAGATAAGGCTAACACTAGGCCTGCTATATCAATACAACCAATCAAAGGACTCCCTATACATCAGTCTAACTACATCTCCGGAATATAGTCCCGTCCCTCAGTAGCATCAGGAGTGTGCTCCACTGCTGGGCCATCCATCTACAGTCCATAACAGTCTAGAGGATCACCTGTAAACAACAGTCCAATCAGGATGGAGCAAAGCACAATATACTCAATATAACTCACCATGGAAGCTCAATGGAACATTGTAGCAATAGATCTGAAGACAGAGAAGCAATGTGAATATAATATAAAGTATTCACTAGCTATGTGTACATGTGCAATTGGACGTTATCAACATGTGAGGACTAATATGTAATCAGGCATGTAGAATATGCTATCAGTCAATCAATAATCAGGCATGTCTAACGATAATACTATCAGTCACTCAGGCATGTCTGACGACAATGCTATCAGTCACGTACGAAATGGACATCAGGCATACGGAGTATGCTATCAGGCAATATTTGTCCAATATTAGTCAATCACATGTCTCTAAAACATCCCCCACCCGACACGAGAAACAATGCACGCAAGAACGATAGGAAAATACAATAAATGACACAAGAAGTGTGAGTGCAATGCATGCAATGGTGGTAATACTGAGTACATGTACTTGCCTTGATTAGGAAATTTTGTCCAAGTCTTCTAAATCACCTAGAAAGTTGGGAAAAGATAGAATTAAGAAATATACTTAATCCTTACTAATCTCTAACTAGCCATCAACTTTATTAACTAAGCCCAACACTTAATAAATTTCCTGCAGCTATACTGATCTGTGGGTCCACTATTAAGGGTCCAGCCCATCTATTCTTCATGTTTATATACTCTTATAACCAAGGCCCATTTTCCAGGCATCAATTCATTGACTCAAGTAAACATAGGCTATTCAAAGTCTACTGTGAACTCTACCTGGTGCTTCCAATTCGAACTCACATAGAACAGTCAAGGTTCAAAATAACCTAATGCTAACGGCTACTGAATAGTAGATGGGGATTCAAAATACTCCAAACATACTCTGTAATATAGTGATTCCATTGGGACTAACTCCGACATCTGTGTCAAGAATAACAGATGCCTGCAGCACCCAACTGGACACGCCAACACCGATCTTCTCTTCATGTTAGCAGTCTGAACCTCTGTACCGTGCTGATACGGACACGAGATCTCCGAATCCCCAAGCTAGACTCGATGAATATAGCTACAGAATAGAAGGAACAAAATACCTGAATGCTCAAGAATAATCAGATGGGTCTTTAGTGTCCGACACCAAGGCAAACGTATCCAGAACAGTCCACACAGCTGGCTCAGTCATTTTGTCGAACAGGTAATGTGCATAAAAAGAAAGCAACAATATGAGTTCAGTTTGAATTTGTAATGACTCCAAATTGGAGAGAATTCAAAGGATCAATCCAGAAACTCACCGACACAATTCTCAACTCAAACTTCAAGAATCCAGACAATTTGGATCGATCCAAAGACTGTAAAATCAGTCAAGAAATTCAAAGGAGAAATAAAAGGATCGATCAGAATCATTCAATGAGAATTCAACGGATCCAAGAATTCGTTAAATTTCGAAATCAGTCCCGCCAAATTAGAGATCATGAAATTCGAATCCTCCAAAGAAACTTGTTATAAATCAATATCAAATCATTTACTGAATAAGTGAGATCAATCAACCTACTGGAACAGAGCTTTGTCAAGAATTCCTTGGTGAACTTCGCAATCGAGAAGGCAAACCACTCGAACTTCTTCGTCCGATCAACAGGAATGGAACTGACAAAAATTTAGGTGATGATCAGCAATTTGATTGGAAGAATTTAAGGAATCAATCGATCGGAAGGAGGAAGAACTTACTGGAGAAAATACTGAGGCGTCGTCGCTGAGTATAGCTTAGTCGATCTTCGTCACCGTCGTCTTCACCGCAAGCACGCCTAGGCTTTACTTCGCCATGGCCAGACTTCGGTGGAAGCTCGAGGAAGAAGAAGCGGAGGAAGAAGATGATCCAGTGTGGAGCGCGACATGGCTTCGCCGCAGTGGAGTCTGGATGAAGAAGAAGGGAACTGGGGTTCTATTTATAGGCTACGTCGAGCGGGCAGGCGGTTGCTCGGGCACTGACCGACAGTTGGGCGGGCAGCGGCGGTTATAATCCGACGGCTAGGATGAATTAGGTTGTTAGGGATTAACGGTGGAGATGATCGAGGTAGTTAGACAGTTGAGGAGAAGCTTCTGGAGGGAGTCAGATCCTTCTTGGCGCGGCCGTCGTCGTCGTCGTCTCCGCAGCAGAGGAGTGGAGGGAATGAAGGAACGGAAATGACTTGAATGGAATAGATTTTGAATATATAACGGTTGGGTTTAATGTGTTATCGGGTCACGGGTTAAATGTCAGTTATCGGGTTAGATCCGCGCCCAATCCGAGCTAAGGGTCGGGCTGGCTATAGAGTTGGGTTGAACGAATGGATTTAAATGGCTGGAATAGGGAAAGGCTGGCCCATTGCAAATAATTGAATAGAAGTCCAAAGGAAATTGATAGAAAAATGAAATTAGGGAATAAGGTTTAAAAATTAGGAAATAGTTAAAATAGTTTAAGAATTAGTTGGAAAATAGAATTAATATTCAAAATTATTAACTAGGAATTAATCAAAGATATAGGAAAATATTCATTTTATTTATTTATGAACAAGTGGAGTTACAAATCTCTCCCCCTTGAAAAATTTTGTCCTCGAAATTTCAGGGTAGAGCGATCCATCAAGCCTCAAAGAGATAGGGGTATTTCTCCCTCATCTCATCATCTCTCTCCCAGGTAGACTCCCCAGGAGAGTGATGCCTCCAAGCAACTCTGACTAGCTGAATAGTCTGATGTCGTAGCCTCTTCTCTCTGCGATCCACGGCTTCTCTGAATAAGTGAGAGTAGGCCCCACCTCTAGCTCTGAATGGTCAACCACATGACTGGGATCTGCTACGTACCTCCGAAGCTGTGAAACATGAAATACATTGTGTACTCCCTCCAGGTTAGGTGGCAAGGCTAATTTGTAAGCAACCACTCAGAATCTCAAACGGTCCAATGAATCTCGGACTCAGCTTCCCACCTCTGCCAAACCTGATAACTCCCCGAGTTGGTGAAATCCGTAGGAATACAAGATCTCCTGCTGCAAACTCTAGGGGTCTTTGACTGCTGTCTGCCCAGTGCTTTTGCCTATCCTGTGCAATCCTCAGATGATCCTGAATTTGTCTGACTTTGTCTGCAGCCTCCATAACCATCTCTGGTCCCAACAATGGCCTCTCTCCAACATCATTCCATGAGAATGGTGTGCGACATCTATGACCACATAGTGCCTCAAATGGGGTCATTCCAATGCTAGCATAATGACTGTTGTTGTAAGCAAACATGTAGATGGTCTTCCCAAGATCCTCCAAAGTCCAGCGCACAAGTTCTCAACATGTCTTCCAGTGTCTATATGGTCCTCTCTGACTGTCCATCTGTCTAAGGATGATATGCCGTGCTGAACTTGAGGTGTATACCAAGACTCCTCTGTAGGCTCTTCTAAAAATAAGAAGTGAACCTACTATCTCTATCTGAGACAATGCTAACTGGAACTCCATGGATCCTCACTATCTGTCTCATATATAGGTCTGCCAACTTCTCTGTAGTCAATCCTACTCTGAAAGGAATAAAGTGTGTTGACTTGGTCAATCTGTCCACTATGACCCAGATGGCATCCTTCCCGTTCGGAGATCGAGACAATCCCGAGACAAAGTCCATGGTGATATGTTCCCATTTCCACTCAGGAATGGGCCAAGGCTGCAACAACCCTCCCGGTCTCTACCGTTCTATCTTTACTTGCTGACAGACTAGGCATCTGGAAACGAATCTGGCCACTTCTCGTTCGATCTCTCGAAGGTCTTTGTACATCTTAGTGGATCCCGGATGCATAGAATACTGTGACTGATGAGCTTCCTGCATAATCTCCTCTCTCAAGCTTCCTTTGGGCACACACAACTGAGTACCGTGCCTCAAAGTACCATCTTCTGCAATGGTAAAATCATCTAGTAGTCCCGCTCGGACCTGCTCCCGGATACATCGAAGTCCCTCATCATGAAACTGGGTCTCCTTAACCTTCTCTATCAATCCAGACTGTATCTGCATGCTCATGAGCTGTCCTTCAATCCCTGGTATAACAATCTCTATCCCCAAGCTCTCCAAGTCCTCAAGAAGATGTCTGTCCATAGTCAGCATCATAGCCACCGGATATCTGCTAAGTGCATCTGCTACAACATTAGCCTTTCCTGGGTGATACTGAAGGTCAAGGTCGAAGTCCTTCATCAGTTCGAGCCATCTCCTCTGTCTCATGTTCAACTCTTTCTGAGTGAAGACATACTTCAGACTTACTCTCTCTCCATAAAGATAATGTTTCCATAATTTCAGAGCAAAGATGACCGTTGCAAGTTTCAGGTCATGGGTAGGATAGTTCTTTTCATGAGGTCTCAGCTGCCTTGATGCATAGCTATCACCAGCTTGTTTTGTTCCAAGACACAGCCTATGTAAGCCTAGATATTTTTAAAATATTATTAAATAAGGAATTTTAATTTTAAATAGCATTTATACCCTTAAAGTGAATTATTATAATTATTAGAATTTTTCTAGAATTTTAAATAATTTTTAAATAGTTTTTAAGGCCAAAAATACCATTTGCAATTTATTAAATGTGTTTAAATGGTTTATGCAATTATTTTAAATAATTTAGGCCAGTATGCAATATTCTATTTGTCTGTGCAAATTTTGTACAAGAACAGAGGGGGGGGGGGGGGGGGGGGGGGGATTGTGCAAATTCGATTTTGCACATAACTATGGCGTGGAGGGGTTTGTTCATGAATGGGGGGGGGGGGG